>CM061921.1:159377013-159554123 GCA_031002005.1 Vandiemenella viatica
ACACAAAACTTTCATTTTCATATTTACGTACCTAATTTTTCACACCCTTCAGCTCCCGTATTTAACACACATAATGTGGGTCCCATACAACCACATCACTTGAGCAATGGTTTGACCAGAGTTTTGTAGCCCAGTTCATGCATAAGCCCTAGCATATCCGTTGATCACCAGCTCCAGTAAATACAGCACTTTGTCAAATAAAATTCCAAGGTATTTACACTTAATACCTTCAACTAGCAATTTCTACTCCACCATATAATCAAGCAAAACTTAATCTGTACCCAACTAGATATCCTGTCCACAATACCGTACAACCATTCAGAGTATTTTCATGCATCCATCCAGTCGTCTACAAACATCGCTGTGGTAATGCTCGATCCTGCATTTGGGAGGACGTGGGTTAAAATCCCCCTCCGTCCATCGAATTTTGATATCCCATGGTTCCATAAAACATTACAGGCAAATGCCGGGGCGGTTCCTTCTAAAGACCATGGCCGAATTCCTTTCCGTTTTTGCACCCGTCCATATCCGCCTCTAATGACCTCGTTGTCGACGATGCATCAGCCTGTAAACCAGGGTACATTTGACCTGCTTACCCCCCCCCCCTCTCCCCTAACGCCGGCCCTGCCGATACTTCCAAGTGTATCACGAACTACTCCGTCTGTATCCTAATAACTGACATTCCGCGGTACATCCTGATTTTCGGCTATTTCAATCCGTTATTTACCTACTTCTAATTTGTGTAGATTTCATGTACCTACGCCATATTGCCATCGTCATAACTTCATCAGAATGTTAGTAGTTTCTTCCTCATTTCGGTGTGTAATACTGCCTAGACTCCTACGCCAAGGGAAAGAACAATAGCATTTTGATTGTAGGCCCTATGCTGCACGTTTCTAAGAGAAAAGGGTAACATTTTAAGGAACAGTAAAACATCAGCGCTGCCTCTCTCGCTAAACCTCCAAAACGTCTTCAAATGACCAACTTCCTGACGAAGTGTGGACGAAGCTTTACACTCGAATAAACCTTCTTCAAGTTTAAAAGTTCATCTCAGAGTTTCCCATGGTGTCACGAAATCAATCCAGGAGAATGCCTGGATGGTTCTTTCAAAATTTTATGGCCGAATTCCTTCTCATTCCTTGTCTCCAGTCCTTTTCCAACTCTAATGACTTAGACGTCCACGAGACGTAAAGCCGAAAGCCCTGGTTTACCTCCTACTTGTTAAGTCCCTATTATCAGTCAGTTTGACTTGCTTATTGACTCTTCACTTTTAAAAAGACAGTGACATGGCAACGATTATTTCTTTACCTTCTAACACGCTGACATTTCTTCATGCACACGTTATGAATGCAGGTAGAATCTGTCTGTCTTTGTTTAACCTACCTTTTTAAAGCTTTTTTTCTTCGCTCACAACCGCTGATTGCTGCGATGGAAGTTACTTTAGTGATCAAATAATACACTTCGAAACTTACGAAGAAAAAAAAAAAAAAAAAGAAATAACTTAACGAAAAGGATATGGGGACACGCTTGGCAGTATTAACATATCAAAGTATGAAATAGTTGCTTTCAAAATTAAAACTAGTTGTAAAAATTCTATAGGAAAGGAACTTTCAAGATAACAGCATTTATTCAATAGGAGAAAATGTTCGCCTCTGTAAATGACTAATAGAATTAACATTGTCCGGTACTTGCATTTACTGCAATGGTTTCACGACAGCTGTTTTCCAATGGCGGTTGCGCGTAATTACACAGCACAATTTTTAATTTTCTTTCTGCAAAATAACTGAAGAATAAATAACTCACAGAGCGCTTGTGCCGACATGTTGTTGATTTCTGCGGCCCTGGCTACCGTGGTAACACTTATTCACAACTTCATAAACAGCTTAGAATTTCTTTCAGTGCGTTTTAAGAAACAGCAGACAATCGTTCATTTGGTAGGGGGTACAAACTGAGCAGTCCTTTTCCATTGTTTTTAATAAATGCTTCCAGTGTCAAAGCTTCATTAGCGCTATTAAAGTAGTAGTTGCAGGTGAGGATTATTTATTTCTAATATTCTTACAAAACATTGTTTTACCGGTGAATATCTTATAACTCAGTTGTTTGTATCAGATATTTATAACATGATAAAAAAACAAAAACAAATGAAGATAAATCTACAGCTATACTCTGAGATTCACAAAATTATGGGTGGCAAATTGGACTTTGGACGAAAATTAATCTTTATTTTGTGAATTATAATCTCAAACGACAAGAGTAAAGAAAGAATAAATTTAAGAACCAGCGGAACACTTTATCAGTGTCGGATCTAGGAATTTTCATAGCCGGAGCAAAAACTATGAGATTGCCATCACTTCGAACATTATTTTGGCGTTCCCATTGACGTCGTCGCCACCCCGAATGAAAAACAAGATCGCTGTGAAATAAATTTGCCGCTCTCCAAACACGATTATCCCACACCCATGAAGTTGCCGTCCGGGGCAAGCGTCCCGGTTAGAATATATGAGTTTCTAACCAGTCAGAAATCTACCAGTGATAACTAAGCGAGATATGAAGTTAAACGAATCTTTTTATCACCAAGAGACAAACTAGCGGTTTGAGCTGAAAGTCGTTTTTTTTATATATATTAAAACTTTCCCTAAAGCTACAACTATTTAATTTTGCTACAAAAATTTTGTTTTGTTATACTTATTACTATTTACATAGGTAAATCAGTTTAAATATGAGACATATGCAGTAATTTGATCCAAATGTTTACTGTCTAATTCTCCTCGTTCTTGAAATTTGTTGAATCCACGTGGACCTGAATTATTATTATTAAAACACTCGTTCTATTCAAGTGATCCTCATAATGACTTTTGTGGTGGAGGTGCGCTGTGAAAAAATCATTTCGAGAATCTGACCCTTGCCATTGATTTTTGTATTTTGTATTTGTATTTGTATTTATTGGTCCCTTAGCATCATACATAGTACAAAGTACAAATTATATGGGATAAGTCAAAATAGTCTGTACGCAGACAGACAGTACACTCTTTGACAAAAAAATTGACTGTGGGCGCCTGCGTCTAAGTCCCTTATTTTGCACAATGTGGCATCAATGGAGAGTTTGTATTCCCAGGAAACTTTAGCGCATCTACTAGCTCCGCCCATCAAACCATCCCATTGGCGGGTATTCAATTCAGCGCCATCTGTAATTCATTTCCTTAAATCAATGCCTGTAACATAACAGGAAGACTCCGCCCATCGAAGATTCTTATTGGCAGGGTAGATCATCAATCTTCCCCTACATTTCAGTAAAAGGCTACTGACCAATTCTGAGTCAAGTAATGCATTTTCCAATCCCGGGATTGGCTATCATATTCGGCAAGATATGGC
Organism: Vandiemenella viatica; assembly: GCA_031002005.1. Taxonomy (NCBI): domain Eukaryota; kingdom Metazoa; phylum Arthropoda; class Insecta; order Orthoptera; family Morabidae; genus Vandiemenella; species Vandiemenella viatica. Next base: position 159,380,386 of record CM061921.1, read on the forward strand.
CGACCATCGAATCGAACGAAATTCGGTTCCAGCTATACTTTTGTTTAATTCCGATCATGAAACATATCGCTAAAGTTGCAATGAACAAATTTGCAATCAAGCGCCGCAAACATGAGGTTCAGTGATTATTTTATTCCAAATGATTTGCGTAAAACTATAACGATATTTATTTATATATTGATTTGGCTAATTCCTTCCAATAATACTGATGTGTGGGCCAAGCATTGGGTGGAAATGTTCATAGATCCAGAATTTTTAGGTCTACAAAACTATAGAAATGATTATAAAGAGATTATTTCGGAAAATTGTCTAAGACCAGTTGAATGTAACTGATTTTCGAGACAGAATAGGGTTGTTTACACACTGCACGAGGTGTCATTTTACACGAGCTCAGTTGGCTTATGGTTAACGCTCTAGTATTCTGAACGCTAGGTCCTCGGTTCGATTCCAGGCATTCCGATTTTTTTTGCATTTATTTTAAACAAGTCGAAGCTACCAATGACTTATCCGTAAAATATAACGTCGACTCTTACCTACTTGCGTCAGGGAATAGTATACCTAAGGAAAGACTCAGAACTGAGTGCTTCTTAACATACAGCACACGTAACTATGAAAGCATTCATGGAGGTGACACTGGAAGAAACCTCGGGTTTCAACCTCGTCGAAATCTCATCATCTGGTGACGTTAGGTGGACTACAACGAGATCGCACAGTCGTCAACGAGAAGAAATACTAAATAATATTACTGTAGCAATTTCTTATTATTCCTCTGGCTTTAACACTCGTCTACTTCTAAGTCGTTAAAGATGGGAAGGGAATGGAGACAAGGAACAGGAAGGAATTCGGAGCACAGATTTTCGAAGAAATAATCCCGCCATTCATCCGGAGTGACTTGGAGAAACGAAGGAAAATCCAAATCTGGATAGCCGGATGGGGATTCAAACCCGCGTCCTCCCGAATGCGGAACCATAGCGTTAACGCTCAGCCATTAGGTTCACTTTTTCAATATTTTTCGTATTTGGTCTATGATGACATCCATAAAATTATTTAAAAATAATTTACATAAAACAAAGTTAAACATTCTAAATGAAAATATATGTGCAGAAGTGATTTGATCTGATGAGAGAGGAGGTTTCAAAACAATCTCCGAAATCAGAAACGCAATTCAAATTTCATTTTCTCTCTCTTCTTTTCACCCCTCTCTCTCTCTTTTCAATTTTTAGCAGCAATCAAATACTAACTGAATATAAGCTCCCTCTTATCTATTTAATAAAGTTGTATTAAACAAAGAATGATGAGTGAAATTGATCGGTTTGCTAGTAACCAAACAAGTTAAATTTCAATCTTTCGTAGAAATGTTAAAAAGAAATGAATCCTACTTCACATTCTACTTGAGCAAAGACCTCAAATCGATTGCTAAAACTATAAAAATTTGCTGTCTCAATAAAATGTGGTAAAATAAGAAATTTCAATATGGATATGAACTAGTGTTGCAAACTGAAAAAAAAGGTTTTTTTTCAGCTTTGTGAAAAAAAAACATGAAAAAAACCTAGCACCCGTGTTTTTTTTTCTAATTTTTTTTTTTTCAGAAAACAATATTTGATAAATTATAGTTTTATTTAAGGAACTTCCATTTTACATGTATGTTTTAAGTCTTACTGAATCATATAATGTCTACATAATTATTCATAAGTGTATCTATATAGGTAACATAATTTTATTCATCCTATATGTCAGTACCACATTCACTAGTATCAGTACTACCAACACTAGTTCGGTCGGTGTCGGAATTTTCTGTCTCCTCTAGATCCATAACTTCACAAATATTTAGTTAAATTTTCTTTTACTGGTTGTTCTTGTATTGTACGCAAAAGATTTTGAGATTGCAATTTTAAATTGTGAGCAAAGTACACACTGTGCATAAAGACTGCGCCGATAGTTCTGTATTACGGTCTTTTAAGTTTGAATTAAAATCTATTATCATACAAAATAGGAGCTTTACTTCTTTTCAATCGTTTGTTTACACGAACGGTTGCAAAGAAACGATTCATAATTAGGCACCGTGCACAAACTACGTGGCTCGGTCCAGAGGGAGGAGGGGTTAGCTGGAAGGCTACGCTGGGCTACGTGGGAGGGGGGGGGGGGGGTTCCGAGCCAGGCCACGTAACTTTCCTTTCGTAACATTTTTCACAGTTAAAATGAGGAACTGAACTCACAACAGCATGTGAGTATTTATTTTCCTCAGTTAATTATATCCTTATGTAATTTACAATAGTCTGACAAGAGAATCAAACGGAAGAAAGCTACGTGAGCGGTGTGGGGGGGGGGGGGTGTTCACAGGAGGCCAAACTGGAGATTTGTGGTTTATGCACGCTCCCTTACTGACAATTTAATGAGTCAGTACCACTATACTCTATACTCTGAGAGTTAACAAGTATACGAATATAAGGAAAGCCCAATAAGTTATAAAAAGAGGCAAAAAACCTTGGATAAATTTTATATTCCTAATTTTTTAAAAAGATCTTTGATAATTTTGTAGGGTTGGCAGCACTAATTCAAATAGCAAGTATCAATCCAAACAATGGGGAATGGGGATTCCTTCTCGCGCAACCTAGAATCTTTCGGAAAATCCCCGTTCATAAAGGAAAATTTCAGTCAATTTTGCCAATATTTTCGTAATTTTTTTTCCTACTGAACCAGAAAAATATAGTAGATTTTAAACTAAGATAAGTACTTAGAATAAACTCTAAAATAGTCATTTTAAACGATAACTGCCTTACAAATTTGAGATTTAGTAGTTGTGAAAAAAAACGTGTTCCAGAAAAAAAACGTTTTTTTTTTCAAAGTTTTTTTTTTCATGTTTTTTTTCAAGCCAGAAAAAAAACCGTTTTTTTACAACACTAATATGAACTATTTCTCTATAATGTTTTCTCATTTTTCAGGTATGTCTTTCAGTAAAGATTAAGAGTTAGTTGGAATGAAATTATCACGCTGAGCAATAACATTGACAATTGATACAAAATTTTATAAATCAGCTCTATTACTCTCTGCAGTTAGAGTGTAATTCTCAAATGTCGTATTAGACGGAAAGAGTTTAATTCTGGTTTCCTTGTTTGACACTGACCTTGCCCGCACTGAACTTCAGTTTTAAGCCTCAGTTTTCCTCCTACAATGTTCTGATTGATTTTTTTTTTTTAACTGCTTTACGTCTCTTTTTAACATCGAGGTCTTTAGAGACGGGAAAGGATGGGGGGCAAGGATGGGGGCAAGGAATGGGGAAGGAATTCGGCCATGGCCTTTTGAAGGAAGCATCCCGGCATTTGCCTGGGGTGAATTGGGAAACCATGGAAAACCCAAATCTGGATGCCCGGACGGGGATTCGAACCGCCGTCCTCCCGAATACGAGGCGAGAACGCTAACCGTTACACCGCCCCACTCAGTTTCTGATTGAAGCCTAGATTTAAACTTTCAAAAGAAGAAGCAATAAAAGAAGTAAAAGAGGGATTTGAATGTGGCTTAAGTGTTCACAAAGCCAGTAACCGGTATAATTGGATTTGCTGATGACATTGTCCTTAGAGCAGGACGGACTGAGAATATGGCGGAGTTATTGAATGACATGAACAAAATAATGACGGAGGACTCTGTAATAAATACAGATCGAAGCAAGACAAAAGTATAAAAGAAATAATAGTAGGTTAAATATATAAAAGAGGGATTGAATTCAAAATTAGAAATAATAAATTCTGTTACTTAGGAAGTAAAATTACAACTGATGGTCCAAACATGAATGGTGTTAAAAACAGAATAGCACTAGTAAAAATAGCATTAATGAAAAAGTAGTTTCAAATATTGACCAAGGAACTTTTTAAATTTCTATGTATGGAGTACAGCATTTTATGGTAACCAGGGCCGTAGCTAAGGGGGGCATTGTGGGGCAATGCCCTACATTAAAATTCCAATGCCCTACCTTAAAAGATACCATCAACTAAGATAATATACTAATTACCTAAACTGTTTGTTCATAGTATGAAATGATGGGGAAAAAATTAATGTACTACTAACATAGTGACGTGTAAACAATTCCGAATTAACTACATTTCGTCACTGTCATTTATACTAATTCATTATTCTGCCCTCAGATGACATTTGAAGTATATTGTCTATGTTGTTTATTAGTGTAGTGTAGGTACAGTACAATGTTTCAGGCAGTTAGCGATATAATTGTTTATTTAGTGCTGTGAACTGAAGACCGATTGATTTTGTGATGGATATACGGGCTTTCTTTAGCAAAAAATGAAGAGTTGAAGAGGAAATTAACCATGAGGGACCTCATTCCTCAAAACAAATGGAAGCACAAAATACGATTACCACTCCTATTCCTATAGAAACAGGTTTGGTGAAACATGTTGGTAATGTTAGCTGTAGTATTCCTTTTGATATTGCACAAATTGGAGAACCTATAGGCCTAAAGAAAGTTATTTTAGATGTACATCTAAAAGAAAATAACAGGACCTCTGTAGTGGACTGGTTCAAGTGATATAAATGGTTGCAGTATTCAGTCGAGAAAGATGCTGCTTTTTGCTACTGTTGCCAGCAATTTTTACCTAATGGAAGCAAACAGACTTTGTACACTTTCACAGGATTCAGAAATTGGAAAAAATGGATTAAAAATCCATTTCTCATACACAAGCCATTGCGATGTGGCAGGACAAATTACATAGAATATCTACAACTAGCTGTGATATAACGTTAATATGTCGAGAAGCATTAGAAAAAGATAGGTCTTATGCAATGTCTATTATTGCAGTAGTAGAACTTCAAGTTGTCAATAAATTGGCTTTGCATGGAAATTATATTTTTGAGGAAGAAAGAGAACAAGGATTATTTCCGAATTTTTTTGAATGCACATGCGTGAAACATCCTAATTTGAAGGACGCTCTCAGTCATATAACACAAAACGCAACATATCGTTCACCTGAAATTCAAAATCAAATAATTCAAGCAATGGTTCTAGCAGTGAGGGGTTACATTGCTAAGGATATTGAGGAATCTGGCGTGAACCGGCTTACTCTAATGGAAGATGGGATGAGAGATAAAAATAACAGAGAAAATATTGCAGTAACAATACGTTACATTAAGGATAGGTTCGTCAATGAGTCGTTGCTGACAGTTACAACTATTGAAAACCTTGTTACAGCCACGTTCACAGAATTAATGTTAAATATTCTTACAGAAAATAACATTGAACTCTCCGGCATGCTATAATATTACAAGTGTAATGTATGGGAAAGTTTCAAGAGTTGCGACCAGAATAGAAAATAAAAATGGTCAAATAATTTCTCACGTCTACTGGTACAACCATCTCTTGCATTTTATAATCAGGAGAATCTCCGAAAAGACTTTAATCCATCTTTTTTTTTGGATCAATACATAATGTTACATGAATTCTTTCACCATGGCAAAACAGCTGAATTGTATAGTGGAAAAAGGATTGGCTGGTACCTTGAACAGCATTGGTCATGGACTCATGACACTTGGCAGTTACAAAAGTTGTAAACAATAATTATTCATCGATTTTGATGACTTTAGATGAAATTAAAAATAACAGATTTAATGGTGAGCATGGAGCTAAGAGTATCAGCATTAAAAGTCATACTCAACTTGGAATTCCGAATGGCCATTATTTTTTATTTATTTATTTACTTTTTATTTTGTTACAACTTTTTACAGCCTAACATCTAGTATCTAAATTAGGCAATATTTACAATAACAATACGATTAAGTTGTTACATAGATTTCCGCTACCTAGCGAAATCAAGTGAGTTGTTGTTTACAGTTAGAATACTGTTGTAAGTATATGTTATTTTGGCTTGGTGCGCTGAGTGGCAACTTACTCTAAATTGTAAAAAGTGCAAGACAATGAGCATAACTAACAAAAAGAATCCGATTGTTCAGAAATACGAGGTAAACAGTTCAGTTCTTGATATGGTCGATTCTATGAAATATTTGGGAGTAACAGTACAAAGGAACATGAAATGGGACATACACATTAATTCGTTAGTAGGTAGAGCAAATTCTAGGCTGCGATTCATAGGTCGAATCTTGAAAAATTGTAATGAACAAACAAAGGAGATAGCGTACAAATCTTTTGTGCGTCCACATTTGGATTATTGTTGTGCCATTTGGGACCCGTTTCGTAAGGGATTGATCGAAAGTATAGAGAAAGTACAGAGAAGAGCCGCTCGATTCGTGACCGCTTGCTACAGTCCTTGTGAAAGCGTCACAGAACTGATTAGTAGATTAGGTTGGGAGTCTCTGGTAGATAGACGACACACGTTTCGTTTAAACTTATTGGAAACATGCGTACTCCCACTTTCACTTTTGAGTGTAGTGAAATAACTTCTTCCACCAACCTATTTGAGTCCGGAAGGACAGGAAGATAAAATTAGGGAAATAAGGTGCCGGGACTGATTCTTATATGAATTCTTTTTTCCCTCGTACCATTAGGGATTGGAATGCACAGCAAAGAGATTAGCTTTGGTTCTGAGCACCCTCTGCCACCAACAATTTTGTGAATTGCAGAGTATATTTGTAGATGTAGATGTAGATGTAGATGTAGATTTTATTACAAAAACTTAAGTGCTTGACTACATTTAGGTTAATTTTTTAATAAAAGAAAACTAATATTAATAACATAACTCCTTAATTAACCCATTTCCACTAGTTTATTACAAATTTTACTACGCTACTGCTAACTACAGAATGAAAGTCAGTTTTTTAGGATAGATCTTCAGCGGGATCCACATCCTCCGGAATTCCTTGAGGTCTGGCCCATCAGATGCAATTATGCAATTTCTGGAATGACCAAGCCCGTCCAGGGTCTTCAAAGGGGTCATGTTTGGGGCCAAAAAAATCTTATCCCTGATTCAGCTGCAGCCCAAAACGCAGGATTGAAAGATGTCACAACAATCGTAAAGTGTGGCCAAAATGATAAAATTGAGATCAGATGAAATGTATCATCAAATTTTGGTAGAAGCTAACTCTATGACAAGTGGCAATTCTGAAAATAGGACCCGGATTCAGAAGAGGCTCAAGAGGAAAATAAAAAAAAATCAAATCAGATGGATGATCTATAGGCCTACTTGAGGACGGCCCTTTCGACAAAAATAGTGACCAGGATGCTCAGCCAATTAAATCTGATTATTTTTAAATGTTGGACATACTAATTGCTGAGTTACAAATAAGATCTTTGGACAACGATGATTTATTAGTGAGCCTTGATGAGCTGGATGTAGACAAAATGGTACCATTGAAAAATTTATGTAAGTGAGAGAAAATTTAACAAAACTATGTTGTTGCATGTAAAATATTAGTGTTATTTATTTATGTCCAATTCACGATTTCAACTTTGAATATATTTTTATGCCACTTGGGTTGAAACTTTTGGTACATGTATCCATGTACAAAGAACATTGTTAAACACCTTACCCCAAAATTAGTGGATGCTGCTGTTTCTTTGAACAGAAAATTTCATTGGCAATTAAATTTGGAATGTAACCAGCATTCTTGACACCTTGCCACAGGGGGACCATAGTTTTTATGATTTTTAGGTTTTTTAAGTAGTTTGTATATAGATGCTAGATATTTAAGTTAATTTATTCTTTTCTTTTTTGAATGTAACCTGTAAGTTTCTACGTAGAAAATAAATTAGATTTTTCAGGTCTAACAATTCCATCAAGGGAAGATGTTACCATGCTCAAAGCTTATTTGAATCATTGCAAGGATAAAACGGAAAACACAATGCGATTTTTGTACAGGCTGCGATTGGTGTTCAAAGATACATATGAACATTTATCATCTGTGGCGACCACAGGATGTAGTACTGCTGTGTGAAAATCTACGTTTTCTACTTTGACTGCAATCGACAGGCCTCAGAGGCTGTCAATGGGTCACGAAAGATGGCAAGCATTGTATTTCTGGCCTTTGAAAAGAAAGGAACGAAGTCAGTTGATCTGAATGAGATCCTAAGCATTTTTAATAATATGGCAAATCAAAGAATTCGTCTGATTTAAGGAAGGAGTTTTTATTATTATCTTGAACATAATATGTTTGTGGCCATGAAACTACTATGCTGTCAGAGCAGGCAGAGAGATTACACTCCTAGGTGGCCGATGGGGGGGGGGGGGAGGGTCATAACTGGCTTGCCAGTGGACTTGAGTGAAATAAAATGGCTCTTGTGGACCAAACACAAAACAACCTCTATGGTTAACAACCGTAGTTGTAACTTGCACATGGTTGAATACCTTTCAAAGTCAACATGGAAGGAAGTCTTTTAAGGAAAATTCCACCGCCTGGCAACAACTTGGGAAGACTGCACTCCGATACGGTGCGCAGTCTCTTGAAGGATGACCTAGATGAGTCGGAGCATCTGGAAATACCCAAGACTAACAGAAGAGCAAAACTTAGAATTAAAACAGGGCAGATAAATAACATATCAACACACAATATAACCTCCTTCATCCAACCTGAAACTCAGGATTTTGATAGACAAAATAGATCGTCAAAGGATATTGTTGCCCGAATCCAGAAAATGAGAAATATCGATCACGAACCAATAGAATCACAAGGGTATAGAATTTACAAGGCAATACCAGGAAAAAGTGTAATGAAGCAGTGTCCACAATCCAGAACAGGATTCATAGTCAACATCAAAATAATAGAGTCAATAGCAGAATTCAAAACACAATCCTACATTCTCAATGCTAACTATAAAAGCTGCCAATAGAATATCCATGATAATAAATTCCCATGCCCAAACTAATGATAAAAACAATAGGAAAGAACATGGAGAAGAGGTGGATGAATTTTGGGATCTTCTGGATCAAACAGCAACAACTATAAACCAAAAAACACCAAAATTTTAATTGGAACTTTTTAACGCCCAATTAGGAAGGGAAAAATGATATAGAGATGTAACAGGGAAATAGCCAGCACAAAGAAGAACAAACAAGAATAGCATAACATTGGTGAAATTCTAAAGAAACCATGACATGATCTCAAAATCAACATACTTCATGAGAAATGAGAATACCAAATAAACTCAAAACCTGGAAACACCCAGGCTGGAAAAATGGAGGATGGCAGCTGGATCATGTTTGTATGAATAAGAATTACCACAGAAAAATCCTTAGAGAACAGACACTGGATCAGATCATTATATGGTAAAAATAAAAATTAATTTCACTCCGTTGCAAAGAAAAGATACCACCCCAAAAAGAAGAGAGGCTATGACCCACATAAACTGATAAATAACACGGAATATGAAAAAAGAACTGGGAGTATAAAATTAACTGATGACCTGGAGGAAATAATTTCCCAACTGAAACAAATAGCTGAACAAGTATCCCCAATAAATCCCAAGAAAAATCATCAATGGTGGAATGACAAATGTGATAAAACTGTAGAAGATACACATCAAGCTTGGGTAAAATATCAGAGTCAGAAAACCGAAGAATCACACTTGGAACTCGCAAAGCAAAGAAAGCTAAGAGTTAAATACCAATACCAAAAAGATATACTTTTTATGACAGAAACAAACAGCAAGAAAAGAAACTAGCAAGATTACTACAAAATATTTAGCAGGCAACTGCTAAGATATGATCCTCCAACACTAATGCTAAGGGAGCGTCCATAAACTACGTGGCTCTGTCTAGGAGGGGGGGGGGATGCGTTGGCTGCAAGGCTGCACTATAATAATAATAATATTTAATTAAATTGCAATGGAGCGCACGCTCCGGTGGCAATTTTCCTACGCACCCAGCTTTCCTCCTTTCCTGCTCCCATCTACATTTGCCCTAATTGAAATAATTATCTATTGTTGATGACTTGATTGACTATACAGAAATTATTACACATCATATACCGACGAATATGGAAAATCAGACAATTCAGTCCAACAATCATTATAAATTTAAAGAAAGTAAAAAAAAATTCGTGTTAATTATTGTTTAAAATAATGTGGTGGGAGGGGGATTCCGAGCCAGGCCACGTAGCTTTCTATTCATATCATTTAAAATGACGTACAGAACACACAACAGCATGTGAATACTTATTTCCTTCTTTTATCTATCTCCGTATGTAATTTACAATAGTCTATCAAGAGAAAATAGTATGAAATGTCCGCTGGAACCAAAAAGGGGTAAAAAAGTTATGTGCAACGGGGTGGAGGGGGAGGTTGGAGGGGGCTAAGGGGGGAAAGGGGGTTTCACAGGTGGCCAAAATGGACCTACATGGCTTATGGACGCTCCCTAAAGGATAACAATAATAAGATGGCCCACAGCAATGAAGAAAATACAGAAATCCTAGCAGAAGCATTTAACAGACTACTGAATTGCAAGAATCCTCCAGAACTTCTTCATATAAACACAGAAACCCCAATAAAAACACCGACAGAAAATATAAACCCACCCAACAATACATGAAGTTTACAAAGCTTTAAGAGAGCTCAAGAACTACAAAGCAAGTGGAGAAAATCAAACAGGTGTGGAACTCTGGAAATATGCTGCAAAATCAGCAAAGATATCATTACACGAATGCATGATGAAAATCTGGAACAGAGAAGAGCTAGCAGAACATTGGACTATAGCTATAATACATCCGTTATATAAAAAAGAAGAAAAATCAAACCCAGACAATTACAGAGGTATCTTCCTCTTGGATCACACATATAAAGTCTTTTCGAGAATACTCGCTGCAAAGGTCAACTTGAACAGGAACTAGGAGAATATTAAGGATGATTTAGATCATGTAGAAGCTGACCAGAACAGATAATCACCTTAAAACTAATAATGGATGCCTACAAAAGGAGACAAAAACAACTAGTAGTAACCTTTGTAGACTTCAAGAAAGCCTATGATTTTATACATATTAATTAATTTTGGATTCCATACCAAATTAATAAAAATGATCAAATTAACCCCCACAAATACAAAATCCACAGTAAGTTTCAGAGAAGAACTATCTGAACCATTTATAATTAAAACAGGGCTAAGACAGGGAAATGGTCTTTTACCACTGCTCTTCACCTGTGCCCTTGAATGCGTGATGAGAGAATGGTACAAGGAAAATCCTAAAAATATAAAAATTGCCACCAAGAAGGATCAAATAAACGTAAATTGTTTGGGATTCGCAGATGACTTAGCATTACTAGCTAATAACATACAAGATGTTAGTAATCAAATAATTAGTCTACAAAATATAGCACAGAAATAAGGACTATGAATATGTTTTGAAAATACTGAAATTATGGTAACAGAGCCTCTAGTAATAACCCACATAACTGTAGATAACAGGAAAATAAAAATAGTAGAACAATTTAAATACCTGTGCGAAATTATAACATACAACATTAATGAAAAACCTGCCTGGCAAGAGAGAACTAACAAAACGATAAAAGCTCAAAAACAAATCTGGTCTACATACAACAAAACATGTCTATCAATTAAAACAAAATTAAAACACTACAAGAGGGTGGTTCAGCCAGAAGTAACATACGGAAGCGAAACTTTAAAGTTACTCAGAAAAACAGAATTGACAAAATTTTATAAGTGGAGAGAATAATTACAAGAACATGTCGAAATAAAAAAGATCAGAAAGAGGGACAATGCAGGATAGTGTCAAATGAGGTGATGTGCAGGGAACTGGAGCCCATCACAGATACTATACGCAAGAATAGAATTTCTTTCCTTGGTCACATTATGAGGATACCAGAAACCAGATTAATAAGAAGAATAATAGAAAAACTTTGGAAGCTGAAGCAATAGGCAGGATGGATTAAGCAAGTTAGAGAAGATATGGAAGAATCTACGAAACAAAACAGAAAAAATAAAAAATAAAACTGAAAGACCAAAAAATTAGATTTAAACCAAAAATAGACAAACGACACACAATGAAGAGGGTATTTACAGATGAGGAAAGACAAAGAAGATCACAATGAATGAAAAGAAACTGGGAAATTCGGAAAGATCGGTGCATGGACATGCCTAAGAAGATAACTAGAAAATGACTTAAGTGGTCCAATGAGACCGTAAAAGCCTAATAATAATATGTTTGTGGAAATAATAGAAACCTGAATAAATGGTTTTTTTTTCTTTTATCTATCACCCCTGCCGACATTTAAATACTACCTCACTCACTCACAATCACAAGTATGACAAAAATCGATTCACCAGATTATGTCAAGTAAAATTTTAACTTCCGCCCTACCTGTAACGATCTCTGCCCTACCTTAAATTCAACTCTTGCTACGGCCCAGATGGTAACGAAGCATGGACTTCAGGAATGCCGGAAAGAAAGAAAATTGAAGCATTCGAAATGTGGTGCTATAGAAGGATGCTGAAAATTTGGTGGACAGTTAAACCACGAAATGAACATTTTTTGGGAATGATGGCTGACGAAAGAAGTTTGTGGAAGAATCTTACACAAAGAAAACAGGATCGTGGGTGATTTTTTTTAGACATGCGGGATTGATTATGTATGAAGCAGATAACGGAGGACGTGTTTCGAGAGGGGTGTTTTGAGATGAAGAGGTTAGTGCAAAATAAGAAGGGATCGAGGATTGTATCAAACCAATCGACTGACGACAGTAAAATAAGAGATGAGAGATGAAATAAGCGAGAGGGTGAAACACAGTGCCGGCCCATTGAGACCTGCTCTTCCGAATCACATCGATGGGGCCGCCAGCTTAACGTCCAAATCCGGCGAACGAGTCACTGTCAAAAGGATGTTATACTTTCACTCCATACGCGCTACAGAGAGGTTTGGGATTTAACCCAGTACTTTCGTGCACCATCTGGTAATTAGTAATAATGCACCACCACCGATACATGTCCCGTTCTAAAACGTTCTTCAACCACCGGAACTCAAATCAGGTAACTCCGTATCTGGCGCCGCGCGTCATCACGGAGCTATAATTACCCGAAACGAAGATGTTGGCTATAGAAGTATAGCATTTAAAAATCAACCTTTCACCTCCGTCACAAGCTGTTTGGTGCAGAGGCGTAAATTCCAATTGAAGTAGCTGACTCTATTTCATACCACTGCAGTGCAAGATAAACTTCTTATTTCTATTACATTAGTAATATATGAATTTTATGAGCTTAACAGAATATGAAGCATCCGGCACACCTTTAATTGTTTTAATTTAGAGCTGCTAAAAATAGAAAAAAGGAGAGGAGTTGAGAATGAGTAAGAGTGACAGAAAAAATTAAATTTGAATTGCGTTTCTGGTTTCAGAGATTGTTTTGGAAACACATCCTCTCATAAAAACATCTCACTTCTACCGACATATTATCATTTACGATTATTAACTTTGCTTTGAGTTGATTTTTAAGTAATTTTATGGATGTAATCGTAGACCAAATACGACTAGTAATGAAAAAGTGAAGTTAATGGGTGAGTGGTAACGCTCCGGTGCCGCGTGTGTCTTTCGCAATGACCCGGAAAATATTAGCTGTGTAAGAACAAAGTTAGTCTCACTATTTAAGTAAGATCGATTCCCCGTTCGGTAGAGTGATTCTGGGAACCCCACGAAAACCGAAGTCTCGATGGCAGGACCATGAGTTTAAAATGGTTACTACCAAACTTCGCTTCAAATCGTTACCAGTCACCAACAGCATTCGGATTTTCATTCCTGTATTTGGTTTGCAAGTTAAGCTCTTAATTTTTTTGTGATAATAGGACGATGAAAACTCAGACTGAGTTTCGAAGAAATAATCCCGCCATTCACCCGGAGTGACTTGGAGAAACAAAGGAAAACCCAAATCTGGCTAGCCGGATGGGATTCAAACCCGCGTCCTCTCGAATGCGGAGCCACAGTGTTACAGCTCACCCAATAGTTTCAGTTTTTCATCATTCGTAAAACAGTCTCTGAAATCAGAAACGCAATCAAATTTAATTTACCTCTCTTCTTTTCGCACCTCTCTCCCTTTTTTTATTTTTAGCAGTTATCAAATACAAAGTGAATGTAAGCCCCCTCGTTTCTGGAGATATTATTATATTAAACCCGTTGTTTAATGAAGTTGTATTAAACCAAAAGTGACGAGCAAAATTGATCCGTTTCCTTGTAACCAAATAGGTTACATTTTAATCTTTTCGTAGAATTTAAAAAATTGCTAAAATACAGTAATTTGCTGCCTCACTAAAATGTTGTAAATAAGAAATTTCAATATGGATATGAACTAATTCTCAATAATGTTTTCACATTTTTTTCACGTATGTCTTTCAGTAAATATTAAGAATTTTTTGAAATGAAATTATCACGCTGAGCAATAACACGGCTAATTGATACAAAATTTTATAAATCGGCTCTATTACTCTCCGCAACTAGAGCGTAATTCTCAAATATCGTCGTTGAAAGGAACATAGTGTTCACAAAGCGTTTAATACGGGTTTCCTCTTTGACACAGGTCTTGCCACACTGACATTCCTGCACTGAACTTCTATTTTAAGCCTCAGTTTTCCTCAAGTTTTCATTGAATGCCTATAAGACTATATTTAAACTTGCAAAATAAATTGTTGCTGATCATTCCGAGACATGCATTATAATGTAAACAGCAGCTACAGTTTGTGTTTAGGGAAAACCGTGCTGTAAGAGAATCAATTCTGTCCTTACCAACCAAGAAAAACAACGATACTTTTATGGCGTTTGATGATTTAGAAAAAAAGCCTTTGATAATGTTGGAGGAGACAAAATATTCAAAATTACAAAAAATAAAATAAAAAAATAAATAAAAAATAAAGTCTAAAATATCGAGATAGAAGAATACTTTATAATCTATAAAAGAATCAAGTGACTATAATATAAGTAGAGAATCATGAGAGACACGCATCAGTCGAAAAGTCTGTCAGACATGGTTGTCATTCATCCTCACTAATTTTCAACTTATATGTGGAGGAAGCAATAACAGAAGTAAAAGAAAAATTTGAATTTGGCTTAGATGTTCACAAAGACAAACCCAGATTAATTGGATTTCCTGATGACCTGTTAGCAAGAAATACTGAAAGACATGAAAAAAATAAATAAATACTGATGGAGTATTCTGTAATAAATACAAATCCAAGCAAGACTAAAGTGTAAAAGAAATATCAGGAATAATGGTAACGAAGTCTTCACTGGTATAGAATAATAGTAGATTAAATATACAAATGCGATCGGAGGAAATAGTAGAGTAAATAATCTGTATTATTTAGGAACTAAAATTACAACTGATGGCCGAAGCAGGAATGATGTTAAATGCAAAATGGCACTAGCAAAAAGAAACTTCACGAAAAAGAGAAATATTTTAGTTGCAAATATTGGTCAAAGAATCAGAAATAACTTTTTAAACTCTATGTATGGAGTAACATTATGTTAGCGAAGCATGGTCTTCAGGAATGCCAGAAAGAAGGAAAATAGAAGTATTCGAAATAGGGTGCTATAGAAGGATGCTAAAAACTAAGTGGACCTTTTTTTTTAACTTTTGGCTTTACGCCTCGTCGAGGTCATTAGAGGAGTAATTAAATTGGGGACAAGTAACGGGATGGAATTCGGCCATAGCGTTTTGAAGGAAGCATCCCGGCATTCGCCTGGAGTGATTTGGGGAAACCATGGAAAACCCAAATCTGCAAATCTGGATGCCCGGACGGGGATTCCAAAACCCACGTCCTCCTGAATACATAATACATTTACAAAATGAATTACTTTAGCATTAATTAAACCAATCTGCTTTCCCTAGCGTTCTGTTATCCGGTTCTACTCATAAGTCTGTTTTTGAACCGACAAAACGTAAAAAACGTAAAAAAAACATAAAGAATTATGTATTTTAGGGAAAGAAAACTGATTTTCTCTCACTACAACTAATAAAAGCTCCTTAAAACACTGAAAATTCCTACTTTTTTAAAAAATAAGAAAAAAAAATTGTTATAAAAAAGAAAAGCCCAGCTTTTTCAGTATTTGATTGAAAATCAACTTCATAAGTGAATATAGAAAAATATTACACATTTCACTTCCGTATTCGACTGCTGTTGTAAAGGTGGAAGGTATATCAAAAAATGATGGACTGGAAGTTTCCGTAATTAACAATATTGTGTGGCTATTGGTGGTCACGAGTGGAGTTAATGATGTATATTATGTATTATGTTCTATTTGTGGCATCAAGTTATTCTTGTAGGCCAACCTCTTAGTCCAATCTAATGCTAATATTACTCCTACTCCTGCCACAGGTAGACGGTAAAAAATTCTCACTGAAGTAAAAAAATAAAACTAAAATCCGGAGCAAAAGATAAAAAAAAAAAAAAAAAAACATCAATAGTGGATTGGTGAAATTTCACAAATTGATTCTAACATCTAGTTTAATGATGTTAACGTGTAGATGTTGTTCATTGAATTTAATGCTTCAAGGAAGTAACAGGACAGTTCTGCGACGCGGATAAATGTTGCCGAACGAGTAGTTATGAGCTGGTAAGTCTCTAACGCTATGGGTTGCTCAGATTGGCCGATGCCGAGCAGGAAGATTTGTTGCTAGGATGCGCCCTGTCTCGCGGAAGAACGGTACGGTTCGAGTCGGGCTTCGGGCACGAGTTTTATTTTATTTTATTTATCAATTTTGTTCCATGGATCCCTGCTGAGGTAGTACCTCTGGGATGTGAAACATGTCATTGTTGATACATATACACATAATATGAGTCATATCATAGTAAATATATATATATATACATATTTTACAAATACAAGAAATAATAATAAACATACATTTTTGCAACTGAGTTTTGCAAACGTCATAATGAGTACAATTAATTATTTTCTTCAAATTCTTGAATGGTGTAGAAGGAGTTGCCAATAAGATAATCTCTAAGTTTTTGATTAAATACATCTTTATTATCTGAAAGCTGTTTTATACGATTAGGTAGTTTATTAAACAGATGTATCCCAGAATAATTAACTCCTCTTTGTACTAATGACAGAGATGTTTGTGTTTTATGCAAGTTATTTCTGTTTCTTGTATTGAAACTGTGTACCTGTGAATTAGGTGTAAACAGGTTAAAATTTTCTATGACAAAGCTCATGAGAGAATATATATACTGAGAATACATTGTAAGAATATTGAGTTTCTTAAAGAGTTGTCTGCAAGAAGTTCTTGGTTTTACCCTACACAGAAACCTAATAGCTCTTTTCTGTGCTATGAAAACTTTTTTACTTTGTGAAGAGTTTCCCCAAAAAATTATGCCATATGACATTACTGAATGAAAATATGAGGAGTACACCTGTTTCATTAATTCTAGATCTGCTGTTAGAGAAAGTGTTCGTATTGCGAAGGTGGCACTACTTAACTTTGTCAGTAGTGTAGTGATATGATCATGCCAACAGAGTTTCTGATCTATTTTAATACCAAGAAATTTTATACTCTCTGTTTCTAAGATTGTGTTGTTTTTATAGTTTATACATATATCTGGCTGTGCATAGTTTCTTGTTTTAAACCTAATATAATGTGTTTTTTCAAAATTTAATTTTAATGAATTTGCCTTAAACCAATTTGCTACTACTCTAAGTACTTCATTTACATTAAATTCTATAGTACTGTTTGGTGTTTTACGCACAGTCAGGTTAGTGTCATCTGCAAATAAAACACTCTTAACTTTGTCGGATAAATTTCCAGGAAGGTCATTGATGTATAACAGAAAGAGGAGGGGACCTAAGACAGAGCCTCGTGGAATTCCATGTTTTATTTTCTCCCAGTCTGATGAAGCATCTTTACTTATTTTAGCATCAAAAATTGAAACTTTTTGCATTCGGCTTTCAATGTATGATTTAAACCATTTACCTGCGGTCCCAAAAATACCATAGTATTCCATTTTTTTCAAAAGTAATTCATGATTTACACAGTCAAATGCTTTTGCAAGATCACAAAATATTCCTACAGGATTCATTTTATTATTCAGTTCCTCAAATGTGTTATTTAAAAATCAATATATAGCCATTTCTATGGATGATCCTTTTTTGAACCCAAATTGTGAATTAGTTAGTTTTATTACTCTTCTATACATGACTTTTTCAAAAACCTTTGAGAATGTTGAAAGTAATGAAATTGGACGATAGTTGGCTACACATGTTACTTCTCCTTTTTTAAATAATGGTTTTACAACAGCATATTTTAGTCTATTGGGAAAAACACCTTGTATTAAGGATTCATTACAAATGTGAGCAAGTACATGACTGACACAGTATGAACATCTTTTCAGTAATTTACTTGAAATATTGTCATAGCTGGAAGAATTTTTAGGTTTTAATTGTTTAATGAGTTTATTTATTTCTGAGACTGTTACTGGTGGCAATTTCATCTCCACAAAGCTATTTGGGAAAGCAGTCTCAAGAAGCCTTAGAGCACTATGTGGGGCTTGCTTTTCTATGCCTAATTTATCTACTACTGACGTAAAATGTTTGTTAAATATTTCACAAACTTCCCCTACTTCACTATACACATATCCATTTTGTTCTATTTTTATGTCTTTAGAGTGATTTACAGTTTTTCCTGTTTCAGTCTTTATTATATTCCATATTGTTCTCATTTTATTGTCTGAATTTTCCATTTTCGCCGATATGTACCTGTTCTTGGCCTTCCTTATTACATTTCTTAGTATTTTAGAATAAAGTTTTTAGTGAACTTTCAGCGCATAGTTATCCGATTCTCTCATTTTTAAATAAAGGTCCCTCTTTGTTTTACTAGAGATTCTAATACCCTTTGTTATCCATCCCATGCCCAGTTCATTGTTTGGAGTGTTGAGAATTTTCCTTTTTTTGAAACTACCTTCAAAAAGTGTTAGAAATATATTCAGAAAGGAATCAAATTTCGCATTAACACCCTGCGCATTATATACTTCTAACCAGTTTTCATTGTTTAAGGTATCTATGAAGTGTTTTATATTATTTTCACTAATATTTCTTCTATAAACCCAGCTTTTCTTTATCTGTTTAACAGTGTTCCTGGACTCAATACATAATAGCTGGGCATCAGTGGTTTAATGAAGTGTTACGTTCTCCTCGTGTTGCCCGTACATCGGGAGACTAACAGCACATGATTCACTCACTGATTGGGAAGTTAAAATAACACATTTGTTGCCTGAACAGATTAAATAATCCAAATTCCTTTTCGTCGTTATTTTTTCAGTAGAGTCTTTAATATGTCTTTTATAATTACACGGGAAATATTAGCTGTGTAAGAACACTATGTAAGTAGGATCGATTCCACGTTCGCTAAAGTCATTCTGGGAACTCTACGAAAACCGAAGTCTCGATGGCTGAACCGTGAATTTAAAATGGTTACTACCTAACTTCGATGCAAATAGTTATGAATCACCTAATACGGTTGGGATCTTCATTCCTGTATTTGGTTTGAAAGTGGAGCTCTGAATTTTTTATGATAATGAAACCATAAAATCACAGAATGATTCCATCGAAGTCATAACTCAGTCTTTTAACTGAGGAATGCTTGGAAATGTTTTGATACAATTTCAAACTCGTCTGCTTAGCAGTTGTTGAATGTAATGCAATTAAGACCTCTTTGTATCTGTAGATTTTGATACACTGAATCCTGTGTATGGTGATGTATCGTTAAAGCCTGAATTATAAACCTAATTAATTACATCACCATGGAATTTGTAAAACTTTTCATAAAAATCAGCTTGTAAAGGTTTGTAGTGTCAGTGATCATCTGTTTTATATTTATTTTAAACACTGAAAGAAGTACGCTTCAGACTGGAAGTAAATTATTGATTGGTATTCATTTAGCTAAACTAACCACTAAAAGATTTGTTTTCCACTGTCTCAGAAGATCGAAAATTAATACACCGTAGTCATATTAACCAATAAACATTTGGAAAAAAGAGGAGCGCTTGTATACGAATCTTACCTTCAATTTATTTGGAGCAAATTTTTGTCAGTTACCAAATTACAAAAAGATTTCGTCCCAAGGTAAAAAAATAATGGTAAAAGAACTTGCTAAAACAATGAGTCTTGCTTTATTTGAAGTTTTGGATAGAAAAAGAAATATTGTGTAATCCAGTAAAGATTACGTTCCAGATGAGAAGAGCAATAAACTGTAATACAATTTTATAATGTATCACTCTTACTCTCTACAAGTGGTGTGTGAAATGGAAATTGTCATCGAAAGCAGATATTTCGTTGTTTGCATGGAGCTTTAAACCACTCAGTGTTTCCTCGTCCGAAATTCGTTTCCTGCGACGACATTCTAGCTGCTTTAACAACTCGCAGTGTTTTATCTCATGGAACTGCGTGTTTGTTATGATACTATTGCTGAGAGTATCATCATTATGTCTCTGCGCTAGTTTCGAATAAAACTAGTAGCTAAAGAGTAGTGAAAAATTTGATAACCGAGGACAAACGATTGAATTTTGTAATTACTGTAGCAACATGATGATGACTGATAGCTACGTAATATGATTAATAATTGTTTTTCGATGTTTGCATAGTTATATTATATAGTCAATAATTCTGAGTGATTTCTCAGTAGCTGCACTGTAATCTCATTTCTGTTATGTGGATTTTTCGCGGCTGCAACTACGACAGTTAGACTCAGATATTTAAGCAGTAAAATGGTTTACATTCCTACTTACAGTTGCAGTGTTCCATTAAAAATTTTAAAACGTGGCTTGCAGTCTGTTTTAAAACCTTCTCAAGCCAATCATATTTTATGCCACCAGAAATTATCCACCACAATTATTTGACGGTATATTGCAATGCCGGAGCGTGATAGGTGAGCGGTAACGTTCTGGTCCTTACATTCGGGAGGACGCAAATTCCAATCCCTGTTCGGTCATCGAGATTTTTGCTATGTATGATTTCACCAAATCACTCCAGGTTAATGTCGGGATGGTTTAATGCAAAAGGCCATGAGCGAACTTCATCCTTGCAATAAGTACTTTCCCGTCTATAATGACCTCGACGTCGACGTTACATATGAGTTGATGTGTGATACTAAAAGGTTTCACATTTTGAAGCTTCCCTGATTTTGAGATCATTCTTGTTCTTGTTCTTCTTCTTCCAATGTAGTGTTAGGACCAGGTGGGCTGTTACAGTCTCAATATAATTATTGTTTTGAGCAAATGGAATCATATACAGAGAATCACTCAAAACAGAGTCAATAGTTATGCCGCCGTATCACTCTCGGACTAGATAAAGAATGAAAAAAAAATCATTAATTTTAAAACTATAAATAGTGCCCGTAAGCTCACGGTTATTTGAGAAAGAACAAGACACATGATTTTCAGGAGAAGCCTTGTATTCCAAAAAACCTTCAGATGATAGATAAGAGATCCGTAGTCAGGTGGGAGCGATCGAGTGGTACCGAGTTCGAATCTACACAAATTCATTTTTTCCCTCCTTTAACATTTTGCTTAATGTTTATTATTGAAAATATATACTTTTCATTAGTCATTACCAACGGTTCGTCACATTAATATGTTTACAGTAATATAGACCACAGCAAATGTGTGTTCTTTAAGAAGTATATTTAACTGAAAAATGAAAGTTCAATACAAAGGACTCGAGCAACAGACTACAGAGCATATTCCAAGAAGCTTAACCTCTACCAAAAATCCTCTTTTCTGTTGTTCCTCTAAAACTATCAATATTAGGATCCTATTGACAATCCAGAAAATTACTCATTTTTTGATTGTTTTTCCATTCCTGCTAGCCCGCCGATAGAGAAACAGAGCTATAAGCCCTAGACTTCAATATTTTTCTGTTTAGAGAACTCTGTTGCGTGGTTCCTTCCAATATGTAGAAAGTGGTTTGCCAGAGATCGCGACCATGCCTTATCAGTGTATATTGACAACTACGACAAACTTTTACTCTTCTATTTATCACATCCTAACGTTACAGCCAACCTGTCGTAGCTTGAATGAGTCTATTTTTTGCTCGGTTACACTGTAGCTTCAAATAATTTTCAGTACCTTTCTTACATTCTCAGACAGAAAGAATATTTGTATGGAATTTATGGGTTTATTTTATACACAATCCCGACAATAAGCTTTAAAATAGGTGACGACTGATAAACATTCCAGCACTTGTTTCTCATTCAAAGATAGAGTTGAATATTTGAGTGAAGTAAAGTGTGACTTATGTCTGGTAACAGAGTTTCAGGAAAGTGAAAACAAGTTATTTATAGAAACGGGGAAGAAGGAAGTTCTTACAGGGTGTCCAGAAAAGGACACCCTGATTTCAAAATTAAATATCTCGAAAACAAAGATCGATAGAGGAATGCAGTAAACGGTATGTTTATCGTGACAGCTGTAAGAAGTGTATAAAACAGTTTGAAATAATAGTTACAAAAGCTGCTAACAGATGGCGCTGTAATCGCCATACGTAATGCCTAAATAGTGATCCGAAGCTCAGGGCGATCAGTTCCACCATTGAAACGTGAAAGGAGGTTAGCGTACCGAAGGAAGAGTGATTGTGAATGTTTGCAAAGATTGTTTTCATACGATTAGTTCACTTATGTATGCTGATATGAGCTGTACAGCGTACAGCGCCATCTGTTAGCAGCTTTTGTAACTATTATTTCACACTGCTGTATACACTTCTTACAGCTGTCACAATAAACATACCATTTACTGCATTCCTCTATCGATCTTTGTTTTCGAGATATTTAATTTTGAATTCAGGGAGTCCTTTTCTGGACACCCTGTATTTCCGAAAAGCGGAAAGATTAGCTAGTGACCTAGCATTTAATCATTCCTCGGGATAAGTTACTAGTGGAACAGACTCTTGGACATTACTAATACAGGACTGACGAATTTCCTAATTATGAATTGTGAGACACCTTCATTCTTATGGCTCAAATTAGGATTTTGGTATTTGTTGAAACAAATAAAACTAAGTACTCTAAAAACTGGAAATAACTCTTTAAATCACACAGGCCGTCCTAAATTATAAATGAACAAACTTTTTACCTTAGTAGGAGTGGAAGCCTTTGGAATCTAGGATCAATTCTTGTAATTCCACACTAAAATAAATGACTTTCTCCTTTCGTTTTCTGTCTTCCAATGGGTTGGTTGTAATCCTCTATATACTGTAGTTCTGTCGCGATCTAATCGTTTCGTCTCCGCAAACCTATTACAACAACGCGGTCTGCTGTATAAATTTTAGTCTTCGTTCCTAAACTATTCCCGCCACTAACAGATAATCCAATGACCTCCTGAACTGTGGTAGTACGTCGAGTCCTTTTTTTTTTTTTTTTTTTTTTTTTTTTTTTTTTTTTTTTTTTTTTTTTTTTTTTTTTGCGGTGAGACCTTCTAACGAATTGCGTATTTCATACTTCACCTGTCCGCATGCATGTTACAATGTGCGCATTCTTCAATGACGATACATATCGGTAATTAAAATTGTCTTACTTAGCAGGTTCTCTACCGCGACGCACTGTGATCGATCCATGCTGCAATAGCAAGATTTTCTGGATGCTAACTGTGTTGTTGTAAATCTGAGGTTGTTTGATATTTGATCTTTCAAGCTATTGTGGTTTAGATATAATCTGCGGTATATGATCCTATTAGTTTTTTTGCCAATGCACAACGCTTAAACAAGCTGTTTTTAATGCAAGCTATTATTCATATCAGACCGATAGGATCAGGACATTCGCAGGGTTGTCGGAGTTAACTGGCAGAGGATTGCCCAAGATCGTGCGATTTGGAGAAGACTGCTCAATTTATATCTGAAATAATTACTTTAAGAGGCCACATCAGAAAATGATTGAACTGACTAATAATGATAATGATTATTCATGTCCATTTTATTCTATCACTGGGTACTGTAGTCTGTAAGACTTAAAATTTAAATTAATAAACAGCCATATGTGTGGCTGTTAGCTGCCATCTTTGACAGTTCTCACCTGCTGGCGCTTTCAGAGTTCGGTTAGAGGTCTCAGATGCGGACCCGGATGTAGATTAGCTAGCGCCTAGCTCTTGCGCTCCGATGGTAGACGGTTCGAGTTCGGCATCGCACATGATTGATCTTAAAAAAGTATTATTTTCTTCTTG
This sequence comes from Vandiemenella viatica, assembly GCA_031002005.1. Classification (NCBI taxonomy): domain Eukaryota; kingdom Metazoa; phylum Arthropoda; class Insecta; order Orthoptera; family Morabidae; genus Vandiemenella; species Vandiemenella viatica. The sequence continues at coordinate 159,404,473 of CM061921.1, forward strand.
TATGGACTTAAACGCTTTAGCAATAGAGTAACTGCTTTATCGCTTAAATGAGAAAATTGCTCCTTGTTAGGTTTCATTTGAGTTATATTTCGCAAAGATGTTGATAAGGTTGGTTGACTAAGAAAGAAAAGGAATTCGACAACAGTATTTAAAGAAGTAATCATTTCTCTGTTCGCTTAAGTGATTACGGGATTTTATTTGAAAACAAAAATCTTGATTGCCGAAGGATGAATTTAACTGAAACTGTTCTCTTCCTAATGAAATTGCCCAACGTTACCCAGTTACTCACTAATTTCAGTTTTTTTCTGTAGTGTACTAGGTTTTCAGAAATATTTGCAAAAGCTACATATGGGCAGTTTCTAAAGTTGTCTATGCTTTTTAATCGCTGTTCGTACGTAATTTCTGATGGAAGTACGAAATCCTTTATCAAATAAAGTTAAAAACTCTGTTAGAAATTTCCTGGTAGAGTAATGTTCAGACGATTCAAAGTATAAATGTGAGACCATCCATGTTTATGCGGTACCCATTCTCTACTTTTTATCTTATGTTTGAGTTTGAAATAAGGGAAAAAAATTACTAACAATATAAAGCATCTTTTTATCCACTTATTAGAACTGTATTTGAAATAATAATTTCGATCCGTAATGACACTGAAACCAATTGTACTGGAGCCCATTAATATCCCCTACCTCCCCACGAAAATATAGAAATTTCTACGAAACAGAATACTTGTGAAATATTGTCATGATGTGTTATAATTCAGTGTCAGATATTAACTTATTGTTAGTTTAAAACCTTAAAAATTAATGACAGTTTATCACAGGGACAAGTGGTATAATAAGAAACTATGACTGGCTTGGAATGAGGTCAAAGTAAAAGTGATGTTTTGAATGGTTTTAGGCTGCACAGCTAGAATGTTATACTGCGCCTGGTAGGAAGACGGAATCTCATTAGAAAAGCGCCGGCAGATATATAGCCAGCTGCTTGAGAACAATCCTTCTGAAATGACGCCTATGTCATGAGTCTAAAGTAAGGAAGGGAAATTTTTCAGTCTAATGTTATAGCTCGATAACTGATTTGATTTACAATGTGCGTGGAGTTCGAGATCACTAAACAATATAGTACTTAGGTATAATATTATATCAGTAATGTCTATTAAGAAATAAAATGGTTTGCAAATCTAGAACATGGCTTTAGACAATGGTATTCATGTGACTCTCAGATGGTGGGCTATATGCATGATATTTCAGATGAATTGGACAAGGGAGTCCAAGTAGATAGTGTAGCACTAGATCTATCTAAGCCATTCGAGAGAGTGAGCCATAAAACGGTTTAAAATAAGTTGAAAACTATTGGAATGGATGAAAAAGTAACTTGCTGGGTAGGGGAATTCTTAAAAAGCAGTAAGGAAATTCAGAGTAGGAAATGTATCAAAAGAGGTGGAAGTGTATCTCGGCATGCTACAGGGTAGTATATTGGGATCATTGCTATTCATCATACTAATAAATGATTGTGTTGACGGTATATAGTCAGCATTAGTTGTTTGCAGATGATATAATGTTGAATATGTAATAGGATCGAAACAAGAGAACAATGCTCTAACATTATGAAGTTAATAGATGAAATTGAGTTACTAACAGCAAACCACCATGGATTTCATAAGAACTGATCATGTGAAATGCAACTGGCTTTATTTTCGCATTACATAATGAAGGTTATTGATGCAATATCACAAGTTGATGCTACTTTCTTGGATTTCCAGAAAGCTTTTGACTCTGTACCACATAACCGGCTTTTGGCGAAGATTAAAGCGTACGGTATATCTGATCAGATTTACGAATGGATACGTGATTTTCTAACTGGTTGGTCACAGTATGTCGTTGTTGACGGGGAAGCCTCTTCAAAGATAGATGTTACATTGGGCGTTCCTCAAGGAAGTGTAATAAGACCACTTCGTTTCTTAATTTTTATAAACGATCTCGGTGACAACGTTAATTGCAGGATGCGATTTTTTGCTGATGCAGCACTTATTTATAGGGACAATTGCTTAGAAATTCATCGCGATCTGGATGTTATTTTGGAATGGTGCTGTAAATGGCAGCTTACAGTTAACTGCAAAAAGTTCAAGGCATGCAAATAAGTAATAAAAAGACCTCATTTTCTCACAAGTATCAAGTTAACAATTCAGTTTTTGACATGGTAGATTCCCTGAAGTATCTAGGCGTAACAGTACAAAACAACATGAAATGGGACTTGCACATAACTTCCATCGTAGGCAAAGCTAATTCTAAACTAAATTTTATAGGTCGTATTTTGAGAAGTTGTAATGCTCATACATAGGAAATAGCGTACAAAACACTAGTGCGTCCCCATTTGGAATACTGTTGTGGAATTTGTGATTCGTATCGCAAGGGATTGATTGACACGTTAGAGAAAGCACAGAAGAGAGCCGCTCGATTCATGACCACTAGTTACAGTCCTTATGTAAGTGTCACAGAGCTGATACGAGGGTTGGGATTGTTTGGCGGACAGACGACATCATTTTCATTTGAATTTGTTGGAGAATATGCGAAAATCTTTAATTTATGAGTGCAATGAAATACTACTTCCACCAACTTATTTAGGTTGCAATGACAGGAGGGATAAGATTCGATAAATAATATGATGTACTGATACATTTATATATCTTTTCTTTCCTCGTTCTGTTTGGAATTGGAATGCACTGAATTAGGATTGGTGCTTAGCACCCTCTGCCACCCACAGTAATTGTGAATAGCAGAGTATCGATGTAGATATAGAATGTAAACAGCTGCAGGGTAAATGTCAAGAAGAGTCAGCTAATTAGGTACACAGATAAAAAAAAAACTAGAGGTTGTTTATGATAATTGGCTGGGGTCAGAATTGCTTGTTGAAGAATTAAAGTGTAAATATCTAGGCATAACATTTAATAGTAAATTCAACTTGGCAGAGCACACTGAACAGGTGATAAGAAAAGGTTACAAAATCACTCATTTGCTGGCGAGGGTGATGAGGGGATGTACCAGAGAAGTTAGGGAACTGCATTACAAAACTATGGTTAGACCATTGCTTGAATTTGGTGGTGTAGTTTGGAACCCACAGTTTGGATATCAAATACAGGAGAAGGAGGGCATGCAAAGAAGAGAAGCTAGATTTGTTTGCGGAAATTATCTTAGGACCTAGATAAAGGTGCCGGATTGGGATTCATTGGAAGACAGGAGGAGGCTGAATGGACTGGAAGTGAACTGGGCATTTGTTTGTGATGGGGCTTGGAAGGATATCGGTCGAAGAAGTAGGTATAGAGCATAGAAGGAAAATGTTACCATGACCACAAGATGGAACTTGATATCATGCATAAGGGAGTGAGAAATTTTGATTTTGAGGGTAAGAGTGTCAGGGATTGGAAAAAATTACCAAGGGATGAATAATTTACCAAAAACGCTGAAGGAACCTAAAATTTGAATTTATAAATGACAAAAAGAGTTGGGAATGAATTTAACAGTGAAAGTATATAAGGTAATTTAGAAAAATAATAAGAAAAGGAATTGCCACCAGCGCATGCGCTCCATCACAATTAAATATTAATGAAATAACTTAGCTGATGCAAAATGAATGGGTTGGTCTAATTCAAGCATGGAGCTATTTGGTTGAACATAACCTTTGTAAAAACTTTATACAGAATAGAGAGCAAGCGTGTAAGACTTTCCTCATATAGAAAGAACTGATAAACAGGGCTATATCATCCATGGCTACCCAGCTACAATGATCATGCTACAACACAAATTCATATGCCATCCTTTAGACTCTATTAATATTGTTTTTTACTGCATAACTTTGGTTATTTATTTCTTTAGTTTTCTAAAATATAGTTTGTTAAGATAGGTACATTAATCAAACCACTACATTCAAGATTAACATTCCAATAAGTGTAATGAAGTTTTGGAATTTAATTTATGGTAAAGATTGCATAGATACTATTTTTCAAACTTTAATGCTTCACTACCAGAAGAGAAAAAGAGTGCAAATGCACACCATGGTCTGTGTGGGCGAATATTAGATATTCCTAATAATTCCTGTTATTTTTGTCTCTGTCTGCCACCTCTAATATGAGCCAACATGGAATTGAAAGAGGGAATCACCAAGTGAATTGATGAATTATTTACGTAAAACACTGAATGACTTTAAAATTAACATTTGTAAAGGATAAAAGTCAGTGGGTGTAAGAAAGGAGGGGAAAATGGGTGTTTAGGTAAATTGCCACAAGCGTGCATTCCATTGCAGTTACAATGATTTTTTTTTAAATTTAAAAAAGTGTATGCTCTGATACTGTCATACCATCAACAGTTTCCAGCTACTGGTCAGGTCTGCTTTGCACACAAGCCTCTCCATTTTCTCCTCTCTTGCAGTCAATATTTTGTCACCACCTTGATCCAGTTCTCTCCTATCTTTAGCAAACATTCCTCCACTTGTCTCAACCAACTGTGCCTTGGCCTTCATCTTGGCTCTTTATTTTGTATTTTGATGGATATTACTAGGTATTCTCTTAATGTGCATAAGATACCTTAGTCTTGTATTCTCTATTATTTCTTCCAGGAGTTCCTTTCTATAGCCCCTATCATTATGTTCCTTACCCTGTCCATTTTTGGATACCCTTCTTAGAAAACACATTTCACTTGCTTTGCTGTCATACTATAGGTTCCACAAGTGACTTATGGCCAGAAATGAAGTTTTCACGGGTGTACCACTATCCGGCGGTACACCAGTGGAGACTTAATTTCAATCATACGCCGGGAAAGTCTCCTTTCTTACAGCTTATGGCCCCTTTCTCTATCCTTAATTTTAGTATTCTATGATGCAGCTAAATAAACAGTGGTACATAAATAAGAGCTGGGAATGAAATGTCACTGCCAATTATTTGCCTCATTTCTTAATAATGATTATCCAAATGAAAGATTTAAAGAATTTTCACCTTTTGCAGCTTGTTATTCATTTTTCAGTGCACCTGCATATGTATAAACATTAACATTGCTCTCCATTTAGCTGCAGGTAAAAATGGATCTGTCAAATCCACTGGCCCAACTGGTTGTGCAGAAAGAGATGTGAGTCGAATACCTTATACAAACCATGATGTTTATAGAGTCTATACACAGCCTAAAAAAATTAATACCAGATTTTTTATGACAAATATTGCAGCAGATAATGACAAAACTGCAAGAAATAACTTTCTGTTCATATTTAAATGGTTGAATGAACATTTAAAGTGGGATAAACATGTTGAATCACTGAATAAGAAGTTAAGCAAATGTTGTTATATTTTAAGAATGCTTAAAGATTGCTGCTCTTTGAAAACAATGTTGTGTGCCTACTATTCATATATGCATAGCTTATTAAGATATGGTATAATTTTTTGGGGAAATTCAACACATGCAAAACAGGCATTCATACTTCAAAAGAGAGCTATAAGAATCATGAGAGGTATGAAACGTAGAGAATCCTGCAGGGATATTTTTAAAGAACTAAAAATACTGACTCTACCATGTATATACTTATTTGAGTGTATCTGCTTCCTGAAATCACATCAGGAATATGCAGCGCTAAATAAGGAAATACATAAACACGAAACAAGGAATAGGAATAATTTTCATTTAGAGTGGCACAAGAAAGCTCTATACCAAAATAGTGTACTCTACCAGCCTAAAATTCTGTACAACTCTCTTCCTGAAAACATAAAACAAATATCAAATTTACATAATTTTAAATATAAGCTAAAAAAAAATTTATTAGTCAATAGCTTCTATAGTGTCAATGAATATATGAACCATCGAGAAATGAACGAACATGATTAAATTATTTTGTATTGTAACTTGTAAAACATTGAAATATTAATTTAACTTCAGTTGTACATATGTATTTCATATGCTGCTTGTATTGAATGTGCAATTTTAAGTATGTTAATTATAATAATGATATGTAATCCTGTATTGTGTGAAACAATTATATTGTAATGCTTATTGTAATTACTGATGACTTGTCCTATGTCATAAATTATCACTTCATGGATCAAATAAAATTCAATTCAATTCAAAACAACTTTAACTGAAAAAAATATTCCCGGCACTCACCTCCTCCTACGGTGGTAAAAAAAAATATCGAAATTGTATGCTAAATCTATATCTGTAATTTTGTTCTCTGCCAATGGGGATTATACATTTGTACACTATAACATAGCAGTTCTTAGCACACTTATACTATGTCCCAGATGAAAGCACTTCAGAAATATTAAAACACCTAAGTGAGTAAGTAGAGATAATGATAGTGCAAAGAATGGTCTAATAATCATGTTTCAAAAGAAAATTATTCAACACTTCAGAATTATAACAAAGAACCATATTGTCAAAAATTTTCAAATCATAAACACAATTAATAAAAGTGAACACAATAAATAGAAAAAGACTAGACTAAAACAAATCGGTTTCATTTAGAACAGGAAACTTACAACTTTAAAAGATATTAGGAGACTTCACAAGTCACATTATAGCATAATGTGAGAAAAACACCCAAATCTTCCTAATATTTACATGAAAAATAACAAGATTAACAGGAAGAATCAGAGAACAAACTGGTAGTAATTCTTATAAAGAGAATGAAAGATTTCATATGTAAATGAACAGTAACAAAGGGCTTTCTCTAGAAAATTCTTAATCAAAAATGTTTCTCTACAGGTGTAAAAAACATCATTACTTCAGTAAAAAACAAAATAAAGAATTATAAATTCAGGTTAACTATAATGAAAGATTTTTATATACAGTGTGAGTCAAAAAAATCTTTCCTATTTCAAAGATGTATGTAACAAAAACAAAGCGAGATGAATTTAATTTTTTATTATTATTATTATTATTTGCAAGAATTAAATTTTAATTTACATGGTTTTGAAAATAATATCTTGTAAATGTCTACCTCCATTGCCGAAACACTGATGGAGTCTATCCTGGAAGTTGCCCATGACTTTGTAAATCATATTCAGAGGAATAGCATTGATTTCTTCAGTGATTGCAGCCTTCAGTTCATCGATAGTTTAGAGACGATGGCCAACACCTTTCCCTTGAGGTAACCCCCAAGAAAAAAATCGCATGGGGTTAAATTAGGCGATCTGGGGGGCCATCCAATGTCACCTCGCAAAGAGATAAGATAACTGGGAAACATTTGTCTCAGAATTTTTATTGAACGACGCAATGTATGGGCCATAGCACCATCTTGTTGGATCCAGATGTTGTCATTTTCATAGTCATGCAATAATTCATCCAATTTCAGTTTTAAAAAATTTTCAAGCATATAACAATACCAAGCCGAAGTCACTGTTACAGCTTGACCATCTTCTTCGAAAAAGTAGGAAACCCAGACACCAAAATCTGCAACAGCATACCACACTGTCACTCGATGGCTGTGGAGTAGTCAGTTGTGAAGGTTGTGAGGGTTATTCTGAGACCAGTATCAGAAATTTTGTTTATTTACAGTTTCAGCCTGGTAATAATGGCCCTCATCACTACAGATCAAATCAGCAGTAGGAGGGATATTCTGCAAAATGTCGTGGCACAATTTTGTTCATGTGTCTAAGTCTCTTCCACTTAACTCTTGCACTATCTGCAGCTTGTTTGGGTGCAATTTAAGATCTCTATGGAGAATTCTTCAGACACAACTGGCAGATAAACCAAGTGCAACGGCATGTTTATGAACAGAATGCTTGGGAGATTGTTGAACTGAAACCCTCACTATATCCACATTTTCTGCTGATGTTGATGTCCTAATTCGGCCTGATGGTTTTCTTTTTAACGCCGATGATGTCTCTCTAATATTAGATACCCCATTCCTAATTGTTGGTGCCGTGGGAATGGGATCATGATGACCTCAAGCAAAATGTACACGAAACACACGTTGTGTTTTCTACATCTACATCTATACTCTGCAAATCACAAATACTGTGGGTGGCAGAGGATGCTAAGCACCAATCCTAATTCTGCGCATTCCAATCCCGAACAGATCGAGGAAAGAAGGAATACATAAATGAATCAGTACGGCATCTTATTTCTCTAATCTTATCCCTCCTGTCATTGTGACCTAAATAGGTTGGTGGAAGAAGTATTTTGTTGCACTCGTAACTTAAAGATTTTCGCATATTCTCCAGCAAAATCAAACGAAAACGACGTCGTCTGTCCGCCAAACAATCCCAGCCCAACCCACGAATCAGCTCTGTGACACTTACATAAGGACTGTAACTAGCTGTCACGAATCGAGCGGCTCCTCTCTGTACCCTCTCCAATGTGTCAATAAATCCCTTGCGATACAGATCCCAAATTCCACAACAGTAATCCAAATGCGGACTCACTAGTGTTTTGTACGCTATTTCCTTTGTATGAGCATTACAACTTCTCAAAATACGTCCTATGAATCGTAGTTTGGAATTAGCTTTGCTACAACGGAAGTTAAGTGCAAGTCCCATTTCATGTTGCTTTGTACTGTTACGCCTAGATACTTCAGGGAATCCACAGTGTCAACAACTGATTTGTTAACTTTGTACTCCTGAGCAATTGGGGTCTTTTTATTACTTATGTTCATTGCCTTGCACTTTTTACAGTTAAGTGTAAGCTGCCATTTACAGCACCATTCCGAAATAAGATCCAGATCACGCTGAAGTTCTAAGCAATTGTCAGAGCACCTCACTTCCCTATAAATAAGTGCATTATCAGCAAAAACTCGCATCCTGCAATTAACGTTGTCACCAAGATCGTTTATAAATATTAAGTGGTCCTATTACACTTCCCTGAGGAACGCACGAAGTAACATCTAGTTTAGAAGAGGGTTCCCTGTCTTCAACGACATACTGTGACCGACCAGTTAGAAAATCGCGTATCCATTCGCAAATCTGATCAGATATACCGTACACTTGGATCTTCGCTAAGAGTCAGTTGTGTGGTACAGAGTCAAAAGCTTTCTGAAAATCCAATAAAATAGCATCAACTTGTGATCCTGCATCAATAACTTTCATTACATCATGCGAAAATAGAGCAAGTTGCATTTCACATGATCGGTTCTTCCGAAATACGTGTTGGTATGCTGTAAGTAACTCGTTTCCATCTAGAATCTTCATAATGATAGAGCAAATGACATGCTCCAGAATTCTACTGCAAACAGATGTTAGCAATATCCGTCGATAATTCCTACGATCTCTCCGATCTCCTTTTTTGAAAACGGGAATCACCTGCGCAATTTTCCAGTCAGAAGGTACTTTTCTTTCCTCTAAAGATTTACGAAATATATCTGACAGAAATGGTTCTATTTCTTCCGCGTATTCCGAAAATACTCTTACTGGTATACCATCGGGACCTGGAACTTTCCCCCACCTCAGGAGCTTTAATTGCTTTATGATACCTACACTATCAATTTGTACTGGATCCATCTCAAATTCAACGCCATGAAAAAATGGGAATGTTTTAGATGTTTTCGTCAATGAAGGAATTTTTTAATTTGGCGTTAAATACGGTAGTCTTGTCGCGGCTGTCATGAACTTCACTACCGTCTTGTAGTAGAACTGGCATATTGTTGTCATAACCACTTATTTATTTTACATACGACCAAAATTTCTTTGGATTTTCAATGAGGCTCATGGAAAGTGAGTTGTATCAAAACTCATTAAAGGCCTCGCGCATCGCATTCTTGACCTGTCCTCTTGTCTCAGCTCCCTTTCTAAATCACCCCTATACAATCGTCCTTCTTGAGCGTGCATGAATCTTCCTTTGCTTTTTAAGTAACCTTTTAACTTCACGCGTATACCACTGGGGATCGTTCCCATCCCTGATTGTTCTTTTCGGTATATGTAAGTCCATACCTTCCCTGACTGTTTTTATGAATCAAAGCCACATCTCTTCAACTGAGCATCTTCCTTCTATAAAGGTAATGTATTTATCCCTCAAAAACGTTCTTAAACTCTCCTTTGGGGCCTTTTCAAACCTGTAAACGACCCTTTCTTTATTCTTTTTGCGCGTGACTGTTAATTTTACTGTAGCAATTACAGCTTTATGATCACTTATTCCCGTGGTGGTAGAAATGTCCGTAAATAATTCAGGCCTATTTGTAACGAGAATATCTAAAATGTTTTCGTTATCGCTGTTGCACCTCGTTGGTTCAGTGATGAGCTGCTCAAGATTAAGATCTGAGAAAAGATCAAGAATAATCCCACAGGATATTATATCCCTGCCACCAGTAATGTGGGCGTAATTACTCCAGTCAATATATGGCAAGTTGAAGTCGCCTCCTAGTATTATTCCATGATCTGGAAATTGATGAGCTGTATTACTTACGTTATTTCTTAAGGCCTCAGCAACACCTACATCTGCATCTGGTGGACGATAGAAAGACCCTATTACAAGTTTTGTCCTAGCTACTTTTAGTCTAATCCACAGGATTTCACAGACCGTATCAATATTTATTTCATTACACGACAGGTGTTTACGAACAGCTATAAATACACCACCTCCATTTGAATGTAACCTATTCTTATGGAAAACGTTTATGCTATGGTTAAAAATTTCTGCTGAACTTATATCCGGTTTTAACCAGCTTTCAGCATCTAATACAATATCAGCTTCTGTGCTACTAATAACGCTTTCAAGCTCAGGCTGCTTATTAAAAACACTTCTACAGTTTATATTGAGTACTTTTAACGGTCGAGATTGATTTTTGCTACTCCTAACATATGGTGCCGAATTTAATTGGGCTGCCCGTAACTGTAATCCCAGTTTCGGGTCTTCCTCCCTCAGCCTAAAAAATCCCCCAATGCGCTCCACACGGCCCCTGCCACCCGTGTAGCCGATTCACGTGTGTAGTTGATCACGGATCTGCCATTTTGAATGTACTCTTCCACTACAAGCGCTTGTCATGACCAAGCCATTTCTCACACTGAAAATTGCAAATCATGGCAAGTCTAATGACACTATCCCTACCCTTCTCCTTCCACCCATGTTCGCGCCACGACTTTGTGAAATCGGAAAGATTTTTATGACTCACCCTGTATATAAATATATATATTAAAAGAATATAAAGCATGCACATGTCAGAAGAAATAATTAGAATCACAAAATTTCCAGAGTTGAAGATTTAATCAAGAAAAGAAAAATAGCTTAATTAATGAGAAATTTTAGACAATAGAATACAAAATTCCTTCTAATATCGGTGAATAATATCTTTCGCAAATTTTATATGGGAATAAAGTATTTGAACTAATTATTGCTATAGGCTGTAGAAACTTGAGCGAGATCAGAAAAAATTTTGAATTGCGATATTGATTTCCATATTTCCATAGCAATATACAACTGGTTTAATCCAAAACATGATAGCAAAGTCTAATAAGTTTTATTCTGAAAAGATGAGTGTAACAAAATTCTTAGAATATTTCATAAAGGAATGTACCAAAATCTGGGCATAATAGGTGTCAGTAAAAATGAAAATAATATATGATTCATATGACTATTGAATAGAGAACCTGCTAGATTGTGCTAGATGTATTTACATTTGGAAGACTATATAAGGGTTCGGATCTTCATGACCTAAAAAATAGAGAAATATGACCTAAAAATGATAAATATGACCAAACATCTAATTTAATATACATCAAAACATATTCAATTATACGTAGTTTATTTTATTTAGTAGTGTCGCTTTCATGTAGTCAGCATGATTTGCTTCTCTGCACTTGCTGTACTATTGAGAAATTAAAATTTAAATTGTTATGTTGAAGTCACTTAAATTTCGGATAATTTACAGAATAGAACTCTTTCATCTGTACTAAAATACTCAACTCTAAATTCCCTTAAGTAACTTCACACTTTAAGAAAATTTTATTTTTGGCATAGCAGTAGGTTTACTCACTGATCCACCGCAGATTTAATGATGACTGAGGATATCTCATTGAGATATTGATTGATGCGGATCCATACAGGCATGCTTCTGCTGCATTGTCGGGATTAAAAGACGGGTGGAACATTATGTTTAGAGAATGACAATAATGTATAACTTCAATTCTTGACTCGTGAATTTTGACCACAGCGAAAATTAGTTTCTTCTCCACCTGTATACCAGATGCACAGTTCTGTGAATAATTATCTTAATTTCACCTCATATATATCTATTGAATTCCCAGTACTATTAAAAAACTGCCAGATTTTTCCTCAAAATGTGACCATATGACTATAAATATTATAGAAAAATTACCAAAACGTGGAAAATTGTCTGAATATGCATTTATATGCTATATAAAATATATTTAAATACAATCAGAAACGATAAATCAGTGTTTAATTCAGCATTTGAGCTAAAAAAAAAATGCAGGAAAAAATATGACTTGTCCTAAAGATCCAAACCCTAATGATCACTCATGTGATCAGACATATAGTGTTATCAGGAAGTTCAAGACAGCAGGATGTTGTGTGTAAGTGGGCTTGCAGGCTTAGCCTTCAGCGAAGTGATCTATTACTAAGGGACTATGTACAAGTGCAGCCATTCTTTAAAATTTCATTATTGAAGACATTAAATTAACTAGGAAGTTAGTTTCTTTCAGAGATTAATATATTATGACTAAGCAGTTCCTGTAACTGACTTTAAAAAAGGGGAAATGGCATTTGGTGACTTTTAAAATGAAATGATCTAAACTTTCTTAATTTTGGGGGTACACAACTAACTTCATTTGTTTGGACCAAACTACAATTGATACAGATGGAATTTGCAATCACTTTATTTGGGGAAATGTTGGCAGTAAAATATAACTAATACCAGAGTGAATGAGTTTCAATAAGGTGAATGCATAGATTTCAGAGACCTTCCATCTTTTATTTACTGTGATATTAACCTTCAAAGAATCTTAGAAGATATCATTATAATTTCCTTCGGGGAAGTGTGACAGCCAGTAATACTTGAAGAACTTAGCAACATTTAAATATTTGTAAAAGCTTATGTTATCAGGACATCAACTAAACATTCCATGATCAATAGTTGAATCAAAGCATATACAGGGTGCGTCAGAAACAATGACCCAGTTTACACATATTATTTAAGCATGAATAAATACACTTACACATTATTAGTGTGTACTGTTTGGAAGAACACTTCATACAATTTATTACACAAGTCACTTTTTGTAAATTATTTCCTGCAGGTGTTCACCATTTTTGACGATGCATGCTTCGGCACGAACACGCAGATACGCCATAACCTTAGGAAGGGTGTCGAGTGTTATTGCGTCAATTTTGGCTTGAATGTTGTGCTTCAATTCCTGAATAGTTCTTGGCCTGTTCGCATACACTTTGGATTTCAGGAATCCCCACAGATAATAATCACACGCCGATAAATCAGGCGAACTGGCTGGCCAGTGAATATCACCAAAGCGAGAAACGAGATGCCATGGAAACATTTCGTGCAAGACTGTCATGGATCACTCTGGCTGTGTGCGCTGTTGGTCCATCCTGCTGGAACCAGAATGATTGCATGTGGATATTTTTATTGCTAACTTTTCCAAGATAACAACATATCGATCCGATGTTACAATGACACAATGACCTGCATCATTTTCAAAAAAATAAGGACCAAGAATACCCTGCGCAGAAACGCCACACCACACAGTAACTTTTTCACTATGAAGCAGTTTTTCGTGAATCTGGTTGGGATTTCTAGGCGCCCAGTACCTACAGTTCTGCTTGTTCACATAGCCCGATAGATGAAAATGGGCCTCGTCCGACATCATCAAATTGTCAAGGAAATCGGGTTAAGTGTTGATCATCTCCAGGAGCTGTGTACAGAAAGCTTGACGTGCCTGCTGATCTCTGTGCAATAATTGTTGCACCACTTGGAGCTTGTATGGATGGAACTTCATATCCAGATGCAACATCCGTCGCACACTTCTGTCTGAGATGTTAAGGACTTGCAAATGCCGACGAACTGATCGCGTTGGACTATGCTCTAAAGCAGCTGTTACTCATGCAATGTTTTGTGGGGTGCGAACCATACGTGGCATACCAGGGGGCATCTTGTTTGATGCAGATGCTGTTGCTCTAAACTGTTGGACCCATCTCCTAATCGTCTTTCGGGACGGAACTTTATCATTCCGACCAATGTTAAACTGTTGCCGAAACAAACGCTGCGTTTGTATCACACTATCACCACATTAGAAAAATGTTTCAATCACAAAAGCACGATGTGCATTCGACCAACAATCCATACTGACTGACAATGCTTTCAACTGCACTACACAGTGGTACCAACATCAACTGTCTAGGAAGCCGTGTCAAACTGTACCGCGCAATTTAAAATGGGTCATTCTTTATGCCGCACCCTGTATAATCAAACCCTTAATCAAGGTTGCCATTGCAACATGACCTCCAGTGCTGACTACTTAATAAAACTAACTATTCCATGCAAAAATTAATTTTAAATTTAATACAAAAGAGTAATTGATTGCTTTATAGTGATTTTTTTTTTTCTGTCATCAGTATATTGACTGTTGTGCTAGCCTTTTCATCTCAATGTACTCCTTACAACACATGTCCTCATTTATTTGCTTCATATATTCTAACCTCTGTCTTCCTCTGCAGTTATTGCCTTTGACTGTTACCTCCACTAACAAATTAACCAATCCTGCATGTCTCAAAATATGACCTGCCATCCTGACTTTTATTTCTGTAAGAGTCTTCGACAAACATCTTTCCTCACCCAACATTTCCATAATTGTTCGTCTTGTACTTTATTCGTCCACTTAAATTTTAGCATCCTCCTTTCAAATGGTTCAATTTTCCGTCTGTCTGGTTTTCCTAAAGTCCAAGCTTCGCTACCATAAATTGCGGTGCTCAACCTATAGCGTTTTAGAAAGTTATTTCTGAGTCCTAGATCAATATTTGAAAATATAAGATTTCTCTTTTTCATTAATGCTCTTCTTGCTACAGCTCTTCTGCTTTTAAGATCATTCCTGCTTTGGCCATCAGTTGTAATTTTACTTCCTAAGTAGCAAAATTCAGTAACTTCTGCTGTCGCATCTGACCCTATATTTATATTTAATCTACTAGTATTGGTATCACTTCTCCTACATTTCATCACTTTCGTTTTGCTTTGGTTTATATTTAGTCCAAAATCTTTCATCATTATTATGTTCATGATATTCAGTTACCTCAACCTCGTAGCCTACTGATTTTTTCTCCTTGAACATTTATGTCACATTCAAATCTTTCTTTCACTTCCTTTATTGATTCTTCTATATACAAGTTGAATATTAATGGGGATAGAATACAACTTTGTCTCACACCCTTTTTAAATGATTGCATGTCTCTAATGATTCTCTACTTTTATTATAGCTACTTGATTCTTATAAAGTATCCTTCTATCTCGGTATTTTAGACCCTACTACTTTAATATTTTGAGCACCTTGTCCCACCAAACATTATCAAAAGCATTTTCTAAATCAACAAATGCCATAAAAGTATCTTTGCTTTCTTGATCCACTCCTCTAGTATTAATCTTAACACCAGAATTGCTTCTCTTTTACCACGTTTTTTTTTTTTTTTTTCTAAATCCAAACTGATCTTCACCTACTATACCTTCTACTAAACTCTCCATTCTCCTGTATTCAGGTCAATAATTTTGGGGCATAAGATATTAGATTTATAGTGCAATAATTCTCACATCTGTCAGCTTGTGCTTTCTTTGGAAGTGTAAAGATAACACTTTTATTAAAATCAATGGGAATCTCTCTTCTTTCATAACTTTTTGATCTAAGTTTTAATAATCTTTGTGTATCTTTTTCTCCTAGAGATTCCAGAAGTTCTACAGGAATCTCATCAATTCCAGCTGCCTTATTTGATTTCAAATTATTCGAAACTCTATCAAACCAGGATCACCTAAGTCATCAATGTTGACATCATCTTTCTTTCTAATGTACTGTTGTTCAAATAATCTCCATCATACAATTTCTCTATGTATTCCTTCCATTGGTTAGTTCTATCTTCTGAACTTATAAGAGGTTTCTAATCAGCAGCTTTAATGTTTATACCTCTTTTTTTTTTTCATTTCTCCAAAATTCTGTTTGATCTTCCTATATGCTACATCTACTTTACCTACTATCATTTCGCTTTCTACTTCTTCACACTTTTCTTGTAGCCATCTTTCTTTTCCTACTTTGCATTTTCCTGTCTATTTGATTTCTAAATTGTCTATATTGATCTTTTCTTGCTGCATGCTGAGCATTTTTGTGCATTCTCCTCCGATCCATCAACTCCAAAACTTCTTCTGTGTTCCAAGGTTTTCAGGCAGCTTGTTCCCTAAAGCCTAATGTCTCTTTACCAGCTTTCATTATTTCGGTCTTTAATGCATTCCATGTATTCTCACTTGAACCCTTCTCAGAGCTATTACTTAGACCTACGTCTACCAATTCTGCAATCTTTTCTCTCATGTTAAATTGTTTCAGTTTATTCACTTCCAATTTCTTCTGCTTGTGTTGCTTCTTTATTCTCTTGAATTTCAGCCTGCACTTCATAACTATCAGATTATGCATAGAGTCTATGTCTGCTCATGGTATGTTTTACAGTCCACAATTTGATTGCTTAATCTCTGTTTGACCATTATGTAATCTAGCTGATATCTGCCTGTATCTCCTTGACGTTTTCAGGTGTATATTGTTCTAGCATTATTCTTAAATAATGTGGTCACCATGACTAGTTTATATCTTTCACATAATTCTAACTTCTTTCTCACTCATTTCTTTCTCCTTAACCAAATCTTCCTGTGGTATTCTCCTCTTTTTCTTCTCCCACTACTGCATTCAGATCACCCTTGATTATTGATTTTCCTCCTCCCTCACATACTGGATTACTTCTTCAATTTCAATATATATTTTCTCTGTTTCTTCATGATCTTCCTGTGATGTTGGCATGTACAATTGTGGTAAGGTGGTTGGGGTGGGTTTAGTTTCTAACCTCATCAAAATAATCCTGTAACTACACTGTACACAATAACTCTCTTATTTATTACAAATCGTACACCACTCACTCCATTGACAGCTTGTGTTCTAATTATCCTACATTCCTCAGACCAGAAATTCTGGTCATTATTCCATTTAATCTCACTAATCATAACAAAATTTAATTTAAGTCATTCCATCTCCTTTTTAAGTTTTTAACCTGCCTCCCCTATTCAGAATTCTAATATTCCACGCTCCTACTCGTAGAATGTTTCTATCCATTCTGATTAATCCTCCCTGAGTAGTCCCCACCCAGAGATCCGATTTGGGGACAATTTACCTCCGGAACATTTTACCCAGGAAAAAGCTATCATGATATATGTAATATGAGAGGATTACATGTCATCGGGATACCTTTTGGGTCTTTAATGTAGTGGTTTCCCATTGCCTTCAGCATCCCCATGCTGCTGATCATTTCTGATTCATCCGCCTTTAGGGACTCTTTCCAACCCCAAGGACAACAGGGTGGCCTGGGCAACTCCCCACTCTTCGGCCTCCTTTCGGAGACCATTGGCAAGCAGTGGGTGACTCCTTATACTGGGAATCTTTCAGTCGCCAGACCCTCATCTGTGCAAACAAGGTGCACGATGTGAATGATAGGTTGACATTTGGTTGTAAGAGGCTGATACAGTCTCTCCCAAACCCTTACACAATTATTGTGATAACAAACCTTATATTTATATAATAATGAGATGGTTAAGACTTGTTGGATGACTTGTCTATAGGGTAAAAGTAAGAAAAACAAATCTTGCTTTGACAAACATTTTCATGGTTATTATATAATAAATGCTTTTGCTATTCAAGATACAAAACATATTTAAAATTGTTTATACAAAAATCAATAAAACAACTTATAAAACTAAAATATAAATTATATAATTATAATGGTATGTGATCAGGCAGCCATTCTCACAATAGCATTTTCTACTATTCACCAAAGTTTTAATCACAATTTTCTGTACCAATCACATTATTATTCACAATACCATTCATGCCTGTTTTATATAAGCATTAGCTAGTAACTAAAAAGTCATTATTACTTTGTGGAATTTGCAATATCTGAGTTACCTGTCCATAGCAGCATTGTAGTGTATGTTTTTAATGGTACCATAGCAGAGGACACATGATTGAACATTTTTATGAGAGTTCAACATCACATCACAAAAAACAGAGTAACTAAATATGACAGAAGCACTATTTGAGATACTTTGAATATGTATCAGCTTTGTTGGATGTGAATATGTGTTTAAGGTGAAGTTATCATCACTCTAGTTGATATTTCAAACACATGTCTCATTTTTAAGGTCAGAGTTTTCCTCTTCTTCAAGTTACTGATTCTTCTCCAAACACATCCGCAGCATAGTGGAGGTAAAGTGTGCATTAACACTTCCATGATCAAAATAAGTGAAACCATAAATATTTTCACATAGATGTATTGAACATCCACAGCATCTACCCTGAAACATAGATTTTTACAGAACTTCAGAAACTAACAACCATTTCCAATTATTGCAGGAATGATAAAAAGAACAAGTAGCATTTTATTTTCTAGTTTGATGAACTACTTCCAGAACACAAAAAAATAATAACTTTGAGATGTTGAACTCTTTTGCAAGTGGTAGGTGACACATTTATCCCCCCAGGGGCCTGGTACACAAGAGCCAGTTATGGGTTTGCCGAACAGTGTCTGAGATGGAAACTTGTGAGTGGTTCAAGTTTTTTAAACCCTTTGCATGCTTCAATTACCACTGTAGGGTGTGATGGTGGAATGTTGTTGTCTAGGAGAATGGGGATCTTGGCTCCATTGCCCAGATTGAAGGATGGTACAAACCTCTAATAAAAAAAAAAATCTTCTACCTGCAGCACAGGTAGGTCATAGGGTATTCTAAATGCCCAAAGAATTGGTGAAAGTTGAAATCTCTGCTTCAGATAATAACTGAGTAACAGGAAGGATTATCTAATCGATAATACCTTTGTTATAATGACAAAGGAGGGATCGTTTGAGAGGTTCTCTCCTTTTTATATTCAGAGAGGATGGGAGGGTATTGAGGGAAAAGTTGTGGAATGGCATATTGCTGCTAGAAACATCTACTAGCAAGCAAGCTGTCCCACTCCTAAAGTCTGAGAAGCAAAGTCCATAAGACTCCAAATTTCAGGAAAGGCGTGATCACCTGCTGGGATCTAATTCATTTAGAGACTGAGGAACTCCATAAGGAGTAGGCATCAGAACATGTGGTCGAGGTTGATCAGATCAACTGAATGGTAAATCGAGGTCTTGAGAAGACTGCCACCTACATCCTGATGTTTGATGCTCCTATGTTGCCGAAAGACATCAAATCAGGGTATTTGAATCTCAATGATTGCTCAAATGTACCATACCCGATACACTGTTTCAAGTGTCAATGGTACAATCCTGCAACAGTGACCTGCAAAGGCAACCCCACCTGTGGGAAATGTGGAATGATGTCACATTAGCTGGTTACTGGTTATTCCCTCCCTTAGGGTTGTATCAATTTCTCCTGGTCACATCCAGTATATAAAGGGAGTGTCTTGAGTATTTGGAAGAAAAAAATATACAGGAGGTGGAAACAACAGAGCGACTTTTGTAAGGTACAACCAGGAAGCACTATAAGGCAGTATAAGGCTCTTGCACAATTGTCTTTGCAATTAGCTTTAGGAAAAAAAGTGTTGCTAACCAGATGTCCATTGTGGACATGGGCACAAGTACAACATGCTAATATCAATGGAAATATAGTGACAAGCCCATTAAAGTCATAACACCAAAGACAAGGAAGTCAGTAGCAATATTCAAACCCAATCACTTTGGCAGCAGGTTCAACAGTACTATCAGCATCAGTAACACAGCCATCCATTGCAACCTCTGCCACTCTAACAACTTCTGCAGTAGCAACAGCACCCACAGCAGTAGCAGCAAGAGATATTATTATGTTGCAACAGAAATCAAATAGAACAGAAGGTCTGAGGTCCAAGGTTTCTACATCTGGAACCAATTACATTCATAAAATCTCATTCTTCTTTCCCTCCCAGGCTATATAGTGGCAGGGAGAAGAACAGGAAAAGGCCTAAGCAGAAGAAGATCTGCAAATCTTCAAGGCCTTTACTGAATTAGAGGTGTCTTACGAGCCTAAAGACATGAAAATGCTAGTACATGAACCTAGTTCCATTCCACAGCAGTCACCAGATGAGAACCCAAACCGGGGTGGGTGAGGTTGAATAGGTAAGATGGCTCTCATATTGTGGTGGAAGTTGAATGGCTATCAGGGTGACAAATAGTAAGTAGAATTCTTAGCATGGTCTAAATCCTTGTGTTTGTGTAAACAAGAGACCAATTTTAGACCTATACACTATCCAGTGCTGGGAGGATACAACATATACAGGAAAGACAATACCGATGGTGATCGAGTGAAGAGGGTGAATAGCTGGGTTTGTCCTAAACACTATCCACTCTGAACCCATTGCTCTCACATCCTCATTACTAGCAGTAGGGGTGAAAAATACATAGTCAATTTCAACTGACCATATGTTCAATATAAATGACCCCCAGTAAGTTTGTCAATTATGACAAATACAACAACTCATTCTGCCCTTTCTAAGTTTTTGAGACTTCAACGCGCATTATGGATTGGGGGGGGGGGGGGTATCAAGCACTGATTGCCTTCGGGGGCTGAATTGTTGGCAGATTGATAGAGCAGATGGAAATTTGTATCCTGAACATAGGACAAAATGACTTATTACACCACTGCTCCCTAAAAGCTCTAAATATTTTAAAATGTCTCTGTTGTAGGTCATGAGGTGCCAACCACTCCAGCCTGCTACCATTTTGTATAGCCTTTGTAAGGTCGTGTTTGGGGTAAGGCTGTATTGTGTATGGGGTAGCATGGGTTAGTTATCTCTGATTGTTGGATAGTGTCCACCATGTAGGAATTCAGCTTGCGCTGGGTACCTACTGCACCAGCTCAATTCCCAGCACTTGTGTGGATGCTGGTGAGCCACTACTTGTCATCTGGTAACGTCTCCTCTTAGAAATATATGGGTTTGAGCTGCCCTCTTTTTATCACCAGTATTGGAGTAAATCTCCTTCCTGGATTTTAAAGGGTTCCAGAACAGTTTTAGAAGTCTTGATATAACAACTGTTTACTGCTGACAATGTTTTTGTTAATGCATTTAGAGATATTTTAAATCATCATCACACCTTTACAGCAGTATACATAATGAGTCTAAGCAGGCTAAAGGAGTAAGCTGCTCTGTAGCGTTTCCTTGAGTGACTAACAAATACAAGCTGGATGGCAGTGGCAGCATTACCATTGCTGAGTCGCTACAGCATATGATGTACATTATATGCTGTGGTACCCTCAGCTGTATTCAGGCTTTAGGAAACATGTACTCACTAGATCGTTTGAATCAGCATGTACAGAACACCCTATGATCTGTTCAATCTCTTGGAAAGGAGGTTTTATACTGTTGGATACCAGGTCATGTGGGGCCAACCAGTCAAAGTTTGTAAAGTTTTAGATTGATGGCCTGTTTACACCAAGTGTTTTAGAATTTTACTTTATTTTGCCCTCTGCATGGCCAACCTCTTTACAGTCAACCATGCTGGAGGTAACTTAGTTCTCATTTTAGCTACATTGTCAGACTGGATTTTATTCAGGGTGTTAATGACCTGAATAAACATTTATACTATTTATACCAGTAGGTGCCAAATAGTATAACATCAACACAATTATGAAACATAAACTTGACTACTAAACAAAATGAGGAAGCCAGAGTGAAATCACATGCTGTTAGAATGGTATAGATAGATACAATTAGAAAATGGAATGGTAAATATTTATTGCTGAAATAATAATACCATTAATTGCTCTCATTGAAGAATAAAAGAATCAGTATTAAGGGCAATGCTAAAGTTGACTAACTAGAAATTGGAGATTTATTCTTGAATCCATGCCTTGTTGTATAGAACGTACCCGACAGGTAATGCCTGCTTGTGAGCAGCTGCATGTATCTGGATCACAGTATAGATTACAACTGCAGCCACGTAAGGCGCGCGATGAACGAATTTGACTGCATTCATCCTCTTCGGCAGAACAAATCTTAACTCCCGCTGCATGCAGAAGAACCTTTCTCTGAGCTTCTGGAACTCGCTGAGAAAATATTTTTTATTGAGACCTATTAGCCAGATTTGTTACAGGAAAATTAATGTAAGGATAAGTAAATTAGAACCTATGGCAATAATCACGTTAGTTTATTCTTATTTTGCACTGTTTTAATAAAGATTGCCATAGAAAAAAAAATGATTCCAAACCAGGAAATAATACTTATTATTTGTATTCATATTTGTAATCTATAATAGGTTTCATACTCCAAATTAAAAGGGGATGCAGAACCCCATTATATTTTATTTCAAAGCAATGAGTTTCAATCTGCCATGCTATCCACTGGCTGACCTAACCTTAACCTACTAATATTACTGGGTAAAGGGAAATAAAACCATATATTGTCCTAGAAAACTTCAGAGGTGTATATCAGTTTAATGTGCCTGTAAAAATTATAGCTGATGGCCAGTGTTCAATTCCCTGGAAATCACCAGAAAATTGTTTAGTAAGTAAAGAGAGGCCACAGCAGTTTCTGTGCTAATGAGTTGTTGTCAACGAATTGCAATTCACCACCAGTTATATATTACTGTCACTGTTTGTGGAGATTTTGTCACAAAAGTATGCCTACAAAGAACTGCATGTCAAAAATGAGTCCAAAAGGATAGAAATCTGCTAATACCACAAAGCAAAATATTTCATTCTCTCAGAACTTTGCTAATTTTGTGTAATAGGATATTATACAGTGGCAAGAAATTCTATGTCTGAAAATAAATTGCAATATGTGTGCCATGTTACCACGTAATAAATACAGCAGAAACAGAGCATCCAAATTTTGATACTATTTCAACATAACTTCTTCTCTGATAATATTGGTTATCAGCTCTTGCACCTAGTAGTATGCTGAAAATATAAAGCATTTCAAACTGTTTTCTGGAAAACTGACATTTATTTATACAACTATGGTCATTATCTTGTATCTCTAATCTGTCCACTAGACTTCCACCAAGTTTTGTTTGTTCTATAAAACAAGTTGAAGAGGATTCAATGTTTACAGTACAGTTTGTTCAGCACAAGTTATATTGTGCAATGTTCATTGTTAGTTAAAAGTTTGTTTTTCCCAATATTTGTGGTCATGTACAGTGCAGAATAATGAAATATTTCAGTTTAAGCAGTGTTTAATAATTCAGTGAAAGCATAGTAAATAAATTATACAGAAAATAACTCTTGATGCACCAAATTTAAAGGCTAGAACACTGTGAAAAATACAGAAATACAAGCAAACTCAATATTTCAGTTTAAAACTTTATCTATATATAGAGGAGAGGGTCATTTGGCAAGGGAGGTGTGTGGCTATGAGCAAATGATTGGTAAATTTCAGAATAAAGAAAATATATGTACACTAATGAATCAAAACAATATGAGCACCGGAATGCAATACAGCAGGGATTCAGTGTGAAATGGATCTGACAAGTCCTTGCTAGTTTTCGGAGATATTTGGCAGCAGAAGTCCATGCAATTCCCCTAAATCATGGGCTGCTGGTTTGAGGGTGTAGAGCAGATGTCTGATAGTGACCCAGAGGTGTTCAATTGGATTGAGATCAGGGAAATTTGAGTCCAAGGCTTCAATGTGAGATCACTATCATTCTCCTCAAACCACTGTATCATGACTCTGGTTTTGTGAAATAGACAGTTGTCTTTCTAGAAGATGCCAGCACCATCATGGAAGACATGACGAATTAAGGGATATAGGTGGTGTATAGTACTTTCAACATAGTCCACATATGTCACTATGCCTTTGATTATTACCACAAGTCTTAAAGAAACCCATGTGAATGTTCCCCACAAAATAACACTTCCCCACTGGCTTGTATCCATGGCACAGTGCTTGTTTTGAGCAGCCATTTGCCTGGAAGTCTATATATACAGACAAAGCTACCAGCCTGGTAGTCTACCAGGTAATATGTTTTCATTGAACCATGGTTTAGTCTCAATGATATCATGTCCACTGCAGTCATAAATAAAGATGTCATTGGGTCAATATGGGAACATGCAGGGTTGGTCTGCTGTAGAGTCCCATGTTCCAGATCACACCCCACCTTCCTCCCTCCCTATATCCTGTTTTACAGAGTGAAAAGTCTTTCAACCTCCATATTACATGATCAGGCATCGATGTCTGCAAAGCTGGTCACCTACACATGGTTTCACTGTCCTTCAACCACTTTTCGTAGATAATCACTACAGTGGCACACAAACAGCAGACCTGGCTTGCTGTTTCTGAGATGATGTTCATAGGTAACAAACCATACAAATTGTCCTTTTTCAATGTCAGTTATATGAGGAGACTTCTCATTTGCCACAAGTATCATTGTTACAATTTTGCCTCATTTTTTGCTGTTCTCCTTATTTATTTTCCTTGCCGCATAAAGTACCTGAGTTATCACTAGAGGGCTTTCAGATCTTGTGTTCGGCTCATCAGTCTATATAACAAACAGTGGTGGAATGCAGGATAGTATAGGTTGTAGTTGTAGGCTTTTTGCCTGTGGCCATTCATTCCAACTGAGAGCTTGATGGGTGAGTGACAATGCTCTGGCCTCGCATTCAGTAGTACTTGCTTTCTAATCCTCATCCAGCCATCCAGATATCAGATTTACATGGTTTCAGAAATGCCAGGGTTGTTTATCGCTGTTGTGGAAGACATGAGACACAGAGGGATGAAGGTGGTGTGCAATTCTTTTGACACAGTCCACAGCTGTCATAGTGCCTTTGATTAGTACCAGTGCTATCAGGGAAGCCCAGGTTAATGTCCCAACAGTATAACGCTGCCCCCACAGGCCTATTTCCATGGCCTGTTGCTTGTTATGAGCAACCATTTGCCTGGAAGTCTACGTATCTGGACACAACCACCAACCTGGTGCAACAAGAAACTTTAGCAAGCAAGAAATAAGTTTCCATTGAACCACAGTTTAATCAGGAATATCTTATGTTAAATGCTATCTTAATTAAAGATGTCATTGGATCAACATGGTAACATATAGTGGCTATCGACTGTAGACTCCCATATTAAACGGTGTATGTTGGACAGTCTGCTTCAAAACACTTGTATCTGTACCAGCACTGTCCTCTGTCATCAGATCTGCCACAGATAACTCCCCTATCCTGTTTTACTGAGTGGCCAAGACTCCAACCTACATATTACACAATCAGGTGTGGATGTCTATCACCTTATCACCTACACATATTTTCCAGTCCTTCAAACACTTCACCTAGTGTGGTGGGTGAATGGTTAACACTCTCACCTCACATTTAGGAGGACGCCAGTATGAACACCCGTCCAGGCTTCCAGATTTGGGTTTTCCATGGTTTATCCAAATCACTCCAGGCGAATGCCAGGATGCTTCCTTCAATAGACCATGGCCGAACTTCTTCCCATTCCTTGTCTCCAGTGCCATCCCGTCTCTAATGACCTCGATGTCGATGAGGCGTAAAGCCATAAGTTAAAAAAAAATTCAAACAATTTTTATACATACTCGCTACAGTGGCCCACAAACAGGTGGCCAGCCCCAATGTTTGTTCTTAGGTGCCACCCATGCAAAGTACCCTTTGTCAGTATCAATAATGTGTGTGGATCTGCCATTTGCCACAAGTATCATCATTAGAATTACTCCCCATGTTTCTCTGCTCCACTTTGGCCAAAGCCATTCTCATTCTTTACATCCAGTCAGTTCTTATATCTAATAATCTTGATCACAACAAGGTGTGAAGCTATATATATATATTAAAAAAAGAGAGCTGTTAGGTAGTGAGGCCTATGTATTAAGTCTTGCAGTAGAGACAGTTAGTTGGTATATGAAACATGTTGTCATGCAAGTAGCATGTCCAATGATGGCTAAAGATTCAGCTGTGGTTTGTTTGGTATAGGTCATAATAGGTGGATGCATGCTGTAATTTTGCAGTGAATTTCTATTGCACCAAAAAGATACATTTGGTGGTTTTGGAGAATTCAGAGGGGATGTATTTGTGGAATGAGATGTTCTTGAGATTTGGTGGTCTGCTGAAACAGATGTGTGTGATAGTGGGTAGAATTTCGGGGAGAAATGTTTGTATTTCAGCATTTGAGTGTAGAAAGTTGTGCACAACTTACAATATTTGATTAATGGATTCAGTACCAGAAAAAAACTGGGTGATAAATAGAAGGCCACGGTTGGGTTTTTAGAGGTGTGAGGTGAGAATGGTTATATGGAGGGTTGGTGACAGCTTAATAGATTTACTTAGGTACATGATTTGAAAGGTATCAGTCTGAAATGAGAGATGGTGGTAGGTTTAGAGAATATCAAAAGTGGGATTTTTCATTATAATGGATGAATCTGCCACAGATAGAAAGTCAGTAAGTAAAGAAATGTTAGGTATGGAATTGATGGAAATTTTTGAATCATAGATATGGCTGCAAATTAGAGGTTTTGATGTGGAAAGAATTGTTATGGATACCCTACAGTAGAGCAATTTCCACATCGAGGAACGTGATATATGTATGCAGGTATATCCAGGTGAACTTGATGGAATGATTAGAATTGATTAGTTGGTTTGCACAGCAGTTCCAGATCAAAACTATGTTGTCTATATATCTGAACAACACGGTTGGTTTAAAGGCAATGTGATTCAAGAAATGTTCTTCCAGATGAACTAGAAAATTGGTTTCGATAGGATGCATGTACCCATTATAGTGGTATAAATCTAGTAACATTATTAACAATTGGAAGCGAATAGGGTTTTGGAGGGGTGTAAGCGTTTGGGAGAGGCTATACTAGCCTTTCCAACCAAATGTCAATCTCTCCTTCACGTGGTGTACTGTTTGCACGGATGAGGCTCTGGTGAGTGAATGATTCCTGGTATAAGGCGTCACCCACTGCTTGCCAACAGCCTCTGAAAGGAAGGCGGAAGAGTGGGGAGTGGTCCAGGGCACCCTCTTGCCCATGGGGTTGGAAACAGCCCATAAAGGGCGGATGAATCAGAAATGATTAACCGCATGGGGATGCAGAAGGCAATGGGAAACCACTGCATTAAAGACCCATAGGGTACCCCGAGGACATGTAATCCTCTCAAATTACATATATCATGAATGGCTTCTTCCGTGGGTAAAATATTCCGGAGGTAAATTAGTCCCCCAATCGATCTCCGGGTGGGGGACTGCTCAGGGGAGGAGTCATCAGAATGGATAGAAACATTCTACGAGTCGGAGCGTGGAATGTTAGAAGTCTGAATAGGGCAGGTAGGTTAGAAAACTTAAAAAGGGAGATGGAACAACTTAAAGTTAGATGTTGTTGGGATTAGTGAGATTAAATGGAAGGACGCACAGGATTTCTGGTCTGGGGAACACAGGGATAATTAGCACACAAGCTGTCAATGGAGTCACTGGTGTAGGATTTGTAATGAACAAGAAAGTAGGGAAACGGGTGAGTTATTATGAACAGTTTAGTGACAGGATTATTTTGATGAGGTTAGAAACTAAGCCCGTCCCAACCACGTTAGTACAAGTATATATGCCAACGTCACAGGAAGGATGACTGAAGAAATAGAAAAAATATACGCTGAAATTGAAGAATTAATCCAATATGTGAAAGGGGAGGAAAATCTAATAATCATGGGTGATTGGAATGCAATAGTGGGAGAAGGAAAAGAGGGGAATACTGTAGGAAGTTTTGGTCTAGGAGAAAGAAATTTTGTGAAAGATATAAGCTAGTAGTGGCAACACACTGTTTAAGAACCATGCAAGAAGAATATACACCTGGAAACGTCCTGGGGATACAGGCAGATATCAGCTAGATTATATCATGGTCAAACAGAGATTCAGGAATCAAGTTCTAGACTGTAAAGCGTACCCAGGAGCAGACATAGACTCGACCATAATTTGATAGTAATGAAGTGCAGGCTGAAATTCAAGCGAATAAGGAAGCAGTATAAGCAGAACAGACTGGAAGTGAATAAACTGAAACAATCTAGCACAGAGAAAAATTTGCAGAAATGGTAGACTTAGGTCTAAGAATTACTGTGAAAGAGGATGGAATGCATTAAAGACCGAAATAATGAAAGCTGGCAAAGAAACCTTAGGCTTTAGGGAACAAGCTGCCCGAAAACCTTGGATCACAGAAGAAATTTTGCAGCTGATGGATCAGAGAGAAGGTACAAAAATGCTCAGGATGAAGCAGGAAGAGAGTACAGGCAATTTAGAAATCAAATAAATAGGAAATGCAAAATAGCAAAAGAAAAATGGCTACAAGAAAAGTGTGAAGAAGTAGAAAAGGAAATGGTCGTAGGAAAAGTAGATGTTGCATATAGAAAGATCAAACAGAATTTTGGAGAAATGAAGAAAAGAGGTATGAACATTAAAGCTGCCGATGGGAAACCTCTTTTAAGCTCAGAAGATAGAGCTAACCGATGGAAGGAATACATTGAGAAACTGTATGTTGGGGACGACTTGAACAATAGTGTATTGGAAAAGGAAGGCGATGTCGACATTGATGACTTAGGAGATCCTGTTTTGAGGACAGAATTTAATAAAGCTCTGAATGACTTGAAAGCAAATAAGGCAGTTGGAATTGATGAGATCCCTGCAGAACTTCTTAAATCTCTAGGAGAGGAAGGAATCGAAAGATTATTCAAGCTGATATCAAAAAGTTATGAAACAGGAGAAATTCCAACTGATTTTAATAAAATATCATCTTCACACTTCCAAAGAAAGCACAAGCCGACAAATGTGAGAATTATCGCACCATTAGTCTAACATCACATGCTTCAAAATTACTGACCAGAATAATATACAGAAGGATGGAAAGGGTAGTAGAAGAGATAGTAGGTGAAGATCAGTTTGGGTTTAGGAAAAATCGCGGTACAAGGGAAGCAATTCTGTCTTTAAGATTAATACTTGAAGGGCGGAGAAAAACAAAGATACTTTTATGGCATTTGTTGATTTAGAAAAAGCTTTTGATAATGTTAGGTGGGACAAGATGTTCAAAATTTTAAAGAAGTCAGGTCTAAAGTATCGAGATAGAAGAATACTCTATAAACTATATAAGAATCAAGTGGCTGTAATAAAAGTAGAGAATCACGAGAGACATGCATCAGTTAAAAAGGGTGTGAGACAAGGTTGTAGTCTATCCCCGTTAATATTCAACTTGTATGTAGAAGAAGCAATGAAGAAAGTCAAAGAAAAATTTCCATGTGGCATAAGTTTTCAGGGAGAAAAAATCAGTATGCTACGATTTGCTGACGACATTGTCTTATTAGGATATTGAGAAGTTATGAATGGCATGAACAAAATACTGAAGGAAGATTTTGGACTGAATATAAATCAAAGTAAACAAAAGTGATGAAATGTAGCAGAAATGATACCAATACTAGCAGATTAAATATAAAAATAGGATCGATGCAATAGGAGAAGTAGTGAGTTCTGTTACTTGGGAAGCAAATTACAACCGATGGCCGAAGCAGGAATGATGTTAAAAGCAGAATAGCACTAGCAAAATTCATGAAAAAGAGAAACCTTTTAGTTTCAAATATTGATCTAGGAATTAGAAAGAACTTTTTAAAACTCTATTTGTGTGGAGCACAGCACTTTACGGTAGCGAAACATGGACTTTAGGAATACCGGAAAGAAAGAAACTTGAAGCATTTGAAATGTGGTGCTACAGAAGAATGCTGAAAATTAGTGGACAGACAAAGTAAGAAATGAACGAGTTTTGGAAATGATGGGTGAGAAAAGAAGTTTATGG
Source organism: Vandiemenella viatica (assembly GCA_031002005.1). Lineage (NCBI taxonomy): Eukaryota > Metazoa > Arthropoda > Insecta > Orthoptera > Morabidae > Vandiemenella > Vandiemenella viatica. The sequence continues at coordinate 159,434,424 of CM061921.1, forward strand.
AAGAAGCTTACAGAAAGAAGAGACAGGCTGGTAGGTCATATTTTGAGACATGCTGGATTGGTTAATTTGTTAGTGGAGGGAACAGTAAGGTAAGAACTGTAGAGGAAGACAGAGATTAGAATATATGAAGCAGATAATTGAGGATGTAAGGGTATGTAGAAATGAAGAGGTTAGCACAGGATAGGAAGGGATGGAGGATTGCATCAAACCAGTCTGATGACAGAAAAAAAGGGGTTTTGGAGGGAATTAAGTGAGCCAAGGATGTAAGGAAGGAGGCACTAAGAAGGCTGTGTGGGGGTCATATATCTAGGAAGTATTTCAGGGCACTGAGGCTCTGACAGTGTGAGATGACTGTAAAAAGTGAAGTTTCATAAATGGAGACAAGAAAGGACACTTGAGATAGAGTTGTGTGGATTGTGGGTAGACATTTGATGAAGTGGAGTGTGTATGATGAAGGAAGGATGATTCTGTACAAAGGGTTGGAGATGTCAGACAAACAAAGCTGAAAACTGTTTAGTGGGTGATCCATATGCTGCACCTATAAGTCACTCAGGATTGCCAGTCTTGTGGATCTTTGGAAGGAGGTATAGGATCAGTGTAAAAGGATTCTGAGGAGTCAGGAGGAAATAGATTTATAGGTAAGGCCTTGTGAGGAGCCCTGCTGGTCAACACAGGTTCTTATTTCCTGGCATATGGAGATGGTGGTGTTTGTAGTGTGTGGACAGGAAGTATTGGTATCCAAATGCTGCCTCAGGGACTCTGCTACATAGTCACTGGGGTCTATGAGTATGGTAATTGAGCCCTTCTCATCAGTGAGGATGATGATTATGTTATTCCCGTCTGATTGCAGGAGAAGCCCTCCCCTTCCCCATCATTGGACATGCTACTTCCACCATAGCACACCTTATCTACTATATAATTTCCTAATCTCACTCACTCACCTGAATAACTATTGGCTGGAGAATGGTGATGTTGCATGTTAGCTGTCACTCGCAAATTAAAAGTGACCAGAAGAAATTCGAAGTTCTGCCCACAATTTAATAGCTAAGCAACTGTTGCAAAATTAATTGCCATAATACATTATTTAAGTTTGATTTTTTTAGCATTTCATAATTAAAAAGAATATCAATAAACTTTAGTGCAGAAAAAATGTGGAACTACTTTTCACTAAGATGTTGCTAATGAAAGCAACATAAAAAAAATTAAAAAACTAAAATTACACATCATCTCTGCTGTAACCATGAATGCCAATTGTCATTCCACCAAACTTTTTGCTTTTTATGTATTTACTGACCACATTCATCAATGGTCTTTATTCATGTTCACTGGACATGACATATTAACTTCACTCAGAATTTTCGGTCTAAAAGGCCGTGGCCCATAGGTAAAACTTTGCTAACATTTCATTTTCAGCTGCAGAAGACATCATTGGAGGCTAAGCGGCAACTGCAATGAGGGCTCAAGGGAGCGCTGTATATATGGACGTTGTAGAGGGTGCCACAGTCCATCACGTGACGTCGGCTGAGCGGCTATCTCTGGTAACACCAACCTTATTGATAGAAGATAATCGATTGTTGACATGCTGATGCAATGTTGATGTCCAAATTGTGTCTAAATTAACACCTTCCTCTTTTTGAATAAAATATTGAGATGTTTATAAATTTCAATGGCTTCTCTGTATGTATGAGCATAGTAGTGAGAAGTTTTTGATAAAACACTGGTCTTGTTAAATTTAAGGTGCCAAATTAGACTTCAAAATTGCATCAGAACATCAACAATCGATTATCTTTTATCAGTAAGGTTGGTATTACCAGAGATAGCCGCTCAGCCGACGTCACGTGATGGAAATTCTGAGTGAAGTTAATGCCGGCCGTGAAATCCCACATTGTATGATGACATATTAAGTTATTTAAAGTGGACATCATACCAAATATATAACCAAATCAAGTATTTTGTCCATTCATTTCTTTGGAGTTGCTCAACTATTTAATAATCTGGAATCTGTATTAAGTTCCCTGGTCATTACAGACATTATGACCAAAGGTTATGTTATTTATTTATTTATTTTCGACCAATCGGCATTGTACAGAAATATTTTACAAAGAAAAAGCCAAGAATAATTGTTTAGGTTAAATATAAAAGTTATTACACTATGATGGACACAAGAAAATCATTTTATAAACTTAATCAGTTAGTAGTAATCTTTTAATGTTTGGTGAAAAAGATGATAGTGAAACTCCAAAAAAGTTAATGTCTGCCGAGTACAGGTTCACCAACCTGGCAATTCTGTTTCTGGGTGCATGGTAGACATAATTTTTGTTTGTGTTGTCAACTGCAAGCAGCCTTCTGGTTCTTAGCACAGACTTTGAGCATATAAAATCAAAGTCAGATAAGATTTCTGGGGAGTCAATCAGCCCATTGACAACTTTGAAAAAGAAAGACAGGTCAGCCACTTGTCTGCGACTTAATTTTTTTTTTTAACTGTTTATCATCTCTCTAACAACATGGTCTTTAGAGACGGGAAAGAATGGGGGGCAAGGAATGGGAAGGAATTCGACCATGGCCTTTTGAAGGAAGCATCCTGGCATTGACCTGGAGTGATTTGGGGAAACCATGGAAATCCCAAATCTGGATGCCCGGACGGGGATTCGAACCACCGTCCTCCTGAATGCAAGGCCAGAACGCTATCCGTTACACCACCACGCTCGGTGCGCGACTTACTGAGCTACTCAGCTTATACTGATGATAAACAGCACTGATATTTATTGCATTCTCAGAATGCTTATAATAGTATAAACATTTACAAAATTTTCGCTGTATTTTTTCAATACAATTGATGTTTTGGTTAGTGAATGGAGACCAGACCACAGACCCATACTCCAGTATGGGTTTGACGAATGTTGAGAAAAGAAGCATCAATGCTTTGGTATTTCTGAACTCCTTGCCTGCTCTACAAATAAAGCCTAGGCTTTGATAGGCATAAAGTGTTATGTGATTGATATGATCAGAGAAGGTTAATTTGTCATCAATAATCACACCAAGGTCTTGCTCAACAAAAAAAAATCAACATAATGCTTTTGAAGCAATTATGCACTCCATTTAAACAGAAATACTTCAATTTTTTAAATTTTTTTGCAGTAAAATAAAAGTCGTGATTATATTTCAGCAACTTTTAGTTTACCAACCACGAACTTTGAAACATTTACACTATAGTGTGATCTTCTCTGTCTTTATTTAATACATCTATTAATACTTCTGATTTCTTCAAGCTCAAGAGATTTTATTTACTCTATGGGTGAAGTATGGGTCAAGTTCATATTTGGACAGATCACGTGGACCAGTCATAATTTTCGACCTTAAAAACTGAAACTATTCTCATGTGGATAAGCAAAAAATGGTGATGGGCCTACTCTAGTATACCCAATAAACTGCCTTCACCACACGAGTCTGTACATTGGCTTCACGATCAAACAGCTGTCAATATTAATGGATGGCTACAAGTAAACAGTCCACACGCATAAGCTATACCTTCCAGTAGCAGCCCATGCCAGTATCCACAAATCAAACAATCTCAACCACTGTTTTACAGTGGAAGTGGTCAATTGTCTTCAATAAAACCTTTACTGCATCTAAACTTTGGAGATGTGTTCTGCCTTAGCAATGTATCATGGATAGTATACATCCATCTGGCCTCAATCTCCATTAAGATCAAGCAAAATAAAGTTATCAATTATTGTTCAGTTACCAATAACTTTAATATATTTTCTGTCATTTATTTAGTGTTGTTTTAATTTCATTTTTTATTCCATTCCTCCCATATTGAAGTTTAAATTTTTAAATATATGAACATCTACTGCAGTGTTCCACCACTGCATGTGAATTTTATATATATATATGTGTGTGTGTGTGTGTGTGTGTGTGTGTGTGTGTGTGTGTGTGTAAGGCTGTCACCATGTTTTGGGAATGGTCATAGTTCTAGAATAGTTTCTGTTTTTATAGTTAAATGTCGTGACATGATGAACACGCCTGGCTAAAGTATGTATTCAAATTTTTACATTAAATTGATCATAATAAAACAATTCAAATATACTTCAAATTACTTTGAATAGCTTTAACATCAAGTCTGATTTCCAGTGTAATTACCTAAAGATGGCTAAGTATCATGACAGTAGTGACTGGAAGGACTTCAGTGAATCATAAAGTAGAATTTTATCCTACATTTTTTCAGCCAGAATGTTTTACCGTATGTTTTTAACTAAATGGGCACATTTAAGTTAAAATGAAATGCTACAAAAACTTAATAAAAGTATTCTGGCAAATCATTTCTTACCAGTTCCTTAACTATTAAATAATGCTCATAATCTCGATTATATTGTAAAGTCTCTAACCACTGCTTGCCAAAGTTGGTCAGGCCCATTATATCTGCATGAGATAGATTAATGTGTAGAATGTAGTAGAGGATTAAAGGTCTTGTTTCCTTAATCAGATCTGCTGATTTGTTAACTCGACCTGTATTTTACCAAAATGCAAAAATTTAAGAATTTCTGTTTAATTTGAAGGTAGTTATTGTACGTTAAGATGGACACCCCCTTTGTCATAAAATATATATTTATTTTCTTTCTTTCTTTTCACAAGAATTAAACTTCATATTAGTTTACCCCTACCAACACTACCACTATTCTCCAAGGCTAAGTCTGTTATGCAGTAAGCCTTGGTGTCTGCACAGGTCATTCCTCGGTAAATCAATAGAGTTTTAAACTAAAATATTGTAGTTATGTTTGTCTCTTGTTTTGTGTGTTCAGTGCACCTCTCCTATCTTCATCTTTGGTGATTTGTGGGTTATTTTCCCAAGCGTTGGTCATTAACATTTCGTAAAACCATTTCTATTTCCTTAGTATCACCACCAACAAACAGTGACAGACTCATAAGGCCAGTATGGGTAACATGTAAACTCCTGGTATCACTCAAAAGCATGTTGACATTACATTGAGATGAATTTAACTTGGTCAACATTCTGTCTCAGTCAAAATGAAGACTCAAATAAATTGGAGTTGGACGACATAAATGTTATCAACTAAAGAAGATTAGAAATTAATATTTAACTACAGCATAGGCTTAATAAACAATTCATCTACTAACCTTATACTAAAAATAAGAACACTGATAAAAATAGAAAAATCAAATAAATAATATTAGTTTACTACAAGCCAAGACAAGATGGTTTGGTGGACTTAGAGATAGGTAGAAGATACATGTTCCCAAGGAATAACAAAAGAAACAGACTGCAAAAATGTAAACTAAGGTTCATGTTTTATACTTCCTAATACCCCTTAGGACTTTGTGGCAATATGTATGAAATTTTGCATTAACCGTTTAACTGTAATTGAGGATTTGTTTGAAGTACCTGCACTTTATACTTCCGCATTTTTTAACCATTAGAATTTAATCACCCATCACTCGCTAAAGTTGAAGGGGGAAGCACAGCAGTGACAAAAAACATGCCTCAATCACAAAAAAAAAAAACAATATTTAAAGTTGTGCTCTTCATTATGAAATTTGAAATATGTGACTGAGCTCATGCAGGCACTCACAATCAATACAGCCACATAAACAGAAGTTTCAACCACTAAAATTGGAGTAGAGATGATGGGGGAGCAAAGATAATATGTTAATTGTGGGAAAGAAATTAATCAAAATAAAATAAAAAGGGGAAAAAATAATTAAAAATGTAAAAAATATATAATTTTTTCAAATAATATATATATATATATATATATATATATATATATATGACTTAGAAACTGCTAGGATCCAAATTGATTGCTGAAGGAAATTGCTGATCAAACCGGTTTACAGATATCTTTTGAGAAAACAAAATTAATGACTAACATCAAGGATGCTCCACCAAAACTTCAAACCAAATACGGGGACATTAATCAAGTGGAAAAATTTAAGTACCTTGGTGAGATCATTATGAAAAATGGTTTGGACAAAGAAGCTATTCGGGAAAGGATTCGCAAACTAGAAATAGCCTACCAAACTTCGCGAGAGGTCTATAATAAAAAATGTCTTTCACAAATACTAAAATACGTCATTATGAAACAGTTTTGAAACCAGTAGTTTTGTATGCAGCTGAAACCTTGTTCCTGAATGCCGATAAAGGACTTCTGGGAGAACTGGAGAAAAAAGAGAGAAAAATTATTAGAGGAATTCTGGGTTTCCAACTTTAAGAATGGCGTCCTTCAAAAGAAATCCAACAAAGAAGTCTACAGCAAAATTGAGAAAATCACTGAAACAATCCGCAAAAGACGGGCTCGATTCTATGGCCACCTCAAACGGATGGAGGAGAACAGACTAACAAAAAAAATCTTTAACTATTTGATTCCAGACCCGAAACTGTAATGCCCTGGTTCGTAAATATTAAAGAAGATCTCCATTTGATGGGGCTAGAACCAGAAGATGCTTTAAACAGAGATATGTTTCGGAAGAAGTTAATGACAAGTGGGACAAGCCGAGACGAACAATCCAATGGAAGACGCGGTACACTCTGGACAGAGGAGCGCAAACAGGCGCATTCAAAACGAATGAAGGAGTTCTGGGACCAAAAGAAGAAGAAACTCGCTGCCAAATGCACAAAGGCTTAACGTGGTCCTAGTTGGCCTCAACGAATAAATAAATAAATATATGTATCTTGTTGGTCAGTACCTCAAAACAATTTTACACATATTCCCTTCAATCATGAAACATAACCCACAGTTTCTTGAACATCCTTCTTGCCATCCACGGTAAACAAATCTGTTATGGTGAAGACTCCCTCTAGACACACCCAGAACCTGTCCCAAGCTATCATCTCTTGCTGACCCCACTGATCTAGTTCGAAAACAATTGTCTTGTGCTACAATCCATACTTCATACAACTTCTCCAATGCCTGATCTCAACTACTTGCAAGTTTATGGTTCAACACCAAAATATTGTGCTACATGTTATTGTCTTTTCTGTGTCCATCGTTCCCACTTGCCATAATCTAAGGTAAGTGTTTGGTTAAATTTACTCATCTTTCCCTAGTTTATATATTTATATTAACAAGTAATGGGTGTTCAGGGTGAGGAAGTATTATCTGAAATTGAAACCCAGGTAGAACGTGGTGTCCAGAATATATTGCTTGGGCAATTCCCACCTCCAGCATTTGGGGGAGAATGGAATTTCAGAGTACTCGAATGGCTCTGACTATGAAATAATTATTGAGTTCACGAGAGATGTAAGGGCTGGTGTGGGCAGTAAAAGGTTGGTATAGGAATATACTGTTCGTTTTTGACTATTCATTCTGATGGATAAATGTTTGGACTGAGTCTGACATAAGAACTCTGGCAATGGAGCCATGTGTATGAAATATTTCATGGTACAGGTAACATAGGTAATCATGGGGAAGCTTCCACAAATGGTAGAGTTACATTAGGTGGATGCATATTACATATTTTGAAAAGAGGTCTGCAATAAGGGAAGGAGCCATAGGGTCATTCAGGAGCATTAGAGGTTTTGTATTTGAACAGAAGTACATGTTTTAGGTTCAGTGGCCAGCAAAAGGTGATGTGGGGTGTCATGCATAGGATAATGAGGAGAATAATATGCATTTCAGGATTATATCTGACCACTCATATCACAGGATACTCTCCCTGTCCTACATTTATTTATTGTATACAAACTTCATATGATTAACATTAATAATACATTCATTAATACAATAATCATAACTACAGGATGCAGTTGGGGAGCCTATCAACTCAGTTATGCCTCCAATAACAGCACAGAGAGCAGACAGTCCACCCAGTAAGCTTCTGGTAGAACAATTTTCCATGATATGCCCAACTGTCTGCTCCACACTGCAGTGATAATAGCGGTCCTCCTTTAAGCCCCATTGGAGGAACGTTGCTAGCATGGAACATCCTGGAAAAGTTTTATTGACTCCAGTACTTCCTTGGCAGGTCAACACCTGTAAGCTTGTATTAGGACCAGATACCAGATGTCCATTCCATGGCAAGTTGCCTTCATTCTACAGCAGGTTTATAGTTGGGTCTTGTTGGGCACCCAGAACAGCAGATAGTTTTCTCGATTTAATGTGTGCTAGTGGAAAGCTCTTCATGTAAGCCCGTAAAGGAATCTCTGGCTATTGCCTTCTGCGACTAATTGACTGAAACTGCTTGGCATCTGATATTCGGGGGACTGATGCTGTAAATGACTGGAACCTAAGTCAAAGGGGTGGATCACAGTACACCAACCACAATTCTCATGGTAGTCCACCTTTTCAGTATGTGTATTGCATAGCCATACCCAGGCGTAACATTCATCAGCAGAATAAATAAGGTCAACAGTCCCCTACTGAGTACTTTGGTTTGTGCTTTTCATAAGGTGCCTGTCAGTTTTCTCACTAGATTTACTCTGGGTTTGTTTTTCACATCTATATTTGTGAGATTTTTACAGTACATCAGTGATATATCAATTGTTATGCTAAGGTATTTAGGATCCACTTTGATAATAACTGTACCAGTTGTAAGGAAACATTGTCCCTTACATTTTTTTATTTCAGTTTTATTGTTTCTCTATTTATATATTTTAAGGTAAGAAGTTTATTGTTCAAGGTTACCATTCGTTTAACTATTTTTTTTTTTTTATTTTGTAAGAGAAAAGATAATATTTAGTATGCAAGCACATGTAGTAGTGTGCTGAAAGAGCATCTTTGAGCAATGAAGAGGGAGTCTGGCAAGAAAATATGGCAGTATAACAAACGAATTTTATGTCGCGACATACTGTTAATGCTTTTGATGGATAGTGAAAGAGAATGTTGGAAGAAAAAGCGTAGAACAATAAAGAGAATGTTGAACCATATATGGTGTTGGTATTGAATAAACTGTATTAGCAGTTGAATGATCAGAAAGAGAGTTATTGTGTTTGTGAAACAATGGAATAGAAAAATCTGAGGGAAATAATTTTTTTTTCTGTGACTTGTTCTTCTTAAAATGAATTAAATAAATGTTTTTTGGTTATATTGGAAGCTGTGTTTAAAAATTGGACTCATTAACTACCTAGTTTAATTTTATTTAGTTAAAGAGATACTAATTATTTGATTTCACAGAAATAAGTACACATTACAATATGAGAGTAAGAAATTGCTTCAATCGGGTGCAGAGGTGAGTATTACCACCCAAAGCAAACCTAGAGCAAAAATCAAATGTGGAAAATTCTACAGACAAAGATAAATATTAATTTACACGGTATCAAAATGAGGAGATAGCTGTTTCCTTGTCTGCTGGCTTGATAAATAAATCAACACCCCACTGTTTTCTTAAAATTTGGTTTGAAGCGCTATTTAGTGAAGTATTTGTGGAAGATACTTAAGTCTTATGTCTATGCCTCCTCACACTCTTCCATGCTTCTTCATTGTACAGTAATTGCAAACTCATTAGTGTATATGAACTTGCAGCATATAGTATTCGGAATATCCACTGTGTACAAGCTAAAAATAATTGGTGATACGACAGATCCCTGTACAAGCAGATTATTCACTTTGCACCAATGGTTACTTTGATAACCATAATGTACTTTAAATCAGTAACAAATTAACATTTTATTGAGTTGTTTAGCGAGTTGCTGGCATGGGCTTGCACATACAAACATAAGAAGCAAACCTTCCCTTTACACCGTATCATGTGTTATTGACAAATCCACAAACATTGCTACAGTCTTTATTATCTTCCGAAAACCTACCTCGATGTGTGTTGTCAGTCCCATCACTAATTCACTCTAAAACCTGATTGTTCTGGTGGAACAATAATCTGATCTTTATTTCATAAGAGAATCATCCTTTGAGGCAGTTTACAAGTGGTGCTTAGAACAAAAACATGGCAGAAGTGATGAGGACTTTTACCTTTTTCCCAGCTTTTGGTTAGCGATAATCTCTCTGTTTTAAATGCCTTAGGTAACTTGTCAATCCTCAGAATCACATTAAACATATTTAGAGGCCAACATGCCAAAGGAACTCTGAGAAGAGTTTGTAATACCCCCCACCATCTTTCCCCATGTGGTGAACATCAGCGCTTCCTCCAGTTTCTCTGCATTAAAAGGATGAGAATATGTTTCTCTTGATAGCAGCAATCTTGTGATAAGGTTGAGGTTCCTCTTCATTTGCCACACATGGTTTTTGTCTCCGAGAACTTTAGATACTCTCAGCATGTGTGACGCTGTGGTTTTTCACAATACTGTACTGTGTTGCCTTTCCTTTCATGCGGTCTTTGCTCAACTTCCAGACTAGAGCACAAGCTTTCCTCCTAGAGTGGGTGAAAATCAGTGATGCTGTTTGTTTTCTTGCCAGAACTTTCTACTGGAATCATTTAGTGCCTGTAGGAGCCTTGTGGCAATGTCATGGTCACCAGTGTTCTTAAACTAGGTAAATAGAGCTATACTTTCACAAGTCCAACCTGGCATATAAACCTTTTGGAAACCTTGTGGGATACTTTAGCTGAAGTCTCAACTGCTTTGATGAATTTAATATCATTTTCAATTACAGCAGGTATGGCGCCAACATGGTTGTCCAGGGTATTTTCGAACATCTCCCAATTTGAACATGGTAAAGTCACCGCATTGTTGGTGGCAACAAACAACCCATAGCACCCAAGAACTTTGCAGTGTTGGTTATGACGGAAGTCATGTTGCACAACGCTATGCACTTTCTCCATTAAGTTTGGGAATGTCTGATTAGAAACAAGACACAAGTCAGGAGTGAGTCCCTGCCCCAGGCTGCCAATCTAAAGGTTCCTTTTCCCATGGTGTCATACATAATTTTTTTCCATTAAGTTACAGAACTGGCCTCCACCTTCATCTTCTGCTGTATAGCCCCAGTCAGTACTGTGACTGGTAAAATCAATAGCATGCAGTGCTGGTTGTGGCACAGAAGATAGGACATAGGATGGCTGCATTTGCTGGGAGCTCCTGCCCTTCAGCATAGATATCTGATGCAGACACAACAAGACCAACTAAGACTACTTTACTCCAACAATCTGGCAAGCACTTATAGCCTGTAATTGCTCTACTGAATTGGTCCATAAACAGATACCCCAAACTATCAACTTTCCACAGCACTGAAAGACAACCCAAAACCAACTATAAGCCTATATTCCCTCTCCTTGCCTTAAATTTTTATTTTTTATTTTTGTGGATACTGTCTTCCAAGATCTTTTCCTGAAAAAGAGTCTCATTTTTCCACAATCCTTTTCATACCACCCTGCATCATCTTCAGCAGGCCACCTAAAATAAAATACCAAATACCAACCCTCTAATGATCCTAAGCTATCCTGCAAATCATTTCCTTGAAATAAGCATTGCTCCAAAAGATTCAACTCTTATACTGAGTGATGCATGCTCTTCCTGTTTGACTTTGGGTAAACTAGTTAAAAATTACAGAAAATCCACAGAGATACACCTCATCCTGAGGCTCCATAAAATAATTGTTTAAAAAAACATAAAAACTGCCTTAAAAAAGGCACACTAAATATTTTAAAATATCTTTATACCTTGGTTAGAAGAAAGTAAATTCAAATGGACAGTATTTTACATTACTGTTATTGAAATTTTTACATTAATTAGTTATTTTTGGAGTTGGTGCCAGCTGTCACATCGCAAAGATCAAATTACTGAACTTTATTTGGTGTTTGAGGTGAAACGGGGAGTACGAACAAAAATTCCAAATATTTTACAGCATGTCGTGAAGCAGATGGTGTTATTGCAGGAGACAGCTTATGGAAACCATGGAGGAAGGAAATATATGGAGATGATGCAAGAGACCTTCACCACGCATTGAAGTGAAGCAGGGCGGAGGAGGAGTGAGGGGGCATGGCCGGAGTGGAATGGGCATGGCCGCTTCCATACAGGCACGGGGAATATGTACAAAAACCTCAAGGGGACTCTAGGATAAACGGGACGCCGCATCTGGTGATGGATAATTATGTAACTCAATGAGACAAATAAAAAATGAAGATTATTTTTTTCTTATATATCCTGCTTAGTTTTCGAGATATTCTGTGTCAAATGTGAAATGGTTTTGGTTGAAATTCAGAAGAAAAAAATTGGTCAAAGTCAAATTTGATGATGGATTCTTATTTAAAAAGATGAGACAAATGAAAAATAAAGAATAAACATTTTCAATATCTCACCTAGTTCTCGAGATATACTGTATCAAAAGTGAGGTGTCTTGAGTTGAAATGTGTAAGGGATCCCTCCTTCTATTTTCAAGATTTTGTTAGAATCCGGTCAAGTATGGGGTTCGTTTTAGTATCCGGTACCACAGTTTAAATCGAGTTAGCAACACTTCTAGGATAGTAAAGTGAATAAATAACACATAACTAACATAAATAAACTATAAATTGTCATAAAGCCTTGATATTCCAGCAGGAAATAGGTCATTTCACGTAAAAGTAAACTTTCCACAACAGATCCTAACACTAATCAGAAAGATATTCTAAACGGATTTAAAAGAAGCAAATTGTATAGAATAGTAAATATATTGCCTAAATAAACCTTTCATCATGACTAATAAGCGTTATTCCTGAGATAAACAGTGAACTTCAACATAAATCAAACCTAACCATTAATTTTGGAATATACGAGTTTTGGTATCTCTAATGTGATTTTCATACAGTAAAGAGTGTAAAGAACTAATAATAGCCAAGCCTAGACTCACAATAACCATAACTTCACAGTTAAATATAGTTTAGCAGAGATTTTTAAAGAAATAAACTGGATGATTGAATAGTAGATTGAAGCAGTATGAAAATAACTCATTGTGATGGAATTTGACCATTTTTAAAGCTCTAAAAGTAAAGAGAATAATGCCTGAGACAGTTTAGTAGGATATTTAACAGGTTTCTGATAGTTTTAAAGCATTTAATACTCACGAGAAGTAATTATGACGAAATTTGATCACTCATTTTTCTAAGCAGTTCACATAAACAATTTTAGGTCTTTTAAGTAATTTCAGGATTTAAAAAGTAGATAAACAAGCAGTAAATAATTGTATCCTTCAGTTTTAATAGATTTCCAGTAGTTTCAAACCGTAAAATATGAAATATTAGTAAGTACAGGAAGCCGGTAAATCGACTAGATTTTCGAGATTTTCGGAATTAATTCTAACACTTATAAACCATTTCAAAAGCGCTAAGAGCATGTAAATGATAGTAAACACACATAATTAATTTTCTAAACACATTTAAAGACATTTTACTGACCTTCTGTCTGGTAATCCAATTTTGAAGTAACTTTCTACAGACACTGCACACATTATATGCTTCTACACCGATTTTAAACACAGTCACACAGTATAAAGTAGCTAATAAATTAAAACAGCCATAAATAGAATTAAATTCATCGAAATCTTGTAGTTTCCAACCGTTTAAGTATTTTTAAATACGATCTGAATACATAAAATAGAATACCCGACTTTAACATTTTTTCATTTAAAAGCCTACCCAGATTCCGGGTTAAAAAGTAGTTTGTCGTAAAAATCCATTCTTCTAGTTTCGTACATATTAATTTCACGTCATTTAAAGCCATAGAACCGATGTTATGAATTTTCTAAAAACACTCTGTAACAGTCCACGTGTAAATAACTAAATAATTTATTGTGTCTCAGATAAGGCACTTACAAAGATGAAATAAACTCTAAAATACACAGTTTAATTTAGGCTACACATTGATAATTTTTCCGGCTTGATAATCCATGAAACTTCAGAGTTATAAGACAAAACATAAATAATAATTACAACTGATTGTTAGAAGTCACTGATTCTACAAAAACTTAACTATTTCCTGACAGATTTTAACAAAGTGTATATTTTCGAGAGACTAAAAACGGGAATAATATTTTAAGCTTAATCTTGAGTTAGTAACTAAAGCCAAAAAAAAAAAAAAAGGTTACGAAATATTGACTAACGTGGTAAGTCTTTTCACACATCCAAATTTAGTAATCCTCGGAGAGACACTTTTAACGCTATATTCCGACACTAAACACTTCCACTCGAAACACACATAACTTTCCCATTCCGGCACCTAGATCAAACATATAATAAAAAAGTTATTAAGACAAACACATGTGAATGTTTGGCAGCAGTGGAGGCACTCAGATGTAATACGGCTCACGTGAGAAAAGCCTATATAAGTGAAGTGGCAAGGGACATTAGTACGCTTGGTCTTCAGTCTTAGTTACATCTCGGTGATGAGAGCACGTTCGTGCTAGGCGCTGCTTGGAGAGCGGTGGATGGTGGGAAACTCTGACGTCATGGCAGGATAGGCGGGAAACGAGTCTACACGGACTGGCGCACGCTTAAGGGCAGCCATGTTGGAACATTCAGACGAACAATTCTAGCCAAGTGATTTAAATTTCAATTCAGTTAAGGGTTTTTTTCTAGCGGTTCTTGCTCTTGTTTCTCAACCTGTGATCTTTGGTGAACGTTTATATCCGATTGCCTTGCTAACTCTTGTAATATTTACATGAAAATTTTGAGAATATAATCCAGTTATTCAACATGTGACTTTCATTTCTACAATAGTACCTTTCTTGCAGTAGGTATAAACTGTAAGTGACGACTGTGGTCAATTTTAACAGTTAGCATAAATATTTCAACACGGTAACAGAACCTTTTTTGGACTTCAAATATTTTTTTCACCAACATGACTGAACTTTAGCAAGTTTTTCCTTAGTAGTATGCATACGGCGAATCCTACGCCCTGACATGGGGATCGTAGTGACGTGTGCTTACGTCGAGCAGTGAATCAAGAGCAAACCGCATAGTGCAATTCTACAACCAGTGCCATTTTTGGATTATTTTCGTCGGCATTCCTGACTGCCGTCCACCAGTACCTACCATCGAGTGGACACAACAGCAGTGTTTGAGGGACTGCCTGCCCGAGGAGTCGCCCCACAACTACGGCTGTCACTGCAGAGCCGAGACGTCAAGCTCCCTTCACCCTGGTGGTGTTGACGTAGATGTCCGGGAGCCTAGCTGTGTATGCAGGCACCACGACACAGCACCTTCGACAGCAACACCTGCTATCGACAACTAGCCAGCCGGCTAGCAACTAAGATAAGTGCTATATATATTTCAAACTATCGTTTTGGGCTCCTCGTCCCGAATTTTGGTGCAAATTCGGTTTGCCTGAGGACTCTATACTATCAGTGCAGCGGATTCTTATCGGGCATTTAGCCGCTGCACCTCACCATTTTCCTTCCATTCATAGTTGCACCAAACATCTCCGGATGTCTACAACGTCGCGACCACGGCGACGGACATTTTTATATTTTTTGGCTGTTACGACAGCAAACCAGTGATATAATATCACCAACCCAAGTATACCGGGTTATATTTTGTGCTTTTTCCCCCTTCTATTCGTCGAGATATTAGTGCATTTTTATATTTTTGTAGACCACGGTGTTTTTATTCTGTGTTTACCTTTCCGAAATCAGCTGTGGGCAAACCAAAGAGGTTCAAGCCACAGATATGCAACTTTGACAAATCAACGAGTCTTTACAGAGTGCCAGCTGACATCTATAAAGTGTGTTAGCATCGCTGTTTTGTTTACATTCCAGATTTCGAAAATTTTTTTTTTTTTTACTTTGTAATTTCTTTTTCAGGTCCACGTGTGCTCTCTTCTAGCTCATTCTTATATTATTTTGTGTGTGCATTTTGGGGGAATTTGGGATTTTTGTAGATTGTATACCAACATTTTCGAAATATTTTGTGAACAGCTGTTCTGGCTGTCAGTTTCTGTTCAGGCATTTTTGTTTTCGGTTTGTGTTTTTTGTGTTTTCCTTGGTATCTCAGCATTTATTTTCAAATTGTGGAAGCTAGTAGGGTAATATTAACATTAAGCTTCAGTTTTGGATTTTTATCCTTCCTATTTAGAAAAGTTTTTGCTGTTTTCAGTTTATTAAATTCATTATGACTTCCAATCAAGTTTCTTCTGAACCAATGGCTAGTACTAGTGAGGAAACTAATGTCAATCCCCACAACATTGAACCTCATATGCCTCAGCCTGCTTCACAGACTGAGGAAAACCTTGACCGAAATTTTTCAGCTGTTCACTCACAGCTTCCTGATTCTGCCAACCCACATGATGGGACAACTGATAATAGTAATGATACCATACCAGTTCTGGAAGACTTGCAAATAATACAACAGCCTAGCCAATTCTAACTTGCCCATATGGCTGAAAACATACAACAAATTAGTGACACTGATTCTGAATTTGAACTTGAAGGAGATATACATGGAGTACAAAGGCTAGATTTACCATTAGCCAATGGGGAGCGCAGAAATGCGGAGGACAATTCAGTTGGTAGTTCTGATAGTAGCTTGCTATTGGGATATGATGAACATGGGAAACCGGTTACAGTACCTAGATCTCAGGCACCCATGCTCGTTCAGGTGCAGGTGGAACAACCCCCTCCCACAATACCTCTGACTGACATACAGTCGCTTTTCCGACAGTTTACACAGGAAATTAATCAGAATTTTGCCTTACAGAATCAAGAGAATCAGACTTTTAAACTGGAAATCAGGCAGGATTTTAATGAACTTAAACAGAATTTTTCCTCTCAAGATAATAAGTTAGACAAACTAGATCAGAATTTCAATAATAAGCTAGATCAGCATAGGAAGGAAATCAATCTTAGCTTGAAAGAAACACTTGACAAGGGATTAAAGCAACATTCCCGGGAATTTGATAGGAAATTACAGCACCTTAGAGGGGAATTACAAACCACAGTTACCAATTCCACACAAGCATGTACACAACAGATTAACAATAAATTACAGGACATGCAGAAGAAATGTGACACCAACCATTGGCAATGAATAAACCTACTTTCTGATAATGCACCACTAAAGTTACACAGAGTAATCATCCTACACCCTATACCCCTGTTAGTACACTTCAGCTAGAAGTACCTACCATAGATAGTTTGAAACCTATAGTAGATTCATCACCCTTAGTAGATCTGGTACCAGACACAGGGGCACTGGCACCTATTGATATATACTTGCCAGCTATGGAACAACCTATGGTACCTCCACTTATAGAATGTGAGACACAGACTTCACCTGAAGGTGAACATTGTTGTGGTTTGGTAGAGACAATAGCACATCAGCTGATTTTAAATATTTCAGGAGATAGTACTCCTATGACCCTCACACCCCCACCCCCAGATGTTGCACTTAGTGAGGCTTCACCAATAATACCCACACCCACTACAAATATCTTTATTGATTTTGAGGCAGACCCTGTGCCGGTAAATATTTCTTGTGAATTTACTGGGCCTACAACGGAGCAACTCGTGAAGGATATTAAGTTCCAACCTGTCCCTACGCCTACTCATACTTTACAGGGTTTGCGCAAACCTAACTGAGGAAGCCCACATATGTAGACAAATTGGAGCAACACTTACAGGCTATAATGTTCCCACAGAACATCAAGTGATTTACTTTGCCATTCCGTTCCCAGGTGGGAACCTTGCACCTTTAAGAAAATTGTTTTCAGTGCATTACTATTCCAGCCCCTTTCACCTGAGATGACTGTATGGATTTCTGGTACCCTCCACCTTCAATTGGGCTCACCTACCTTTGCAGAATATTTTTTTCACAAGTGAACCCTTTAGCTCACCATACCCTTATCATTTTCAGAAACTTTGGGCGTTTCTTACCCTCTTGCCCACAGTATGCCAGCACAGGAAAGTGGGTAGAAAGAAAGCAGATTTAATGGCTAGTTATCAATGTTTTGGGAGGGGTACCAAAATGAAGAGTAGATTGAACCCCTTACCCCCACAAGATAAGAGCGGTATTTTGAAGGCTATTTGTTTTGGGAGGGGACCCAGGTTTAAATGCAACTTCAACCCTTTCCCACCAAAGGAGAATTCCTTATTTGATGATTGGAGGAATGTCCTCAAACTCAAATTATTTGCCCTGGATATACAGGAAAGTCCACAACCATTAATTCATGCTATGGTGTATTTGTCAATTGACATTTTTTCAGATTTTGCTAAATAAGCAACCATATTCAGAATAATAAGACAGTTAATATTGCAAGAGATTTTGTTTACTTTTTCCCTTTTGCCATGTTTAAGGTATGTTTTGCTGACTTCTTCGTGAGGCTGATGGTAATTTTTAAGGTTATATGGGAGCTTGAACTTTTGCTCAACCTTGTTTTTTCTTTGGTGTACATACGAATGTTATTTTGTCACCAGCTACCTAGGGAAGTTGTTTGCCAGGCTGGGTTTGATGTGATATTTGATACAGTAGAGATGAAGTTGAGAGATGCTGAGAAGGACTGTCAAGGAGGGGAAGTTGTTTGTGATGATGAAGGAGTAGATGTGCTTGTTGAATAAGGGGTGGAGATAATACTTGTGTTTCTATGTTTACAAAAAGAGAGGGGGGTTGGCTGGAAGAGAAGAAGTATCAACAAGGGGGGGGGGGGGAATGCTACATTATTTCAGGACCAGGACATGAAGCTAAGACTTGCCTGCGATCCATTCATTATTATTATTGGCATTCATACCCATTCCCATTATTATTTCCCATTATTATCATTATTACCCTTGGGCCAGGAAGCGAAGACTTGCCTGCGGATCCCTTAATATTATTATTATCCCACAATATGATGTGCAGTATGGCATTTTAGGCATCGGCCCAGAGAGGAGATGACCTCATTTATATATATTACATTGCAATAGGAACACGCAGGGTGACCTCATTTTGTGCATGAACATAGAGGAGGTGCAGTAGGATAGTCAGGACTCTGTTCCTGTGTTGATTTAGTTCCGCAGGCGTAGCAGAGCTCTAGGTTTTTCCTGTTAAATGACATACCTGGTACATCTCATAGATGGGCGTGACACATTTCCCCATTCATTAAACTAAGTGTATGACTGACAGACCAGCATGACACCCGTGATAGTATGTAAGCATTATATTCCCCTATAGGCACCACTGTCGTTGTTCATTCACACATTTAGGATTAAGAAAAACATAGAACACACAGTACATCAACATACTCTAACGAGATTAGCGCTGACACAACTGAGTTGTTTACAGATAATGTACTTTCTAAGATGAAATTTCGAGGTAGATGTTAGTTTTGTTTTTGAACTTGTTTGAGTAGATATTTACCCTTGTGTTTTAATAAGATGTAACATTGGGAAGACTTGGATAGGGCGATATGATTGTTCCTTGCGCCTGGAGAATTTTTGGAAGTTTATGATGATAGGAGGCATACATATAGGGTAGACCGGGGGAATGCCGCCACCTTAAGGAACTTCAATTTTTATCACCATCAAAAATTGTATTTATGAGCTAGATAAATTTTTGGAACATATTACGCAATCTTAAGAATGTATACAAATTTTTTTTATCAATAAATCTTTAAAGGAAATAGTCACAAAAAATTAACTTATTAACCTCTGCACTGTGGCGGTATTACCCAGGGAGCTGGGGTAATCCCGCCACGAACCTGGGGTAATGACACCACTAGCCAATATGACTAAAATACTAAGACGGAAAATTTATTGAAAATCTTATATGAAATTAGCATTACAATGTAGGAATTGAAAAGCAATAGAAAAGACATTTTTAGTTTATACGAGTGAAAATACAGTGTATTTTAAATTTATCTGATTTCTTAAAATTTACAAAAATCACAAATGTAGTTTTCAGCTGTTTCAGCATCGCTACACTCTGAATGCACCCACTTGCCACAACAAGTGCATCTGTACCACAATTCGTTGCTTCCATATTCATTGCATATGGCACAAAGTTGAACGTTTGGATCGCTTGGATCAAAAAGGTCATTGTTGTCGTCGCACAACTTTTTGACGTCGATGTCCTCCTCATCTGAAGAGTTTTCAAAACTAAAAAGTCGCTTGCCCCTTTTCTTAACAGATTTATTCATTTTCCTTTGCCGTGTTGTCACTGCTTTTTCTTTCCTTGCCTTGGATTCAGTTTTGATGGACATTCCCAAAACCTTAGCTGCAGATTTTCTTTCGGCCTGTTCCTTTTTCAATGTCTTTTCCTTTCTTTTAGCTACTGTTTCTTCCAAAACTGCCTTCATTGGGGTTCCCGTTAGAATTGACGAGTGACCTTTTCTTTCAGAACTTTCCACTACCCTTTCTGCTGCCAATTTTGGAATTGGTGAAAACTTTTCTAGCGATTGAAGAAACGTTTTTTGAGGCACTTCCTGAACGGTCTTTGATGAGCAAGGTTCTACATCCAGTAACCCAACTTCAGAGGTTTTGCTCACATTTACAAGATTATTTTCTTCACCAGTTCCTTCTAATATCGTCTTTTTTGCCTGTTCTTGATTTTCAGATTCTGTGTCATCTGGATCATCGATGCACATTGGCTCCAGATTTTGAACAGGAAAGAAATCTTCTTCCTTGAAGGTATTTGAGCTTACTGGAAAGATCCCAGTGCTGCGAAATCCTGATACTCCCTTCTGTATTGTTGCAACTGACATATAAGCGCCATTGAAGATTGATGCTATGTCAGAAGGAGTGATTTTCTTGTAGGTGCTTGCTCTCATAAAGTTGTCACACTCCTTATTGAATGCTCTTTTCAGAGGTGCAAAAAATGAGACATCGAGTGGTTGTATCTTATGTGAGGTATGTGGGGGGATTGAGAGCATGTGAATATTGTTCTCACGACAAAATTCAGAGCTTTCGAGGGACACGTGGCTCCCATGGTTATCGAGGATAAGTAGAACAGGATCTTCAATCGAGGAATGCACGTTTTTCTGAAAATGCTTGAGCCAGTCTAAAAAAATGTTCTCATTGGACCAGCCGTTATGGGAACAGGTATATACTGAACCAGCAGGTCCCCCCCTTTCCAACAATGGTGACATTCTTTTCCGTGGGTAGATAAACAATGGAGGGATGAATGAGCCAGAGGCGCTCATGCAGCAAACAACTGGATATTACGGCCCCTCTCCCAACTTGTGATTCCTCCAACTCGATTTTTCCCCTTAGGTACAAGGACATGAACAGGCCTTTGAACACTAGATATTCCCGTTTCATCCACATTGAAAATGCGCGTCGGTTCAAAGCTATGCTTATCCATTAGAGACTCTAGATTATGGTAGAAAATATCAACTTCTTCTTTATTAAAACCCATTACCCTGTTCATGCTTGTTGCAGAGGGCTTTCTTAGAGAAATCTTAGGGTTTATAATAGTTGGTAATTGGAAACTTCAAATTTAAAGATCACTTAAAGCCCATTCTCATTTGAATAAATCGTATGCAATATTAATTATATTAAGAAAAAAACTGTTTTTAGTTAATTTACATTGATATTATAATTAAATTTAAATTAAACTAAAATTCTTCTTATTGAGAGTAGAAGTTTTTAAATGACACCTCATGAAAACACATATTTGTTGAATCATGTTCATCCAACATTTTTTTAGAAAACGCAATGAAGGAACCAAATTACTAGATACAAAATTTATTTCCATTCAAAATTAATTAATATCAATATTTCAAAGCTATACTTAATGTTTCTTGGTAAGTTAATAAAAAGTATCCTATCTCCTAAATCCCTTGAAGATTTACAAGAAAGCTTTTACTAAGCACAGTTTACTTTTGCGCATTTTCGCTCCTTAAAAAAATTGTTTTTGACCTATACAGTGGAAAGGCGCGTCCAGGGGTAATGCCGCCACCATGGCGGCACTACCCCTGGAGTGGTGGCGACATAACGCCGTTCCGACAAGATGAAAGAAACGTAGATTTAAAGACATCAAAACAAATGGAAGTGATCAATATTGTTGATTAAAATGTAGGCTAAAATATCTAGTTAAAGGTTATTCATAGTAAATGCAGGCATTGTAACATCTAAAGGTACATACCTCAGCTTAATCAAAGTGGAAAAATAAGATCGAACTTCTTCAAAACAACGTTCGTCACTGTAAAAGCAAAACAACGCGCGCAATGGCTGCCATCCACTCGGGGCATTAGTTAGTTGTAGCATCGTTTGCTACAGGTCAGGAGCTGTCAGGCCGGCTAACCGATGTCCTTGACTAACATATTGGGAGTGGCGGCAATGCCCCGGGTGGCGGCAATCCCCCGGTCTACCCTACCCCACACTTTTCACAACAGTGATACCCAACATTTATATATATATACCCCTTATACATTATATGGTTTTGAATTTTGTGACCCCTTGCATAGCAAAGGAGGATTTTAAGAAAGTAAAAGTATACTCTATACCCTGATACACAACATTCATTAAGATATACACCTACATGGGTTTGAGTGGTACCCATTTACATCGTATGTTACGATTTACTATTGACCCACATTTAAGATATGTTTCCTTATATTATTGTCACTATGAACCAGTGTACTGGTTCCTCGCAACTTTGTTGCCACTAACTACCCCGATGTTGTCACAGCAGTGTACTGCTGGAAGGAAACTGCGTTTCCACTAGTTTTTAAGATTCACTTTCTATATGGTTTTAGTTTTAAGATTGATATTTTGAGGATATTTCTAGTGTTTACTTTTCAAGTTTACTTAATTCTCCGGATTCATATTTCGATGTTTTCTCTAGTATTAGGAGTAGTCCCATCTTGTAAAGCGAGTCCTGGGACTGATAGATTTTTTTTTCTCTTTCAATATTGTATTTTTTTTTGGTATACTTCATATTATGTATAGTCATTGCTTTTCTTATAACCGGCAATCTTCGGATTTTGCAAATAAGTATAATTTTCTAGGTTTTAGGTCTATGTGTTCATTTCTTACTGGTTTTTCTGTTTAGTTAGTAAGTTTTCTTCTATGTTTAGCTTAAGTTAGAACATATGGTATTGCTCACACAGGTCGTTTGGTTTGTTTTGATTGTTCGCAGACTGTCTGACTGACCGAGGTCCTCGGGGAGACTGCTGTGACAGAAACCCGGGACATGAACATTTCTCGGCAGTGATAGGGACCTTTTTGCTTTATATAATTCTAGCACTACGATCTGCGACCGAACAGGACTTGGGCATTTAACCCATTTTTGAGCAAAGTGTACAGGACTTGGGCAGTTTAACCCATGTTAAGTAAAAGTGTGTGAAAAAGTAGGAATAAGACGTTCAGGAAACGATGGACAGAGATAGGCAAAGCCTTATATTTTCTGTGAAAAACACAAATAATTTTTGTAAAACACATAACTTTTCTCTTGTGCAACACATGTATTTTTTGTAAACTTTAGGTTTAAGATGTTTTCCCTTTGTAATTATTTTTCTGAATATTTTGTTTGAAAGTTCAACTTGATATTAATCCATTTTGTGTTATATTTTGAACCAAGAGGTTCTATTCCATATGTGGAATTTGTGAGAATTTTTGAGGTTTTGATAATATTTGCATACTTGTGACTTTGATATTTTGCCTTTTTCGATGTTTTGAGATTAATGATGATTTAAAAGAATGTGAGTGAGTAAACGTTTCAGTATTTTTGTGATAATTTGGTGTGAATGGAGAAAACAGAGCGACCGCACAGGTTTAGGGTTAGGTTTAGTTTTGGGAATTTTTCCAAATTTTGGGAGTTTTTCAGTAATTTTGGGGGATTTTAACTTTCTTTTCGGGTTTTTCTTTTTCTCTTCAAGATGTTCAGCCAGTTTTTGTTCCAAAAATGACTTCAATCTTCAGGGGGCATGTAAGGTATCCCTCCTTCTATTTTCAAGATTTTGTTAGAATCCGGTCAAGTATGGGGTTCCTTTTAGTATCCAGTACCACAGTTTAAATCGAGTTATCAACACTTCTAGGATAGTAAAGTGAATAAATAACACATAACTAACATAAATAAACTATAAATTGTCATAAAGCCTTGATATTCCAGCAGGAAATAGGTCATTTCATGTAAAAGTAAACTTTCCACAACAGATCCTAACATTAATCAGAAATATATTCTAAACGGATTTAAAAGAAGCAAATGGTATAGAATAGTAAATATATTGCCTAAATAAACCTTTCATCATGACTAATAAGCGTTATTCCTGAGATAAACAGTGAACTTCAACATAAATCAAACCTAACCATTAATTTTGGAATATACCAGTTTTGGTATCTCTAATGTGATTTTCATACAGTAAAGAGTGTAAAGAACTAATAATAGCCAAGCCTAGACTCACAATAACAATAACTTCACAGTTAAATATAGTTTAGCAAGATTTTTAAAGAAATAAACTGGATGATTGAATAGTAGATTGAAGCAGTATGAAAATAACTCATTGTGATGGAATTTGACCATTTTTAAAGCTCTAAAAGTAAAGAGAATAATGCCTGAGACAGTTTAGTAGGATATTTAACAGGTTTCTGATAGTTTTAAAGCATTTAATACTCACGAGAAGTAATTATGAAGAAAATTGAACACTCATTTTTCTAAGCAGTTCACATAAACAATTTTAGGTCTTTTAAGTAATTTCAGGATTTAAAAAGTAGATAAACAAGCAGTAAATAATTGTATCCTTCAGTTTTAATAGATTTCCAGTAGTTTCAATCCGTAAAATATGAAATATTAGTAAGTACAGGAAGCCGGAAAATCGACTAGATTTTCGAGATTTTCGGAATTAATTCTAACTCTTATAAACCATTTCAAAAGCGCTAAGAGCATGTAAATGATAGTAAACACACATAATTAATTTTATAAACACATTTAAAGACATTTTACTGACCTTCTGTCTGGTAATCCAATTTTGAAGTAACTTTCTACAGACACTGCACACATTATATGCTTCTACACCGATTTTAAACACAGTCACACAGTATAAAGTAGCTAATAAATTAAAACAGCCATAAATAGAATTAAATTCATCGAAATCTTGTAGTTTCCAACCGTTTAAGTATTTTTAAATACGATCTGAATACATAAAATAGAATACCCGACTTTAACATTTTTTCATTTAAAAGCCTACCCAGATTCCGGGTTAAAAAGTAGTTTGTCGTAAAAATCCATTCTTCTAGTTTCGTACATATTAATTTCACGTCATTTAAAGCCATAGAACCGATGTTATGAATTTTCTAAAAACACTCTGTAACAGTCCACGTGTAAATAACTAAATAATTTATTGTGTCTCAGATAAGGCACTTACAAAGATGAAATAAACTCTAAAATACACAGTTTAATTTAGGCTACACATTGATAATTTTTCCGGCTTGATAATCCATGAAACTTCAGAGTTATAAGACAAAACATAAATAATAATTACAACTGATTGTTAGAAGTCACTGATTCTACAAAAACTTAACTATTTCCTGACAGATTTTAACAAAGTGTATATTTTCGAGAGACTAAAAACGGGAATAATATTTTAAGCTTAATCTTGAGTTAGTAACTAAAGCCAAAAAAAAAGGTTACGAAATATTGACTAACGTGGTAAGTCTTTTCACACATCCAAATTTAGTAATCCTCGGAGAGACACTTTTAACGCTATATTCCGACACTAAACACTTCAACTCGAAACACACATAACTTTCCCATTCCGGCACCTAGATCAAACATATAATAAAAAAGTTATTAAGACAAACACATGTGAATGTTTGGCAGCAGTGGAGGCGCTCAGATGTAATACGGCTCACGTGAGCAAAGCCTATATAAGTGAAGTGGCAAGGGACATTAGTACACTTGGTCTTCAGTCTTAGTTAAAACTCGGTGGTGAGAGCACGTTCGTGCTAGGCGCTGCTTGGAGAGCGGTGGATGGTGGGAAACTCTGACGTCATGGCAGGATAGGCGGGAAACGAGTCTACACGGACTGGCGCACGCTTAAGGGCAGCCATGTTGGAACATTCAGACGAACAATTCTAGCCAAGTGATTTAAATTTCAATTCAGTTCGGGGGTTTTTTTCTTGCGGTTCTTGCTCTTGTTTCTCAACCTGTGATCTTTGGTGAACGTTTATATCCTATTGCCTCGCTAACTCTTGTAATATTTACGTGAAAAATTTTGAGAATATAATTCAGTGATTCAACATGTGACTTTCATTTCTACAGTAGTACCTTTCTTGCAGGAGGTTATAAACTGTAAGTGGCGACTGTGGTCAATTTTAACAGTTAGCATAAGTATTTCAACACGGTTATAGTACTTTCCTTTGGACTTAGAATATTTTGGAAGAAGACTGGTTCAGGTGAAGTATCCGATACCGACCCCCACTATAGGCAACGCCCTGACAAATGGATAAGAAAAATTTCGCAAAAGTCAAATTTAATGATCGATTCTTATGTAACACGACGAGACAAACCGAAAATAAAGAATAAAATTTTTCGATATCTTCCTTAGTTTTCAGGATATACTGGGATTGGGGGTATATGCGGCCTGGGCCAGAAATTAATTCTGCTAAAGCTACAATGAATTACACGCAGAATGGATATTTCAGCATTTTTACTACCACTTTTGGTTAGGTTGAAATGCGGCCTAGACCAGAATACAACTAGTTATCTTGGTAACATACATCGTAAGCTTAATTGGAAATGGCTGGAAGTAGTTTCCATCGCGATATACGTTTTGTCACTAACTTGGTTCTCATGAAATTACTAACAGTAATAGATAAATTCTTTGTCCCTCATGGAACAACAAAACCATTCTGGTACAGACTGGATTTAGACATAACCACAATCTCAATTTAAATTGCCATACAGAATCAAACTGTGTAGACATACCCACACACGCGTATCTGAATCGCAAACTGTATTTGCAGTAACAACATCATTTGCTTCATCAAGATTCCTAGATTACATAGCATAATTTAACACATTTAATTTCCTCATACAGTATAAACAGCAACGTGACGAAAGAAAGCACAATACTAAATTCACTGAATCGCGATGTAAAACACACCCCGTTAAATCTCATTTTCAATACTCGTTAAATGTAATGCTAGTCTATTATGTGCAAAATAGCAAGGTATGCTAATTTTCTACACTACACCAACAAAAATTTGAGAACAAAGTCATCCCATTGAGAGCTATGACTAAATATTTATACACAGGCATCGAAGTTTGTAATTCCTACCGCCCACTTCAACAACGATAATTAGAATTCAACTTACTTATGAAATGATATTCCAGGTTCTTTCCTGTCTGGCCTATTTGTGTAACGGTACGCAACACAAGATGGTATTATCAAACACTTATACACATTACAAAATGAAATAATCTCTGCATCTAACACAATGTGAACATCGAATTTGTTTGGAAGCGCAATATCGCCGCTGCCGCCACTGCACATGCGCGAGAGTTTAGAGCCTGCTTCACCGATTTAATGTCACTTCTCCTCCATATATTTCCTTCCTCCATGATGGAAACAAATTAACAGTATTTTAATCTGTGGCTCGGCCTTGTTTGTCATCCAGGAATATCTCTGGCACTACAGTGCCAGTTGGTAGGATGCATCATGCAGTATATGCTTTACAGTTAGTATAATTTCGGCATATCATCTGTAGGTTTCAGTTTTGTTGAAACATGTTTTTAACATTAAGTGTAGGTAAGTAGTAACCTAATGTTTATGTATTATTGTTTTTCATTATTGTTTTAATCTTTTTGTTTTCTTCCTTTGACTGGCACCGACTCCAAAAATAACTAATTAATGTAAAAATTTCAATAACAGTAATGTAAAATAATGTCCATTTGGATTTACTTTCTTCTAAACAAGGTATAAAGAAATTTTAAAATTTTAGTGTGCTTTTTTTTATCATGGTTTTTATGTTTTTTTAAACAATTATTTTATTTTTAAATTTTTATTGGTATTATAGTTTGTTTTGTATTTTAAATACTGTATGCCACAGCAGTTCTCATTTTGTGAACTTCCTGGTAGCTCAGTGGTTAAAGTGCTAGCTTTCAAAAAAAAATCTTTCTTTATATACCCCAACAACTTCCAGAATGGGATGAATTGAATGTTGTGTTAAGGAATGTCAGTTTAAATTTTGGTCCACGCCGTGTTTCTACATCTACATCTATATTCTGCAATTCACAATTACTGTGGGTGGCAGAGGGTGCTAAGCACCAATCCTATTTTAGAGTATTCCAATCCCGAACAGAACGAGGAAAGAAAGAATACATAAATGTATCAGTATGGCATCTTATCTCTCGAATCTTATCCCTCCTGTCGTTGCGACCTAAATAGGTTGGCGGAAGAAGTATTTCGTTGCACTCGTAAATTAGAGATTTTCGCATATTCCCCAACAAATTTAAACGAAAACGATGTCGTCTGTCTGCCAAACAATCCCAGCCTAACCCACGTATCAGCTCTGTGACACTTACATAAGGACTGTAACTAGCGGTCACGAATCGAGCGGCTCTCATCTGTACTTTCTCTAACGTGTCAATCAAT
The DNA here is from genome assembly GCA_031002005.1 of Vandiemenella viatica. Classification (NCBI taxonomy): domain Eukaryota; kingdom Metazoa; phylum Arthropoda; class Insecta; order Orthoptera; family Morabidae; genus Vandiemenella; species Vandiemenella viatica. Next base: position 159,462,802 of record CM061921.1, read on the forward strand.
CCCTTGCGATACGGATCACAAATTGCACAACAGTATTCCAAATGTGGATGCACTAGTGTTTTGTACGCTATTTCCTTTGTATGAGCATTGCAGCTTCTCAAAATATGACCTATAAAACATAGTTTTGAATTAGCTTTGCCTACGACGGAAGTTATGTGCAAGTCCCATTTCATGTTGATTTAATCATAACATCTGTTAAAGCTGTTTCTCAATAATTGAAAAATATAACATCTGGGCATTAATACATACCATATACACAAATCTGCCTCTGGAATATATCTGTTTGTTCCAGCATCACACAGAAAATATAGATTTTCAATTCGTTTTCACTACGTGAGAGCTTTGGGTCCAAGTTGAAATCTGAAGTACATGTTGAGACATTAGGACACATTTAAAAAGTATTATGCCAAGACTTAAAAACAGCTTAATTGATTTTGATGGGATTTGAAACTATGGATTTATTTTAAAGAACATTGGAAATTAAAAGGGGTGGGTATAAAGGGGAAGAAGGATTCAGCTTTTGTATACCAAATGTAGACTGCCTTTTCTGATTGATTTAAACTATACGTGAGTAAATTTCTTTTGATATCAGATAAAAACTGTAGGTATGTATTAAAAACAATTAAGGGGTGTGGAGACAAAGAGTAGTTTGGCTTTTGTAAAGCTAGTGTGGACAGTATTTTTCTCTTTGTTTTAAAGTATACAATGTGCAAAGTTCCATCGAAACCAGATAAAACTGTAGCTTTGTGTATAGAACATTTGCAAAAATTAAATGGGGTAATGAAGTGAGCAGTTGGGTTTTGTAAACAGAATGTAGACAGTATTTTCATCTGTGTTTTTAAGTATACATGTGCAGTGTTTCATCAAAATCTGCTAAAAAGTCTATAAAGAACATTGGAAATTAGGTGGGGTGTGGGTAGAGGGGATGTGCTTCTGCAACCTAATTTAAACAAAATTGTTCTGAATGTTAAAAAGAATACGTGTGCAAATTTCCTTCAGAATCGGATAGAAACTGTAGCTTTGTGTAGATTTAGGGGGTAGAAAGGGGGAAAGGTGTTTGGCTTCTCTAAATCAAATGTAGAGAGTATTATTCTGTTTGTTTTGATGTATACATGTGCATACCTTCTTCAAAACCAGATAGAAACAGTAGCTTTATATAACGAAGATTGATAGTAATTAAAGGGGTAGAAAGCCGGATAGGGTTTATGTTTTTGTGTAAGTTATGTATTCAGTATTTTTCTTTTTCTATTAGTTTTAAAGTATACACATGCAATGTTCCGAATCGGATTAAAATGTGGGTCTGTACAAAAATTAAGAAATGTAAAAGGGGAGCAAGGGTAGTTTTCGGATTTTTTGGTCAGTAATCTTATCCATAACAAAATACATATATTCAGGGGGTGGAATGGGGGAGAGGGGTTCGATTATTTAAACCAAAAGTTGATAGTATTTTTTCTTTGTTTTTGACTATACATGTCCAAAGTTCCATCGAAATCAGATAAAAAATGTGGGTTTGTATAAAAATTAAGTGGTGGAAAGGGGGAGAAGGGGTGGTTTTTCAATGAAATTCATATGGGACCACTATGCAGGTATACCCTATCCACTAAAAAAATTTCATTTTAATCGGTTCAAAATTGGCAAAGATATCGCTGATCATAAAAAAAAAGTCAAATTGAAAACCTTCTCCTTTTTTTGATGTCGGTTAAAAAAACTACTATGAGGCAAGAAATAACCAATCCATGACATTGTTTTGACTGGTAGACAAGTGAAGTCAAGGTGTTACCAGAGGCCATGACCATCTAAACTGAGCAGGTTCATTTTAGTTTGCATAATGACTTATACATGAATAAAACTTTGTGCAACATGGATTCTGTGAACAAAAACAAAATTGTATGTGAAAATTGTCACACTGGAGGTGTTTAAGAAGAATCCAACCATATTTTGGTGGAATTTTGTAACAATGGATGAAACATGGATTCTTTACTACACTCTAGAAATGAAGCAGCATTAAAAACAGTACACAGTGGCCTTAACAAACCCATATCCAAGAGAGAATCTCAAAGCAAGTGAGTTGAAATTCAAAGGGACTATATGTAAAAATTAAATATGTTTCAATACTTAATTTGATCCCTTTGATATCAAAGCCACTTCTCAAATCAACCTTGTGCATGTGATCATGGGTGCCGGCAGGATTGCTTCTAGGGGGGTGCACCAGGGCTGGATTGGTGCCCCCCCCCCCCCATCGGCCCAAAAATTTCCGGGCTGGGCGACCTTTTTTTTTTTTTAGCTCTACTACTGCCCACACGGCGACCCGGGATGTAGAGGGGTGCACCAGGGCTGTAATTGGTGCTCCCCACCCCCTATCGGCCCAAATTTCCGGGCGACCTGGGATGTCAGGGGGGTGCAAGTGCACCCCCTTGCACCCCCCTCCTGGCGCCCATGCATGTGATCTGTCTGCCTGTACCTCACAAAATATAACGTCTTTCTTTAAAAACTGTTGTTTTGAATGCAGAATTAGGAGCTAAATGAATCTGGCCATGCAAAATTTTGGTACGATGTCTCTTTTTTTATCCATAAAGTGATTATCCGTAGAAAAGTGGGATTGGAAAAATGCATACAACAGGGTGTTTGCCATTCAGTAATTGCAAATCAATAAGTACTATCAAAGTTCATCATTGTGAAAAACTTCACCTGCAAGAAATCATAACTATCAAGCTCAGGTTCTGAGATATCACTTAGTTTTTCATCCATGTCCAAAGTGTCTCTTGATGAGCTATTATGGCCTTTGTTTGATGCTGTTCCTTGACTAGTGCTGGATTCCAACTGTTCATTACGCAGCTGCATCAGCATATGCCGATGGTGTCGACGCTGCTCAGCTGCATGCTCATCTAAAGAAAATTTCTCAATATGAGCATGCTGCAATGTCATGCCCAGTGTGGAACCACCCTGTGAAAACAAGAGTTCATGTTTACCATATAATAACAACATATAGAGATTAAGGATATTACTAGCTTTTTATGATTACAGTACTGCTTTAATCTCCATGAAGAAAATGGTAGTGCAGTCATGATATAATTTACTGGAGCATGTGCTCTAAATATACTGCTGCTGGTTTATGATAATATATTGCTTTAATCCTGTAATGCTTCGCAAAAATTGCCAAAAAGGGAATGATTTGCAATATGAAATTATTTGGTCATTTAAGCATGATACATCTTTACAATAGTCAATGCAGGGTGTAAAAACAATATAACAACTATTACACCTGAAGAGTTCTTAGAATGTTAGTACTTAAAACCAAATAATGTAGAATTTCTTATTATATCCATGTTTATTCCAATTTCCTAAAATGTTAAAATGAAGGAATCATGGGCATAGTAAACATATGTATGCCAGTAATTTCATCATTTGAGTACAAAATTAACTACATATTTAACTGGGATTACAAGGAAACAGAAGAAGCCAAATAGCAAATAAAAATACAAATTACGTTACGGGAATAAACTGCCACTTACAACAGATGACTGCAGTATTATGGCACATGAAAAAGAAATAGAAACAAAATTTTGCCATTTTCATGTATATATATTTGCAGAAGAATATAGTATACACAAGGTGGTAGTCAAGAGTGTACTTGACTGCTACCTTGTGCACTCTATGTTCTGCTGATGAAGCCTGTATACCTGATAATTATAATGTTTCATGAGTATTCCTAACTTTATGTATAGCAAAACTGCCCTGCAGACTACTGTGCTAAGGAGTCATTAATTCTCCTCTACTACTTTGAATTTTTCTTCTGCTTTTTTAAATTCAACAAAAACAATACAATTTTACAAATCACACAAAATAAACCCATTAAGGCAGTTTGTTTTTAGATCACCAAATCAAACTACTCACCAATATACTTTATTCTAATTCTAAACTTTGAGGTATATATTTAGTCTACAAATGAACTTTCTGATAAACTACTATAATAGTAAAATCTTCTTACTTCTTGTGGAACACATATGAATCCTTGAGCACGAGGAAAGTGATAGATTGTTACTTTGCCAAAATTAATAGACCTCCTCTTCTTTGCAGACACATCACCCTTTGAGTAAAGTTTCAAATTGCTTTTTCTTTGTGCCCCAGGACATTGTTGACTTTCAGCTGCTTCCAAAATAGCACCAGTGTTTGTGTCCACTATGGACTCACTTGAATCTACACCATTGCAGCCTATATCCTTCACGATGATCTCAGTGTTTTGACGTTCGGAAGCAACACTCCTTAGTGAAAATTTTCTTGTAGATTTTTTTTTCCCTACCTTTAGAAATATAATCACTATTGTGTGACTTCCAATGTGTGGATAACCTTTTCCCCTTTGAGTTTCTGGAAGCTTTTACTTCAGATGTGTGCTTTTTACCAGATTGCGTTATACGCTTATTGTGGTGATTATGAGGTCGCAATGAGCAGGACACCACTGCAAAAAGAAAACATCTCAAATCTCTAACAGACTAAAATAGATTTAATTTAATAAATATACTAGGGCACTAATGACCAGGCTGCCGGTCTGCCCTAAAGCCTCAAAAACAACAACGACAAAATAAATATACATAATAGTGATTTTAATTTTTATATCATTAATGTGACATTGTTTGTTGAGATCTAAAACTAAATTTTTACAAGTTTAATGGTAAAAGAAGACAGACACAACAGATTTCTATAGTGATGAAGACTGAGACAAGTATAACACAACATTAATTTTTCCAAATGGGAATGGCAAGGCAATGACCTTCATTATAAAAATACAGGAAAATACAAATTTTTGAGCTATGCCTATTAATAGGGTGTAAGGGTTTAGGAGAGACTGTACTAGCCTTTTCCAACCAAATGTCAACCTCTCCTTCACGTGCTGTACCCTGTTTGCACGGATGAGGCTCTGGTGACTGAATGATTCCAGGTATAAGGAGTCGCCCACTGCTTGCCAACGGCCTCTGAAAGGAAGGCGGAAGAGCAGGGAGTGGTCCAGGGCACCATCTTGCCCATGGGGTTGGAAACAGCCCATAAAGGCAGAAGAATCAGAAATGATTAACAGCATGGGGATGCAGAAGTCAACGGAAAAACCACTGCATTACAGACCCAAAGGGTATCCTGAGGACATGTAATCCTCTCAAAACCTTGGATCACAGAAGAAATTTTAGAACTGATGGATCAGAGGAGAAGGTACAAAAATGTTCAGGATGAAGCAGGAAGAGAGCAATACAGGCAAAATCAGATAAACAGGAAATACAAAAAAGCAAAAGAAAAGTGGCTACAACAAAAGTGTGAAGAAGTAGAAAAGGAACTGGTCGTAGGTAAAGTAGATGTTGAACATAGGAAAAACAAACAGAAATTTTTTAGAAATGAAGAAAAGAGGTGTGACCATTAAAGCTGCCGATGGGAAACCTCTTTTAAGCTCAGGCGATAGAGCTAACCAATGGAAGGAATACTTTGAGAAACTGTATGATGGGGAGGACTTGATCAATAGCATTATGGAAAAGGAAGGTGATGTCAACACTGATGACTTAGGAAATCCTGTTTTGAGGACAGAATTTAACAAAGCTTTGAATGACTTGAAAGCAAATAAGGCAGTTGGAATTGATGAGATCCCTGCAAAACTTCTTAAATCCCTAGGAGAAGTAGGAATCAAAAGATTATTCATGCTGATATAAAATGTTATGAAACAGGAGAAATTCCAAATGATTTTAATAAAAATATCATCTTCACACTTCCGAAGAAAGCACAAATGAGAGCATTATCGCACCATTAGTCTAACATCACATGCTTCAAAATTACTGAACAGAATAATATACAGAGGAATGGAAAGGATAGTAGAAGACATAGCAGGTGAAGATCATTTTGGGTTTAACAATGCAGTACAAGGGAAGCAATGCTGGCTTTAAGATTAATACTTGAAGGGCGGATCAAGAAAAACAATGATACTTTAATCACATTTGTTGATTTAGAAAAAGCTTTTGATAATGTTAGGTGGGACAAGATGTTCGAAATTTTAAAGAAGTCATGTCTAAAGTATTGAGATAGAAGAATACTTTATAACTATATAAGAATCAAGTGGCTATAATAAAAGTAGAGAATCATGAGAGACAAGCATCAGTTAAAAATGGTGTGAGACAAGGTTGTAGTCTATCCCCGTTAATATTCAACATGTATGTAAAGGAAGCAATAAAGAAAGTAAAAGAAAAATTTACATGTGGCATTAGTTTTCAGGGAGAAAAAAATCAGTATGCTACGATTTGCTGATGACATTGTCTTGTTAGCAGAAAGGGATGAGGATATTGAGAAATTACTGAATGGCATGAACAAAATACTAAAGTTAGATTATGGACTGAACATAAATCAAAGCAAGGCTAAATTGATTAAATGTAGCAGAAATGATAACAATACTAGTAGATTAAATATAAAAATAGGATCCGATGCAATTGGAGGAGTAAGTGAATTCTATTACTTACGAAGCAAAATTACAACCAATGGCTGAAGTAAGAATGATGTTAAAAGCAGAATAGCACTAGCAAAAATAGCCTTCATGAAAAAGAGAAATCTTTTAGTTTCAAATAATGATCTAGGAATTAGAAAAAACTTTTTAAAACTCTGTGTGTTTGTGCACAGCACTTTAAGGTAGCGAAACATGGACTACAAGAAAGAAGGAAAATTGAAGCATTTGAAATGTGGTGTTAAAGAAGAATGCTGAAAATTAATTGGACAGGCAAAATAAGAAAAGAATGAGTTTTGGAAATGATGGGTGAGGAAAGAAGTTTGTGGAAGAAGCTTACAGAAAGAAGAGACAGGCTGGATTAGTTAATTTGCTGGTGGAGGGAACAGTTGAAGGTATGAACTGTAGAGGAAGACAGTGATTAAAATATATGAAGCAGATAATTGAGGACGTGGGTTGAAGGGGCTATGTAGAGATGAAGAGGTTAGCACAAGATAGGAAGGGATGGCAGATTGCATCAAACCAGTCGAAAGACTGATGACAGCAAAAAAAAATTGCATTTTAAGAGACATCTCTCATTACTTATACTGTTTCTAATACTTACTTGAACCTGCACCTTTGCACCCTACTTGAGTAACCCTGCCCTCAGTGTGATGTTGTTTGGAAGCAACACTCCTCAATTAAATTTTTCTTGTGGATTATTGTTCCCTTTAGAAATATTATCTCTGATTGGGGATTTCCAATGGGTTGATGACCTTGTCCCCACAGAGTTGCTGGAGGCTTTTGCTGCAAATGTGTGGTCATTACACACTTATATTTGTGATGGGTGGGCCATCACCGCAAAATCAAAACCTTCTTACAAAGTCTTATAGAATGAACTACATTTAATACATATACATTAACACTGATTTTAAACTGTAAATAATTAATGAGACAATGTTTGTAGATGTCTAAAATTAGTTTTTTAATATTTAGCAGTAAAAGAAGCAATATAAGTAGATTTTAATAAAATGAAGAGGATAATGGAGGCAAGGAAACTGCCATTAATCACAGAACATAGGAGCAGATCTCATAACCAGACCAACATGTTGGTCTAAAAGATGGACCTTCACATTGATATTTGATATGCAGTAGACAACGCTGAAAAACATGTAGCATGGATCACACCATTAGTACCTACTACAATCCCATCAGAAGAGAATTCTTTAATATTATTGGAAATGCCATCTGTACTACCACCCACCTAAATTACCAACTTACTTGTCTTCAGTGCACTGCTTCCTATATTCATCTCACCACTCAACAAACCTCCTACAGGATGAATGACCACATGCAAAAAGTTTACACTGCTAGTCCAAAACATTCATTGGCAATTCATTCCATATCACATCATTCCAATCATTTTTATACCTGTCTTACAACTAGAGCTGTCATATTTATAAACGTTTCTCAGGAAACAAGCCGAGTTATATTGTTATTAAAGCACAATATTTCGGCGACTTTAATCTCCGTCGCCATCTTCAGGTGCAGTTGCAAGTCTTGAAGTCTGCCTTGAAGTCAACCTTGAGCGTGTTGTTTGTAAACTGGCATGGCAACGACAGATGTTGTTATGTTGCCTAGCAGCATCTCAGATGTCATTAGACGCCCGCGGAACACAAAAAGCAGAGCGTTGGTGATGAGCAGCCTCAATTACAGGAATCCATGCATCACTTATCTGGAATCCACAATCCCTGTTTACCAAATCAGACGCGAGGCGAATTTCAAATACTTCTTTAATGACGCTGTCCCAGAAGCCTCTCGCATGTGTCAACACCTTAGTCGCTTCGAAATCAAAACCATGTCCTTCTGTTAAACTATGTTCCGCCACTGCTGATTTGTCTGTTTGCCCAAGGCGAACATGACGGGCGTGTTCCAAACAACGTTGTTGTACGCACCGTATGGTCTGACCGATGTATTTCTTTCCACATTCACACGGGATGCAGTAAACTCCGGGTGTACGCAGGGCAAAGTCATCTTTTGGAGAGCGCAAAATGTTTCTCAATTTTGGTGGTGGTAGAAAAATGCTCTTAATGCCATTTCTTGCCAGGACTCTTCCGACCCTAGATGTTGTGGCGCCAGAGTACGGCAAGAAGGCTAATTTATCGTGTGGACCATTATCGTGTTTATTAGGCCTACGTTTCATTTCCCGAAATGCCAACTGTATCTGATGTTCATTGTATCCATTCTTTCTGAAGGTATCACGGAGATGTTTTAACTCACTAGGAAGGTTGTCTTTATCACATATCGCCCGCGCTCTGTGGACAAGAGTAGTTAGTACTGTATTGCGCTGTGCAAGGTGATGATAACTGTGCGCGTTTAGGTAAAGGTCTGTATGCGTTGGCTTCCTATACACCGTGTGTCCCAAAGTTCCATCAGATTTCTTTATAATCAGAATGTCCAAAAAGGGCAAGCGGCCTTCCTTTTCAACCTCCATCGTGAATTGGATGTTTTTGTTGACACTGTTCAAGTGAAGGAGAAACTTATCTAGATTGTCTCTGCCATGAGGCCAAACAACAAATGTGTCATCCACATACCTAAAGAAGGCACTGGGCTTCATGGGGGCACTTTCCAACGCTTTCTCCTCAAAATGTTCCATAAAGAAATCAGCTATAACAGGTGACAGGGGACTGCCCATTGCAACTCCCTCGACCTGTTCATAGTAGTGCCCATCATACAAGAAGTACGATGATTGTAATGTGTGGCGGAACAGCTCAACTAACCTGGGCTCGAAGTGCTGTTGTAGTAGAGCCATCGTATCAGCCAGAGGAACCCTGGTGAAGAGGGAAACCACATCGAAGCTCACCATCAAATCCTGTTGACGTAGGTGAAGTTCTTTAACAGTATTAATAAATTCCACCGAGTTTTTTACATGGTGAACACATTTTCCCACAATTGGCGATAATAGCCCGGTCAAGTATCGAGCCAGATTATAAGTAGCCGATCCAATAGTACAAACTATTGGCCGTAATGGTGTTCCTTGTTTATGGATTTTTGGTAATCCATAAAGTCTGGGTGGAACAGCTGCGCGGGGTTGTAACTGTTTAATAGTGTCTTCTGGTAGCCCAGAACATTTCAGCAGAGCTGTTGTTTTCTTCGCCACCGCATTGGTCGGATCTTTCGACACTTGTCGGTAAGACGCGTCCACCAAAAGTTCTTCTACTTTTCGTTGATAATCTGTCATCGTAAGAACCACCGAAGCGTTCCCCTTGTCTGCTGGTAGGACGATAATATCTTGGTTGCGACGCAATGACCAAAGTGCTTTACGCTCAGCAGCTGTGGTGTTGGGCTGAGGCGGTTTGGCCTTGCTTAATATTCTGCTGGTTTCTCGCCTTATCTCTTCAGCAGCGCTCACAGGCAAACCACGAACGGCTAGCTCGACGCCAGTGAGAATTTCCCTGTATGGAATGGTCTTGGGTACTGGCGCAAAATTTAGCCCTTTAGATAGAACTGAAAAGGTGGTAGCGTCTAATTCACCACCACTCAGATTAATTACTGTCCTTCTATCAGGTGCAGAAGAGGCATTAACTTTGCGGGTAAGTCGGACAAATTTCCCGCGTTGCCGTGCTGTCAATTGGCGTTGAACTCTGTGGCTTTCAGCGACGGTACAGCTGTCTACCCACTCCCAGGCGTCACGGTGCAGATAGTTAGACAAAAACATGTGGCAATCAAAAAGAGACTGAGAAACAGAGTCTAACTCACGCCTGGTGTATTGAATCCTCTCCCTCACCAGAGACAAACTCGCTTTTCGTAGAATTTTCTTCGCTGCAAAAGATTCAATTGGGTGACGAATCTCGGCAAAACGAGGCACAATGTTTTGGTCCCGGCATCTTTGGAGAAAAGCGAGAGCACTAAGAAGTCTTGACCTCCTCTTTCGAAGCTTCTCCAGTCGCTTAACAGGACGATATATATCCTCCCCGTAGAGGTAAGTTATAAATGAATGTAATTTCTCTCGGCGTTGTTTATTTATAAACGTTTCTCGGGAAACAAGCCGAGTTATATTGTTATTAAAGCACAATATTTCGGCGACTTTAATCTCCGTCGCCATCTTCAGGTGCAGTTGCAAGTCTTGAAGTCAACCTTGAGCGTGTTGTTTGTAAACTGGCATGGCAACGACAGATGTTGTTATGTTGCCTAGCAGCATCTCAGATGTCATTAGACGCCCGCGGAATACAAAAAGCAGAGCGTTGGTGATGAGCAGCCTCAATTACAGGAATCCATGCATCACTTATCTGGAATCCACAATCCCTGTTTACCAAATCAGACGCGAGGCGAATTTCAAATGCTTCTTTAATGACGCTGTCCCAGAAGCCTCTCACATGTGTCAACACCTTAGTCGCTTCGAAATCAAAACCATGTCCTTCTGTTAAACTATGTTTCGCCACTGCTGATTTGTCTTTTTGCCCCAGGCGAACATGACGGGCGTGTTCCAAACAACGTTGTTGTACGCACCGTATGGTCTGACCGATGTATTTCTTTCCACATTCACACGGGATGCAGTAAACTCCGGGTGTACGCAGGGCAAGGTCATCTTTTGGAGAGCGCAAAATGTTTCTCAATTTTGGTGGTGGTAGAAAAATGCTCTTAATGCCATTTCTTGCCAGGACTCTTCCGACCCTAGATGTTGTGGCGCCAGAGTACGGCAAGAAGGCTAATTTATCGTGTGGACCATTATCGTGTTTATTAGGCCTACGTTTCATTTCCCGAAATGCCAACTGTATCTGATGTTCATTGTATCCATTCTTTCTGAAGGTATCACGGAGATGTTTTAACTCACTAGGAAGGTTGTCTTTATCACATATTGCCCGCGCTCTGTGAACAAGAGTAGTTAGTACTGTATTGCGCTGTGCAAGGTGATGATAACTGTGCGCGTTTAGGTAAAGGTCTGTATGCGTTGGCTTCCTATACACCGTGTGTCCCAAAGTTCCATCAGATTTCTTTATAATCAGAATGTCCAAAAAGGGCAAGCGGCCTTCCTTTTCAACCTCCATCGTGAATTGGATGTTTTTGTTGACACTGTTCAAGTGAAGGAGAAACTTATCTAGATTGTCTCTGCCATGAGGCCAAACAACAAATGTGTCATCCACATACCTAAAGAAGGCACTGGGCTTCATGGGGGCACTTTCCAACGCTTTCTCCTCAAAATGTTCCATAAAGAAATCAGCTATAACAGGTGACAGGGGACTGCCCATTGCAACTCCCTCGACCTGTTCATAGTAGTGCCCATCATACAAGAAGTACGATGATTGTAATGTGTGGCGGAACAGCTCAACTAACCTGGGCTCGAAGTGCTGTTGTAGTAGAGCCATCGTATCAGCCAGAGGAACCCTGGTGAAGAGGGAAACCACATCGAAGCTCACCATCAAATCCTGTTGACGTAGGTGAAGTTCTTTAACAGTATTAATAAATTCCACCGAGTTTTTTACATGGTGAACACATTTTCCCACAATTGGCGATAATAGCCCGGTCAAGTATCGAGCCAGATTATAAGTAGCCGATCCAATAGTACAAACTATTGGCCGTAATGGTGTTCCTTGTTTATGGATTTTTGGTAATCCATAAAGTCTGGGTGGAACAGCTGCGCGGGGTTGTAACTGTTTAATAGTGTCTTCTGGTAGCCCAGAACATTTCAGCAGAGCTGTTGTTTTCTTCGCCACCGCATTGGTCGGATCTTTCGACACTTGTCGGTAAGACGCGTCCACCAAAAGTTCTTCTACTTTTCGTTGATAATCTGTCATCGTAAGAACCACCGAAGCGTTCCCCTTGTCTGCTGGTAGGACGATAATATCTTGGTTGCGACGCAATGACCAAAGTGCTTTACGCTCAGCAGCTGTGGTGTTGGGCTGATGCGGTTTGGACTTGCTTAATATTCGCCTGGGGCAAAAAGACAAATCAGCAGTGGCGGAACATAGTTTAACAGAAGGACATAGTTTTGATTTCGAAGCAACTAAGGTGTTGACACATGCGAGAGGCTTCTGGGGGAGCGTCATTAAAGAAGCATTTGAAATTCGCCTCGCGTCTGATTTGGTAAACAGGGATTGTGGATTCCAGATAAGTGATGCATGGATTCCTGTAATTGAGGCTGCTCATCACCAACGCTCTGCCTTTTGTGTTCCGCGGGCGTCTAATGACATCTGAGATGCTGCTAGGCAACATAACAACATCTGTCGTTGCCATGCCAGTTTACAAACAACACGCTCAAGGTTGACTTCAAGACTTGCAACTGCACCTGAAGATGGCGACGGAGATTAAAGTCGCCGAAATATTGTGCTTTAATAACAATATAACTCGGCTTGTTTCCCGAGAAACGTTTATAAATAAACAACGCCGAGAGAAATTACATTCATTTATAACTTACCTCTACGGGGAGGATATATATCGTCCTGTTAAGCGACTGGAGAAGCTTCGAAAGAGGAGGTCAAGACTTCTTAGTGCTCTCGCTTTTCTCCAAAGATGCCGGGACCAAAACATTGTGCCTCGTTTTGCCGAGATTCGTCACCCAATTGAATCTTTTGCAGCGAAGAAAATTCTACGAAAAGCGAGTTTGTCTCTGGTGAGGGAGAGGATTCAATACACCAGGCGTGAGTTAGACTCTGTTTCTCAGTCTCTTTTTGATTGCCACATGTTTTTGTCTAACTATCTGCACCGTGACGCCTGGGAGTGGGTAGACAGCTGTACCGTCGCTGAAAGCCACAGAGTTCAACGCCAGTGCGACAGGCACGGCAACGCGGGAAATTTGTCCGACTTACCCGCAAAGTTAATGCCTCTTCTGCACCTGATAGAAGGACAGTAATTAATCTGAGTGGTGGTGAATTAGACGCTAGCCACCTTTTCAGTTCTATCTAAAGGGCTAAATTTTGCGCCAGTACCCAAGACCATTCCATACAGGGAAATTCTCACTGGCGTCGAGCTAGCCGTTCGTGGTTTGCCTGTGAGCGCTGCTGAAGAGATAAGGCGAGAAACCAGCAGAATATTAAGCAAGGCCAAACCGCCTCAGCCCAACACCACAGCTGCTGAGCGTAAAGCACTTTGGTCATTGCGTCGCAACCAAGATATTATCGTCCTACCAGCAGACAAGGGGAACGCTTCGGTGGTTCTTACGATGACAGATTATCAACGAAAAGTAGAAGAACTTTTGGTGGACGCGTCTTACCGAAAAGTGTCGAAAGATCCGACCAATGCGGTGGCGAAGAAAACAACAGCTCTGCTGAAATGTTCTGGGCTACCAGAAGACACTATTAAACAGTTACAACCCCGCGCAGCTGTTCCACCCAGACTTTATGGATTACCAAAAATCCATAAACAAGGAACACCATTACGGCCAATAGTGTGTACTATTGGATCGGCCTACTTATAATCTGGCTCGATACTTGACCGGGCTATTATCGCCAATTGTGGGAAAATGTGTTCACCATGTAAAAAACTCGGTGGAATTTATTAATACTGTTAAAGAACTTCACCTACGTCAACAGGATTTGATGGTGAGCTTCGATGTGGTTTCCCTCTTCACCAGGGTTCCTCTGGCTGATACGATGGCTCTACTACAACAGCACTTCGAGCCCAGGTTAGTTGAGCTGTTCCGCCACACATTACAATCATCGTACTTCTTGTATGACGGGCACTACTATGAACAGGTCGAGGGAGTTGCAATGGGCAGTCCCCTGTCACCTGTTATAGCTGATTTCTATATGGAACATTTTGAGGAGAAAGCGTTGGAAAGTGCCCCCATGAAGCCCAGTGCCTTCTTTCGGTATGTGGATGACACATTTGTTGTTTGGCCTCATGGCAGAGACAATCTAGATAAGTTTCTCCTTCACTTGAACAGTGTCAACAAAAACATCCAATTCACGATGGAGGTTGAAAAGGAAGGCCGCTTGCCCTTTTTGGACATTCTGATTATAAAGAAATCTGATGGAACTTTGGGACACACGGTGTATAGGAAGCCAACGCATACAGACCTTTACCTAAACGCGCACAGTTATCATCACCCTGCACAGCGCAATACAGTACTAACTACTCTTGTCCACAGAGCGCGGGCAATATGTGATAAAGACAGCCTTCCTAGTGAGTTAAAACATCTCCGTGATACCTTCAGAAAGAATGGATACAATGAACATCAGATACAGTTGGCATTCCGGGAAATGAAACGTAGGCCTAATAAACACGATAATGGTCCACACGATAAATTAGCCTTCTTGCCGTACTCTGGCGCCACAACATCTAGGGTCGGAAGAGTCCTGGCAAGAAATGGCATTAAGACCATTTTTCTACCACCACCAAAATTGAGAAACATTTTGCGCTCTCCAAAAGATGACCTTGCCCTGCGTACACCCGGAGTTTACTGCATCCCGTGTGAATGTGGAAAGAAATACATCGGTCAGACCATACGGTGCGTACAACAACGTTGTTTGGAACACGCCCGACATGTTCGCCTGGGGCAAAAAGACAAATCAGCAGTGGCGGAACATAGTTTGACAGAAGGACATGGTTTTGATTTCGAAGCGACTAAGGTGTTGACACATGCGAGAGGCTTCTGGGACAGCGTCATTAAAGAAGCATTTGAAATTCGCCTCGCGTCTGATTTGGTAAACAGGGATTGTGGATTCCAGATAAGTGATGCATGGATTCCTGTAATTGAGGCTGCTCATCACCAACGCTCTGCTTTTTGTGTTCCGCGGGCGTCTAATGACATCTGAGATGCTGCTAGGCAACATAACAACATCTGTCGTTGCCATGCCAGTTTACAAACAACACGCTCAAGGCTGACTTCAAGGCAGACTTCAAGACTTGCAACTGCACCTGAAGATGGCGACGGAGAATTAAAGTCGCCGAAATATTGTGCATTAATAACAATATCACTCGGTTTGTTTCCCGAGAAACGTTTATAAATAAACAACGCCGAGAGAAATTACATTCATTTATAACTTACCTCTACGGGGAGGATATATATCGTCATGTTAAGCGACTGGAGAAGCTTCGTAAGAAGAGGTCAAGACTTCTTAGTGCTCTCGCTTTTCTCCAACGATGCCGGGACCAAAACATTGTACCTCGTTTTGCCGAGATTCGTCACCCAATTGAATCTTTTGCGGCGAAGAAAATTCTACGAAAAGCGAGTTTGTCTCTGGTGAGGGAGAGGATTCAATACACCAGGCGTGAGTTAGACTCTGTTTCTCAGTCTCTTTTTGATTGCCACATGTTTTTGTCTAACTATCTGCACCGTGACGCCTGGGAGTGGGTAGACAGCTGTACCGTCGCTGAAAGCCACAGAGTTCAACGCCGTGCGACGGCACGGCAATGCGGGAAATTTGTCCGACTTGCCCGCAAAGTTAATGCCTCTTCTGCACCTGATAGAAGGACAGTAATTAATCTGAGTGGTGGTGAATTAGACGCTGCCACCTTTTCAGTTCTATCTAAAGGGCTAAATTTTGCGCCAGTACCCAAGACCATTCCATACAGGGAAATTCTCACTGGCGTCGAGCTAGCCGTTCGTGGTTTGCCTGTGAGCGCTGCTGAAGAGATAAGGCGAGAAACCAGCCGAATATTAAGCAAGGCCAAACCGCCTCAGCCCAACACCACAGCTGCTGAGCGTAAAGCACTTTGGTCATTGCGTCACAACCAAGATATTATCGTCCTACCAGCAGACAAGGGGAACGCTTCGGTGGTTCTTACGATGACAGATTATCAACGAAAAGTAGAAGAACTTTTGGTGGACGCGTCTTACCGAAAAGTGTCGAAAGATCCGACCAATGCGGTGGCGAAGAAAACAACAGCTCTGCTGAAATGTTCTGGGCTACCAGAAGACACTATTAAACAGTTACAACCCCGCGCAGCTGTTCCACCCAGACTTTATGGATTACCAAAAATCCATAAACAAGGAACACCATTACGGCCAATAGTGTGTACTATTGGATCGGCCTACTTATAATCTGGCTCGATACTTGACCGGGCTATTATCGCCAATTGTGGGAAAATGTGTTCACCATGTAAAAAACTCGGTGGAATTTATTAATACTGTTAAAGAACTTCACCTACGTCAACAGGATTTGATGGTGAGCTTCGATGTGGTTTCCCTCTTCACCAGGGTTCCTCTGGCTGATACGATGGCTCTACTACAACAGCACTTCGAGCCCAGGTTAGTTGAGCTGTTCCGCCACACATTACAATCATCGTACTTCTTGTATGACGGGCACTACTATGAACAGGTCGAGGGAGTTGCAATGGGCAGTCCCCTGTCACCTGTTATAGCTGATTTCTATATGGAACATTTTGAGGAGAAAGCGTTGGAAAGTGCCCCCATGAAGCCCAGTGCCTTCTTTCGGTATGTGGATGACACATTTGTTGTTTGGCCTCATGGCAGAGACAATCTAGATAAGTTTCTCCTTCACTTGAACAGTGTCAACAAAAACATCCAATTCACGATGGAGGTTGAAAAGGAAGGCCGCTTGCCCTTTTTGGACATTCTGATTATAAAGAAATCTGATGGAACTTTGGGACACACGGTGTATAGGAAGCCAACGCATACAGACCTTTACCTAAACGCGCACAGTTATCATCACCCTGCACAGCGCAATACAGTACTAACTACTCTTGTCCACAGAGCGCGGGCAATATGTGATAAAGACAGCCTTCCTAGTGAGTTAAAACATCTCCGTGATACCTTCAGAAAGAATGGATACAATGAACATCAGATACAGTTGGCATTCCGGGAAATGAAACGTAGGCCTAATAAACACGATAATGGTCCACACGATAAATTAGCCTTCTTGCCGTACTCTGGCGCCACAACATCTAGGGTCGGAAGAGTCCTGGCAAGAAATGGCATTAAGAGCATTTTTCTACCACCACCAAAATTGAGAAACATTTTGCGCTCTCCAAAAGATGACCTTGCCCTGCGTACACCCGGAGTTTACTGCATCCCGTGTGAATGTGGAAAGAAATACATCGGTCAGACCATACGGTGCGTACAACAACGTTGTTTGGAACACGCCCGTACATGTTCGCCTGGGGCAAAAAGACAAATCAGCAGTGGCGGAACATAGTTTAACAGAAGGACATGGTTTTGATTTCGAAGCGACTAAGGTGTTGACACATGCGAGAGGCTTCTGGGACAGCGTCATTAAAGAAGCATTTGAAATTCGCCTCGCGTCTGATTTGGTAAACAGGGATTGTGGATTCCAGATAAGTGATGCATGGATTCCTGTAATTGAGGCTGCTCATCACCAACGCTCTGCTTTTTGTGTTCCGCGGGCGTCTAATGACATCTGAGATGCTGCTAGGCAACATAACAACATCTGTCGTTGCCATGCCAGTTTACAAACAACACGCTCAAGGTTGACTTCAAGGCAGACTTCAAGACTTGCAACTGCACCTGAAGATGGCGACGGAGATTAAAGTCGCCGAAATATTGTGCTTTAATAACAATATAACTCGGCTTGTTTCCCGAGAAACGTTTATAAATAAACAACGCCGAGAGAAATTACATTCATTTATAGAGCTGTCATAGTTTCTCCAGACACCACCATCACTTTGGAACTGTATAAATGGGACAACAGACATACACCTCACTTCAACCTACACTAAACCCATCACTTACTATTTTGCAATTTTATAGTCAGTTATCACTTATTTTCTCTTATAACAGATCAAAAATTTAATTTGTACAAATTTTTATTTTACCTCAAATGATCATCACGGAGATTTTTCAGTTTGATGATAATCTGTGGACAACTTGTAATGGGTTAATATCATTTTCCCATTACTTTGGAAGCTAATTTGAGAAGTTTTAATTATTGGTGGTTTGCGTG
Organism: Vandiemenella viatica; assembly: GCA_031002005.1. Taxonomy (NCBI): domain Eukaryota; kingdom Metazoa; phylum Arthropoda; class Insecta; order Orthoptera; family Morabidae; genus Vandiemenella; species Vandiemenella viatica. Next base: position 159,481,108 of record CM061921.1, read on the forward strand.
GTTGTCTGGTGACTTCAGCATCCACCAAGTCTGTGGGTTTAGGGAAGTAGGACCCACTTGCAAAACATGTGTTGAAGCTGGTTGTCGTCTAGTGACGTCAGCATCTGCTGGGTCCGTGAACTCAGGGGGTGTAAACCCCAAATTCGGAAGCATGGTGTGCTTGGGAGAAAGACGCACCTAGGCTTCTGGGCGGGCAGTCTGCTGTTGGCCATGGAGTAGGTGAGTCTGTCGTGAAAGTGAACAGTCAGTCGAGTCGACGAGAACGCGTGTTCATTATGATAAAGAATTAATTTTGTAGAAGGTGATTTCTTTGGTGATATGAAGGAACTTTATTAATGAAGAAAGTTTTTGCAGAATTTTATATGAATTGTTTCGTGGTGAGCCATAGGCATGTTCTGAGAACTAGTAAGGGTGTTGTATGAATGAAAAGAGTGCGTGTTATTCAGTCTAAATTCATCGGAGGCATTACCTGTAATCTTAAAGGATCGAAGTACCGATAGCGAACATTCATAAACGTTGGGAGTTGGAGCGAGATTATCTTATTAACTATTAAATGCATGTGTTTCAAATAAGAAGGTGCATCTTTATTTCATTTACCGACTTAACATCAGTTGGCGGCCCTCAGAGATAGAACCAGAATCTAGTGAGTGAGCGGAAGCTTTAAAGGTTCGAGGTAAGTATTGTAACCGAACCCCCATCATAATCGAGACTTTCCCTGCTACCACAAGATTAATCCACACTCTCCCATGTGTTTCATCTTTGGCTGATCTATATGACAATCAAGGATGTGGTCACATGTTTCCTCCTACTATATGTCTCACCTTCTATAGAACTAAGGTTATTAAATGAAATATTGTGAACTGTAGTTGTGTTTTTTATGGGTTTGTCTGGCCCACCTGTATTCATTAATGGTGAATGACAATTATTTTCTCTTTCCTAACTCATTTTTAATAGTAATAAAGACTGAGACAAGAACAGCACACACTTAATTTTACCATATAGAAATGGCAAGGCAGTGAATACTCATAATAAAAATACAGGAAAATATAATTTTTTTAGCTGTGCCTAACAGAGATATAGCTCATTACTTGTACTTTATCTAAAATTCAGTTGAACCTGTACCTTTGCAGCCTACTTGAGTAAACCTGTTCTCACTGTCTCGTTTTCTGGAAGCAACACTTCTCAGTGATAATGTTCTTTTGGATTTTTTGTTCCTTTTAGAAATATCTTCAGTAACATTGGTTTTCAAATCTGTTAAAGATGTTTTCCCCACAGAATTGCTGGAGGCCTTTTCTGAAGATGTTTGGTCATAATTACAATGATTCTGGCCTCTCAATGGGTGGACCATCACTGCAAAAAGAAAGCCACCTTACAATTACTTCTGACTGAAATACATTTAGTAAATAACATTAAAACTGATTTTAATTTCTTAAAAGATTAGTGTGAAAAAGTTTGCTGAGATCAGAAATTATTTATTATAGGATTAGAAGTAAATAAAACAGAAATATTAAATTTTAATAATAATAATAGATAGTGACAAAAATAAAACTAACGTAATTATACTGAATAAGAATGGCAAAGTAATGAATATGTGAAATAAAAATAGAGGAGAATAAAATTCATTGAACTGCACAGATAGACCAATCTCGCTACGTCTACTGTATCTAAAGACTTACTCGAACCTGCACTGCAGAAGCCTACTTCAGTCCCCAGGCTCTCTCCATCCTGTTGTTTTGTAACAACATTCATCAATGAAAAAGAGCCTGTGGATATTTTTCCCCCTTTAGTATTATTATCACTAGTAGGGAGCTTCCAATGTGTTGATGATTTTTTGAGATAGTGTCCCTGGACACTTTTACTGCAGATGTGTGGTAATGCAAAGACTACTACAGTTCACTGGGGTTCAGAGATCATGACAATGAGTTACTTGGGGTAGACTTCTGGGGAAATAAGAAAGAAAAAGTTAGAGTGTTTGCTGCATGTCGTAGTGGAAAAATTAAGGAAAAAGGTGAGGCTCTTGGGGAGAATCAAAATTCATAATCAGAGTTCAGAAGTAACCATAGAATAGTCATTATTAGTGGGGATTCGGACTTACCAGCTGGCAACCGAATAGGAAATAAGATTAATAATACAACGGAACAGAGATTTGGAAATACCTTAGTAAGCTAAGGAGGCTTTAGAACAGGTAACTGAGCAGAGAAGAAGGCTACCAAATATATTGGATATATTCCTAATAAAGGCTGATGATAACCTTATTCTTTGTCGGGTAGCTGAAAGAATATGTGACCACAAGTCAGTTCTGATGGATATAAGGGGATTCAATAAACCATTGGCCAGAAGTGAAGGGGGAAACAGTAACAATTATTAAAAGGCACAAATTTTGGAACTGAAAAGATATTTCAGGGTAAATTTTACTAAATGGAAGAATGGCACATCTACAGTGGAGGCAAAGTGGGAAGAGTTCATGGAAATAATAAAAAAGGGTGATTAAATGTTTTTTACAAAACAGAAAATAAAGAGAAGTAGAGAACCTACATACTATAACAGGGAGGAAGAGGTTGGTGAGATGAGAATATAACTGAGTTAAGAAACAGCAAGGCAGTAGGGAATTCTTAAAACAACTAACACAGGAATTAATAATGTCAAAGAAACTGGCTAAGGATGAGTTCATGAAGAATATTATGGGTGCAGGGGGACCACTGACTATTGCCTCTAGAAATTTCTTTAGTTATATCAGAAAACTGAAAGGAAGACAGGGTGTTGTGACAATTATAGATAAGAATGGAGAAGAAATAACTGAGGATTTGAAAAAGGCAGAGTTATTAAGTAACTGGTTCAGTGAGACCATTAGGGACAATAATTCCGGAATGGTAGGGGTGATATCAGAAAACGTTTTGGTTGTAGAATGGCTGGGAAGGGTGGGGGGATAAGCTTGACCGGTGATAAAAGTGAAACAAAATAATTTTTGTGTAGCATAATTGAAAAAGTTATAATTTTATTTAGATTGGTTATAGATGACAATAAAGGGAGATAGAAATGTATATATATAAAAAAAAATACATAAAATGAATAGATGAGATGTATATATATATATATATATATATATAAGTAACTGACTGTAAAATGAAATGAGAGATAGCCAGTGACAGGTTTAACATAGGTTTTATGGAAAGGGTGTGTCTGGTGTCAAGGGTATATTGGTTGGCTATTTCCCATTTGCGGAGATTGGAAGGGGTGGTGGTATTTGGATTGAAAAAAGTCTAATAACTCTTACTGTGAAATAGGTCTCCAGGTTGTTTGGATTATGCAAGTTCACATGAATTGCCACTGGATGGTCTGCGTTGAAAGTATAAACTGTTTGTCTAATTGGGGATATTCATCCTATAAGATAGTTGTTGAGAGGTGAGACCAATGTAAGAGGCAGTGTAATGGAGGCAGGTGAGTTGGTAAATCAGGTGAGTGATAGCTCATGTAGCATGTCCAATTATAGGGAAAGATTTGCCCGTGAATGGATTAAAGTTAGTATTGGTGGTAGGGTGCATGCTGCATGTTTTGCAGTGGGGTCTGTTACAAGGGAAAGATCCCTGTGGAGGTCTTGGAGAGTCGGCAGGTAAATACTTGAGGACCAAGATGTTATTCAGATTGGGTGGTCTGCTGAAGCAAGTGGGGGGAGCAGTGGGTAGTATTTTGGGGAGGAGTATATGCGTTTCAGGGACGGACCATAGAAAATCATGAACAGGGCTTACCATCCCCCCCCCCCCCCACCCGGCAATTCTACAACCACCACACATTTTCCGCCTGTGCTTCATTCATGTGCCAGGTTGGGATATGATCACAACTTCCCCCCTATCATATGTCTTGCCTGTCACATGATTAAAATACATGTCGAATTATTCTGGAATTTGTTTTTTTTTTTTTTTTTTTGTGTTTTTACATGGTCCTCCCACCCACCTGCCTTCATCTGTGGTAATTGATGGGTATGTGTGTTTTTTTTTTCCTTTCCCTATCCTACCATACTTCCACTATTTACAAGAATCACATGAACCTGCACCTTTGCAGCCTACTTGAGTAATCTGCCCTCAGTGTGATGTTGTTTGGAAGCAACACTCCTCAATTAAATTTTTCTCGTGGATTTTTGTTCCTTCTAGAAATATTATCTCTAATTGGGGATTTCAAATGGGTTGATGACCTTGTCCCCACAGAGTTGCTGGAGGCTTTTGCTGCAAATGGGTGGTCAATACGCACTTATAATTGTGATGATTATTTGCTCTCAGTTGGTGGGCCATCAACACAAAAAGAAAACCTTCTTACAAATTCTAATAGACTGAACTACATTCAATACATAAACATTCCACAGATTTTAAGCTTGAAAATAATTGGTGTCTAAAATTAGTTTTTAAATTTTAATAAATAAATTATGCCAAAGCAATTGACTTTTTGTATTTATTGGTCTCTTGTACGTGTTGCACTTCTTTTGCAGAATCATCTTCAATGGGATTTTTCTGTTAATTATGTAGAAAAGTTGTGAGCATGTTATGTTGTGTTTGGTATAGGGGAATGAATTATTATCTAACTTATAATCTACTTACATTTTGTGGTCTATTGCATTTCTTTTAGCTCCATTCTCAGCATCAGTGCTTTTGCATTTTTGGTGAGAAGTGTCTTCATTATTCAGATTCACATTACTACGCTTTATTGCACTGCACTATGTGTTTTTTCTTGCGAATGGTCGCTCTGTTTTGTTTACTAAGCATCGAGTTTCTCCTTATTTATTGTTGTTTTTCTGTGTCGATGTTTCTATTTTATTTTGGTTTCAGTCATTTGTATAATGTTGGGTGTGTGAGGTTTGTGTATTCATTTATTATTTGTTTTCCCTCTGTTAGTGCTTTTTGGATATGATAGTATTCTTGGAATGTGAGTATTTGTGGTTTATTGTTGTTTATGGTCAGTATTTACATGACTGCGTCAATATTAGTTGGGTGGTGGTTGTGTTCTTGTAAGTGTTCTGAAAATGTTGAATGGTTATTATATTTTAGAGCATTTTTATATTCCTTGTATCTGGATTCGAATATTCTGCATGTTTGTCCTACGTACTGTGCTTTGAATTCATTGCATGGTATTCTGTATATTCCTGAGTTGTGATACTTATTGGATTGTATGTTATTTTTAATGTTTTTATGTATTGTGTTGTCTATTCTCAATGCTATATTTAGTCCCTGTTTTTTGAATATTTTTGCAATTTTGTATGTGTCTTTGTTGATGTATGTCATCACATGCCATTTCTTTCTACTTTTTAGTGTATGTGGTGGATTGTCTGGCGTTTATCTATTGTGGTGTGATGAAAGGGTTGTATTGTGTGAAGTTTTCTTTATTTGTCTTCTAATTTTGTAATTTATTTGGTGTACCCTGCATAACTTGTGTCCATTTTTGTGGGGTTATAGATGATTGTGTTAAGTTCTAGTGTGTAGTTTTCCTTATTAAGTGGGATTTTGTTAAGTCTATGGAGCATGTGCCTTATTGCAGCTTCTTTATGAGATTGTGGAGGGTTAGAGTGAGTTCCTATTACTATGGCTGTGGTGGTAAGTTTTCTGTAAATCTGAAATGAGTGTTGCAGTTTGTGTCTTGTTATGGTTATATCAAGGAAGTTAAGTTTACCATGTGTTTCTTTCTCCATTGTGAATTTGATGTTATTGTGTATATGTTGTTGTCAGTATGTAATTCTTGTATCCTCTCTTCTGGTTCATTGACTAGATAAATAATATCATCAAGAAATGGTGCCTATAGATAATGTTATATCCATTGTTTTTTACAGTGTTTTCAAATATTTGATTTTCTACATGGTTCATAAATATGTCTGCAATTATTCCTGATTTTGGTGACCCCATGGGTAGGCCATCATTGTGGGTGTAATACTAGCTTTGTTTGATTGGAATGTTTGTGCACATCTTCTGTATATCAAACGATAGTAGTGTTGCTGAATTTGGAATGTCTATGTCTTTGATCCTTTTCAATGAGGTTTATAGTGCAGTGCAATAATGTGTAGTGTTGTGAATCTGAATAATGAAGACACTTCTCACCAAAAATCCAAAAGCACTTATGCTGAGAATGGAGCTAAAAGAAATGCAATACACCACAAAATGTAAGTAGATTATAAGTTTGATAATAATTCATTCCCCTGTACCAAACACAACATAACCTGCTTACAACTTTTGTACATAATTAACAGAAAAAAAAAAAACGCTGAAAAAGCTTCTGCATAAGAAGTGAAACGCATACGGGAGACCAATAAATAGAAAAAAGTCAATTGCTTTGGCGTAATTTATTTATTAAGATTATCAGCAATTGAGGAAACTGATTCACAATATACCGACAGTTTTTAAATATTTAGCAGAAAATGAAGGCAGCATAATTAGATTTTAATATAATGAAGAGGATAATGGAGGCAAGGAAACTGCAATTAATCACAGAACATAGGAGCAGATCTCATAACCAGAACAACATGTTGGTTTAAAAGAACTTACTCTCTGACTATCGTGGACCTTCACATTGATGATTCCCCTGCAGTAGACCCTGCTGAAAACCATCTAGCATGCATCAAACCACCAGTACCAACTACAATCCCATCAGAAGAGAATTCATTCATATTATTGTAAATGCCATCTGCACTACAACCCACCTAAATTACCAACTTACTTGTCTTCAGTGCCCTCCTTCCTACATTCATCTAACCACTCAACAACCATCCTACAGGATGAATGACCATATGCAAAAAGTTTCCACTGCCAGTCCAAAACATTCATTGGCAATTCTTTCCATCACACATAATTCCAATCATTTTTATACCTGTTTTACACCTAGAGCTGTCATAGTTTTTCCGGACACCACCATCACTTTGGAACTGCATACATGGGACAACAGACATACACCTCCGATCAACCTACACTAAACCCATCGCTTACAATTTTGCAATTTTATAGTCAGTTTTCACTTATTTTCTCTTATAACAGATCCAAATATTAATTTGTACAAATTTTTATTTAACCTCAAATGATCATCACAGAGTTTTTCAGTTTGATGATAATCTATGGTCAACTTTCTCCTGCTACCACAAGTTTAATCCACACTCTCCCATGTGTTTCATCTTTGGTTCATCTATATGACAATTAAGGATGTGGTCACATGTTTCCTCCTACCATATGTCTCACCTTCTATAGATCTAAGGATATTAACTGAAATATTGTGAACTGTAGTTGTGTTGTTTATGGGTTTGTCTGACCCACCTGTCTTCATCATTGGTGAGTGACAATTATTTTCCCTTTCCTAAATCATTTTTAATAATAATAAAGACTGAGACAACTACAGCACACACTTTATTTTACCAAATAGAAATGGCAAGGCAGTGAATACTCATAATAAAAATACAGGAAAATATAATTTTTTAAGCTATGCCTGATAGAGATATAGCTCATTACTTGTAATATCTAAAATGCAGTTGAACCTGTACCTTTGCAGCCTACTTGAGTAAACCTGTTCTCACTGTCTCGTTTTCTGGAAGAAACACTTCTCAGTGATAATGTTCTTTTGGATTTTTTGTTTCTTTTAGAAATATCTTCAGTAACACGGGTTTTCAAATGTGTTAAAGATGTTTTCCCCACAGAATTGCTGGAGGCCTTTTCTGAAGATGTTTGGTCATAGTTGCAATGATTTTGGCCTCTCAATGGGTTGGCAATCACTGCAAAAAGAAAGCCTCCTTATAATTACTTCTGACTAAAATACATTTAGTACATAATATTAAAATTGATTTTAATTTCTTAAAAGATTAGTGTGAAAATGTGTGCTGAGATCAGAAATTAATTTTTATAGTATTAGAAGTAAACAAAAAGAAATATTAAATTTTAATAATAGTAATAGATAGTGACAAAAATAAAACTAACTTAATTTTACTGAATAAGAATGGCAAAGCAAAGAATAAGTGAAATAAAATGCATTGAACTGTACAGATAGACCAATCTCGCTAGTTCTGCTGTATCTAAGACTTACTCGAACCCATACTGCAGAAGCCTACTTCAGTCCCCAGTCTCTCCCCATCCTGTTGTTTTGTAACAACATTCATCAATGAAAATGTGCCTGTGGATATTTTTCCCCCTTTAGTATTATTATCACTAGTGGGGAGCTTCCATTGTGTTGATGATTTTTTGAGATAGTGTCCCTGGACACTTTTACTGCAGATGTGTGGTAATGCAAAGACTACTACAGTTCACTGGGGTTCAGAGATCATGACAATGAGTTACTTGGGGTAGACTTCTGGGGAAATAAGAGAGAAAAAGTTAGTGTGCTTGCTGCATGTCGTAGTGGAAAAATTAAGGAAAATGGTTAGGCTCTTGGCGAGAATCAAAATTTATATTCAGAGTTCAGAAGTAACCATAGAATAGTCATTATTAGTGGGGATTCGGACTTACCAGGTGGCAACCGAATAGGAAATAAGATTAATAATACAACGGAACAGAGATTTGGAAATACCTTAGTAAGCTAAGGAGGCTTTAGACAGGTAACTGAGCAGAGAAGAAGGCTACCAAATAAGTTGGATATATTCCTAATAAAGCCTGATGATAACCTTATTGTTTTTTGGGTAGGTGAAAGAATATGTGACCACAAGGCAGTTCTGATGGATATAAGGGGATTCAGTAAACCATTGGCCAGAAGTTAAGGGGGAAACAGAAACAATTATTAAATGGCACAAATTTTGGAACTGAAAAGATATTTCAGGGTAAATTTTACTAAATGGAAGAATGGCACAACTACAGTGGAGGCAAAGTGGGAAGAGTTCATAGAAATAATTAAAAAGTGTGATTAAATGTTTTTTTCCAAAACAGAAAATAAAGAGAAGTAGAGAACCTACATACTATAACAGGGAGGAAGAGGTTGGTGAGATGAGAACATAACTGAGTTAAAAAACAGCAAGGCAGTAGGGAATTCTTAAAATAACTAACACAGGATTTAATAACGTCAAAGAAACTGTCTAAGGATGAGTTCATGAAGAATATTATGGGTGCAGGGGGACCACTGACTGATGCCTCTAGAAATTTCTTTAGCTATATCAGAAAACTGAAGGGAAGACAGCGTGTCGTGACAATTATAGATAAGAATGGAGAAGAAGTAACTGAGGATTTGGAAAAGGCAGAGTTATTAAGTAACTGGTTCAGCGAGACCATTAGGGACAATAATTCAGGAATGGTTGGGGTGATATCAGAAAACGTGTTGGTTGTAGAATGGCCGGGAGGGTTGGGGGGATAAGCTTGACCAGTGATAAAAGTGAAACAAAATAATCTTTGTGCAGCATAATTCAAAAAGTTATAATTTTATTTAGATTGGTTATAGATGACAATAAAGGGAGATAGAAATGTATATATAAAAAAAATACATAAAATGAATAGATGAGATGTATATATATAAGTAACTGACTATAAAATGAAATGAGAGATAGCCAGTGACAGGTTAACATAGGTTAAGCAAGGGGTGTGTCGGGTGTCAAGGGTATATTGGTTGGCTATTTCCCATTTGTGGAGTTCGGAAGGGGTGGTGGTATTTGTATTGAAAAAAGTCTAATAACAGTTACTGTAAAATAGGTCTTGAGGTTTTTTGATTATGTAAGTTCACATGAATTGCCACTGGATGGTCTGCATTGGAAGTATAAACTGTTTGGTCTGTGGATATTCATCCTATAGGATAGTTTTTGAGAGGTGAGACCAATGTAAGAGGCAGTGTAAGGAGGCAGGTGAGTTGGTAAATCATATGAGTGGTAGCTCACGTAGCATGTCCAATTATAGGGGAATGATTTGCCTGGGACAGGATTAGAGTTAGTATTGGTGGTACGGTGCATACTGCAAGTTTTGCAGTAGGGTCTGTTACAAGGGAAAGATAACTGTGGAGGTCATGGAGAGTCGGCAGGTAAATAATTGTGGACCAAGATGTTTATTCAGATTGGGTGATCTGCTGAAGCAAGTGGGGGTAGCAGTGGGTAGTATTTTGGGAAGGAGTAGATGAGTTTCAGGGACGGACCATAGAAAATCTTGCCCAGGGCTTAACCCCCCCCCCCCCCCCCGGGCAATTCTAAAACCACCACACGTTTTCCGCCTGTGCTTCATTCATGTGCTAGGTTGGGATATGATCACAACTTCCCCCCCTGTCATATGTCTTGCCTCTCACATGATTAAAACTCATGTCGAATTATTCTGCAATTTGTTTTATTGTTTTTGTTTTTTTTTCTGTTTTTACATGGTCCTCCAGCCCTTCTGCCTTCATCTGTGGTAATTGATGGATATCTGTTTATTTTTTCCTTTTCCTATCCAACCATACTTCCACTATTTATAAGAATCACTTGAACCTGCACCTTTGCAGCCTACTTGAGTAAGCTGCCCTCAGTGTGATGTTGTTTGGCAGCAACACTCCTCAATTAAATTATTCTTGTGGATTTTTGTTCCTTCTAGAAATATTATCTCTAATTGGGGATTTCCAATGAGTTGATAACCTTGTCCCCACAGAGATGCTGGAGGCTTTTGCTGCAAATGTGTGGTCAATACGCTCTTATAATTATGATGATTATTTGCTCTCAGTTGGTGGGCCACCAACACAAAAAGAAAACCTTCTTACAAATTCTAATAGACTGAACTACATTTAATACATAAACATTCCACAGATTTTAAGCTTGAAAATAATTGGTGTCTAAATTAGTTTTTAAATTTTAATAAATAAATTATGCCAAAGCAATTGACTTTTTGTATTAATTGGTCTCCTGTACGCGTTGCACTTCTTTTGCAGAAGCATCTTCAGCGGGAATTTTCTGTTAATTATGTACAAAAGTTGTGAGCAGGTCATGTTTGTGTTTGGTATAGGGGAATGAATTATTATCTAACTTATAATCTACTTACATTTTGTGGTCTATTGCATTTCTTTTAGCTCCATTCTCTGCATCAGAGCTTTTACATTTTTGGTGAGAAGTGTCTTTATTATTCAGATTCACAACACTACACTTTATTCCACGGCACTACGTATTTTTTATTACTTGCGAATGGTTGCTCTGTTTTGTTTACTAAGCACCGAGTTTCTCCTTATTTATTTGTTGTTTTTCTGTGTCGATGTTTCTATTTTATTTTGGTTTCAGTTGTTTGTATAATGTTGGGTGTGTGAGGTTTGTGTATTCATTTATTATTCGTTTTCCCTCTGTTAGTGCTTTTTGGATGTTATAGTATTCTTGGAATGTTAGTATTTGTGGTTTGTTGTTGTTTATGGTGAGTATTTACACGTCTGAGTCAATATTTGTAGGGTGGTGGTTGTGTTCTTGTAAGTGTTCTGAAAATGATGAATGGTTGTTATATTTTAGAACTTTTTTTATGTTCCTTGTATCTGGTTCGAATTTTCTGCATGTTTGTCCTATTTACTGTACTTTGCATTCATTGCATGGTATTCTGTATATTCCTGAATTGTGATACTTATTGGATTGTGTGTTATTTTTAATGTTTTTATGTATTGTGTTGTCTGTTCTGAATGCTATATTTAGTCCCTGTTTTTTGAATATATTTGCAATTTTGTATGTGTCTTTGTTGATGTATGTCATCACATGCCATTTCTTTCTACTTTTAGTGTATGTGGTGTATTATCTGGAGTTTATCTATTGTGGTGTGATGATAGGGTTGTATTGTGTGAAATTTTCTTTATTTGTCTTATAATTTTGTAATTTATTTGGTGTACCCTTCATTACTTGTGTCCATTTTTGTTGGGTTTATAGATGATTGTGTTAAGTTCTAGTGTGTAGTTTTCCTTATTAAGTGGGATTTTGTTAAGTCTATGGAGCATGTGCCTTATTGCAGCTTCTTTATGAGTTTGTGGTGGTTTGAGTGAGTTCCTATTACCATGTCTGTGGTGGTGAGTTTTCTGTAAATCTGAAATGAGTGTTGCAGTTTGTGTCTTGTTATGGTTATGTCTACGAAGTTAAGTCTACCATGTGTTTCTTTCTTCCATTTTGAATTTGATGTTATTGTGTATAGAGTTGTTGCCAGTATGTAATTCTTGTATCCTCTCTTCTGGTTCATTGACTAGGTAAATAATATCATCAAAATGGTGCCTATAGAATGTTATATCCATTGTTTTTTACAGCGTTTTCAAATATTTGATTTTCTACATGGTTCATAAATATGTCTGCAATTATTTCTGATATTGGTGACCCCATGGGTAGGCCATCATTTTGGGTGTAATACTAGCTTTGTTTGATTGGAATGTTTGTGCACATCTTCTGTATATCAAACGATAGTAGTGTTGCTAAATTTGGAATGTCTATTTCTTTGATCCTTTCAATTAGGTTTATAGTGCAGTGCAATAATGTGTTGTGAATCTGAATAATGAAGACACATCTCATCAAAAATGCAAAAGCACTGATGCTGAGAATGGAGCTAAAAGAAATGCAATACACCACAAAATATAAGTAGATTATAAGTTAGATAATAATTCATTCCCCTGTACCAAACACAACATAACCTGCTGACAACTTTCGTACGTAATTAACAGAAAAAAAACCCGCTGAAAAAGCTTCTGCAAAAGAAGTGAAACACTTACGGGAGACCAATAAATAGAAAAAGTCAATTGCTTTGGCGTAATTTATTTATTAATATTATCAGCAATTGAGAAAATGAATCCACAATATACCGATAGTTTTTAAATATTTAGCAGTAAATGAAGGCAGCATAAGTAGATTTTAATATAATGAAGAGGATAATGCAGGCAAGGAAACTGCCATTAATCATAGAACATAGGAGCAGATCTCATAACCAGAACAACATGTTGGTCTAAACGAACTTACCCTCTGACTATCCTGGACCTTCGCATTTATGTTTCCCCTGCAGTAGACCCTGCTGAAAAACATCTAGCATGCATCAAACCACCAGTACCTACTACAATCCCATCAGAAGAGAATTCTTTCATATTATTGGGAATGCCATCAGCACTACCACCCACCTAAATTAACAACTTACTTGTCTTCAGTGCCCTGTTTCCTACATTCATCTACCCACTCAACAACCATCCTACAGGATGAATGACCATATGCAAAAAGTTTACACTGCCAGTCCAAAACATTCATTGGCAATTCATTCCATCTCAAATAATGCCAATCATTTTTTACCTGTCTTACATCTAGAACTGTCATAGTTTCTCCGGACACCACCATCACTTTGGAACTGCATACATGGGACAACAGACATACACCTCGCTTCAACCTACACTAAATCCATCACTTCCTATTTTGCAATTTTATAGTCAGTTTTCACCTATTTTCTCTTATAGCAGATCCAAATTTTAATTTGTAAAAATTTTTATTTAACCTCAAACGATCATCACAGAGTTTTTCAGTTTTATGATAATCTGTGGTCAACTTTCTCTTGCTACTACAAGTTTAATCCACACTCTCCCATGTGTTTCATCTTGGTTCATCTATATGGCAATTAAGGATGTGGTCACATGTTTCCTCCTACCATATGTCTCACCTCTATAGAACGAGGGATATTGTGAACTGTAGTTGTGTTTTTTATGGGTTTGTCTGACCCACCTGTCTTCATCAATGGTGGGTGACAATTACTTTCCCTTTCCTAACTCATTTGTAATAATAATAAAGACTGACACAATTACAGCATACACTTAATTTTACCAAATGGAAATGGCAAGGCAGTGAATACTCATAATAAAAATACAGGAAAATATAATTTATTAAGCTGTGCCTAACAGAGATATAGCTCATTACTTGTACTATATCTAAAATGCAGTTGAACCTGTACCTTTGCAGCCTACTTGAGTAAACCTGTTCTCACTGTCTCGTTTTCTGGAAGCAACACTTCTCAGTGATAATGTTCTTTTTGATTTTTTGTTCCTTTTAGAAATATCTTCAGTAACACTGGTTTTCAAATGTGTTAAAGATGTTTTCCCCACAGAATTGCTGGAGGCCTTTTCTGAAGATGTTTGGTCATAATTGCAATGCTTTTGGCCTCTCAATGGGTGGGCAATCACTGCAAAAATAAAGCCTCGTTATAATTACTTCTGACTAAAATACATTTAGTACATAATATTAAAACTGATTTTAATTTCTTAAAAGATTAGTGTGAAAATGTTTGCTGAGAACAGAAAATAATTTTTATAGGATTATAAGTAAATAAAACAGAAATATTAAATTTTAATAGTAATAATAGATAGTGACAAAAATTAAACTAACTTAATTATACTGAATAAGAATGGCAAAGCAACGAATAAGTGAAATAAAAATTCATTGAACTGTATAGTTAGAAGAATCTCGCTACTTCTACTGTATCTAAGACTTACTCGAACCCATACCTGCAGACGCCTACTTCGGTCCCCAGTCTCTCCCCCAACCTGTTGTTCTGTAACAACATTCATCAATGAAAATGTACCTGTGGATATTTTTCCCCCTTTTAGTATTATTGGTCACTAGTGAGGAGCTTCCAATGTGTTGATGATTTTTCGAGATAGTGTCCCTGGACACTTTTACTGCAGATGTGTGGTAATGCAAAGACTACTACAGTTCACTGGGGTTCAGAGATCATGACAATGTGTTACTTGGGGTAGACTTCTGGGGAAATAAGAAAGCAAAAGTTAGAGTGTTTGCTGCATGTCGTAGTGGAAAAATTAGGAAAATTGTGAGGCTCTTGGGGAGAATCAAAATTCATATTCAGAGTTCAGAAGTAACCATAGAATAGTCATTATTAGTGGGGATTCAGACTTACCAGGTGGCAACTGAATAGGAAATAAGATTAATAATACAACGGAACAGAGATTTGGAAATACCTTAGTAAGCTAAGGAGGCTTTAGACCAGGTAACTGAGCAGAGAAGAAGGCTACCAAATATGTTGGATATATTCCTAATAAAGGCTGATGATAACCTTATTCTTTGTTCGGGTAGCTGAAAGAATATGTGACCACAAGGCAGTTCTGATGGATATAAGGGGATTCAGTAAACCATTGGCCAGAAGTGAAGGGGGAAACAGAAACAATTATTAAATGGCACAAATTTTGGAACTGAAAAGATATTTCAGGGTAAATTTTACTAAATGGAAGAATGGCACAACTACAGTGGAGGCAAAGTGGGAAGAGTTCATGGAAATAATTAAAAAAGTGTGATTAAATGTTTTTTACAAAACAGAAAATAAAGAGAAGTAGAGAACCTACATACTATAATAGGGAGGAAGAGGTTGGTGAGATGAGAACATAACTGAGTTAAGAAACAGCAAGGCAGTAGGGAATTCTTAAACTAACTAACACAGGAATTTAATAACTGTCAAAGAAACTGTCTAAGGATGAGTTCATGAAGAATATTATGGGTGCAGGGGGACCACTGACTGATGCCTCTAGAAATTTCTTTAGCTATATCAGAAAACTGAAGGGAAGACAGGGTGTTCGTGACAATTATAGATAAGAATGGAGAAGAAGTAACTGAGGATTTGGAAAAGGCAGAGTTATTAAGTAACTGGTTCAGCGAGACCATTAGGGACAATAATTCAGGAATGGTTGGGGTGATATCAGAAAACGTGTTGGTTGTAGAATGGCCGGGAGGGTTGGGGGGATAAGCTTGACCAGTGATAAAAGTGAAACAAAATAATCTTTGTGCAGCATAATTCAAAAAGTTATAATTTTATTTAGATTGGTTATAGATGACAATAAAGGGAGATAGAAATGTATATATATAAAAAAAATACATAAAATGAATAGATGAGATGTATTATATATAAGTAACTGACTATAAAATGAAATGAGAGATAGCCAGTGACAGGTTTAACATAGGTTTAAGCAAGGGGTGTGTCGGGTGTCAAGGGTATATTGGTTGGCTATTTCCCATTTGTGGAGTTCGGAAGGGGTGGTGGTATTTGTATTGAAAAAAGTCTAATAACAGTTACTGTAAAATAGGTCTTGAGGTTTTTTGGATTATGTAAGTTCACATGAATTGCCACTGGATGGTCTGCATTGGAAGTATAAACTGTTTGTCTGTGGATATTCATCCTATAGGATAGTTTTTGAGAGGTGAGACCAATGTAAGAGGCAGTGTAAGGAGGCAGGTGAGTTGGTAAATCATATGAGTGGTAGCTCACGTAGCATGTCCAATTATAGGGAAAGATTTGCCTGGGACAGGATTAGAGTTAGTATTGGTGGTACGGTGCATACTGCAAGTTTTGCAGTAGGGTCTGTTACAAGGGAAAGATAACTGTGGAGGTCATGGAGAGTCGGCAGGTAAATAATTGTGGACCAAGATGTTATTCAGATTGGGTGATCTGCTGAAGCAAGTGGGGGTAGCAGTGGGTAGTATTTTGGGAAGGAGTAGATGAGTTTCAGGGACGGACCATAGAAAATCTTGCCCAGGGCTTAACCCCCCCCCGGGCAATTCTAAAACCACCACACGTTTTCCGCCTGTGCTTCATTCATGTGCTAGGTTGGGATATGATCACAACTTCCCCCCTGTCATATGTCTTGCCTCTCACATGATTAAAACTCATGTCGAATTATTCTGCAATTTGTTTATTGTTTTTGTTTTTTTTCTGTTTTTACATGGTCCTCCAGCCCTTCTGCCTTCATCTGTGGTAATTGATGGATATCTGTTTATTTTTTCCTTTTCCTATCCAACCATACTTCCACTATTTATAAGAATCACTTGAACCTGCACCTTTGCAGCCTACTTGAGTAAGCTGCCCTCAGTGTGATGTTGTTTGGCAGCAACACTCCTCAATTAAATTATTCTTGTGGATTTTTGTTCCTTCTAGAAATATTATCTCTAATTGGGGATTTCCAATGAGTTGATAACCTTGTCCCCACAGAGATGCTGGAGGCTTTTGCTGCAAATGTGTGGTCAATACGCTCTTATAATTGTGATGATTATTTGCTCTCAGTTGGTGGGCCACCAACACAAAAAGAAAACCTTCTTACAAATTCTAATAGACTGAACTACATTTAATACATAAACATTCCACAGATTTTAAGCTTGAAAATAATTGGTGTCTAAAATTAGTTTTTAAATTTTAATAAATAAATTATGCCAAAGCAATTGACTTTTTGTATTAATTGGTCTCCTGTACGCGTTGCACTTCTTTTGCAGAAGCATCTTCAGCGGGAATTTTCTGTTAATTATGTACAAATGTTGTGAGCAGGTCATGTTGTGTTTGGTATAGGGGAATGAATTATTATCTAACTTATAATCTACTTACATTTTGTGGTCTATTGCATTTCTTTTAGCTCCATTCTCTGCATCAGAGCTTTTACATTTTTGGTGAGAAGTGTCTTTATTATTCAGATTCAAAACACTACACTTTATTCCACGGCACTACGTATTTTTTCTTGCGAATGGTTGCTCTGTTTTGTTTACTAAGCACCGAGTTTCTCCTTATTTATTGTTGTTTTTCTGTGTCGATGTTTCTATTTTATTTTGGTTTCAGTTGTTTGTATAATGTTGGGTGTGTGAGGTTTGTGTATTCATTTATTATTCGTTTTCCCTCTGTTAGTGCTTTTTGGATGTTATAGTATTCTTGGAATGTTAGTATTTGTGGTTTGTTGTTGTTTATGGTGAGTATTTACACGTCTGAGTCAATATTTGTAGGGTGGTGGTTGTGTTCTTGTAAGTGTTCTGAAAATGATGAATGGTTGTTATATTTTAGAACTTTTTTTATGTTCCTTGTATCTGGTTCGAATTTTCTGCATGTTTGTCCTATTTACTGTACTTTGCATTCATTGCATGGTATTCTGTATATTCCTGAATTGTGATACTTATTGGATTGTGTGTTATTTTTAATGTTTTTATGTATTGTGTTGTCTGTTCTGAATGCTATATTTAGTCCCTGTTTTTTGAATATATTTGCAATTTTGTATGTGTCTTTGTTGATGTATGTCATCACATGCCATTTCTTTCTACTTTTTAGTGTATGTGGTGTATTATCTGGAGTTTATCTATTGTGGTGTGATGATAGGGTTGTATTGTGTGAAATTTTCTTTATTTGTCTTATAATTTTGTAATTTATTTGGTGTACCCTTCATTACTTGTGTCCATTTTTGTTGGGTTTATAGATGATTGTGTTAAGTTCTAGTGTGTAGTTTTCCTTATTAAGTGGGATGTTGTTAAGTCTATGGAGCATGTGCCTTATTGCAGCTTCTTTATGAGTTTGTGGTTGGTTTGAGTGAGTTCCTATTACCATGTCTGTGGTGGTGAGTTTTCTGTAAATCTGAAATGAGTGTTGCAGTTTGTGTCTTGTTATGGTTATGTCTACGAAGTTAAGTCTACCATGTGTTTCTTTCTCCATTTTGAATTTGATGTTATTGTGTATAGAGTTGTTGCCAGTATGTAATTCTTGTATCCTCTCTTCTGGTTCATTGACTAGGTAAATAATATCATCAAGAAATGGTGCCTATAGATAATGTTATATCCATTGTTTTTTACAGCGTTTTCAAATATTTGATTTTCTACATGGTTCATAAATATGTCTGCAATTATTTCTGATATTGGTGACCCCATGGGTAGGCCATCATTGTGGGTGTAATACTAGCTTTGTTTGATTGGAATGTTTGTGCACATCTTCTGTATATCAAACGATAGTAGTGTTGCTAAATTTGGAATGTCTATTTCTTTGATCCTTTCAATTAGGTTTATAGTGCAGTGCAATAATGTGTAGTGTTGTGAATCTGAATAATGAAGACACATCTCATCAAAAATGCAAAAGCACTGATGCTGAGAATGGAGCTAAAAGAAATGCAATACACCACAAAATATAAGTAGATTATAAGTTAGATAATAATTCATTCCCCTGTACCAAACACAACATAACCTGCTGACAATTTTCGTACGTAATTAACAGAAAAAAAAACCGCTGAAAAAGATTCTGCAAAAGAAGTGAAACGCTTACGGGAGACCAATAAATAGAAAAAAGTCAATTGCTTTGGCGTAATTTATTTATTAATATTATCAGCAATTGAGGAAAATGATCCACAATATACCGATAGTTTTTAAATATTTAGCAGTAAATGAAGGCAGCATAAGTAGATTTTAATATAATGAAGAGGATAATGCAGGCAAGGAAACTGCCATTAATCATAGAACATAGGAGCAGATCTCATAACCAGAACAACATGTTGGTCTAAAAGAACTTACCCTCTGACTATCCTGGACCTTCGCATTTATGTTTCCCCTGCAGTAGACCCTGCTGAAAAACATTTAGCATGCATCAAACCACCAGTACCTACTACAATCCCATCAGAAGAGAATTCTTTCATATTATTGGGAATGTCATCAGCACTACCACCCACCTAAATTACCAACTTACTTGTCTTCAGTGCCCTGTTTCCTACATTCATCTACCCACTCAACAACCATCCTACAGGATGAATGACCATATGCAAAAAGTTTACACTGCCAGTCCAAAACATTCATTGGCAATTCATTCCATCTCAAATAATGCCAATCATTTTTATACCTGTCTTACATCTAGAACTGTCATAGTTTCTCCGGACACCACCATCACTTTGGAACTGCATACATGGGACAACAGACATACACCTTGCTTCAACCTACACTAAATCCATCACTTCCTATTTTGCAATTTTATAGTCAGTTTTCACCTATTTTCTCTTATAGCAGGTCCAAATTTTAATTTGTACAAATTTTTATTTAACCTCAAACGATCATCACAGAGTTTTTCAGTTTGATGATAATCTGTGGTCAACTTTCTCTTGCTACTACAAGTTTAATCCACACTCTCCCATGTGTTTCATCTTTGGTTCATCTATATGACAATTAAGGATGTGGTCACATGTTTCCTCCTACCATATGTCTCACCTTCTATAGAACGAGGGATATTGTGAACTGTAGTTGTGTTTTTTATGGGTTTGTCTGACCCACCTGTCTTCATCAATGGTGAGTGACAATTATTTTCCCTTTCCTAACTCAATTGAAATAATAATAAAGACTGAGACAAGTACCGCACACACTTAATTTTACCAAATGGAAACGGCAAGGCAGTGAATACTCATAATAAAAATACAGTAAAATATAATTTTTTAAGCTATGCCTGATAGAGATATAGCTCATTACTTGTAATATCTAAAATGCAGTTGAACCTGTACCTTTGCAGCCTACTTGAGTAAACCTGTTCTCACTGTCTCGTTTTCTGGAAGAAACACTTCTCAGTGATAATGTTCTTTTGGATTTTTTGTTCCTTTTAGAAATATCTTCAGTAACACGGGTTTTCAAATGTGTTAAAGATGTTTTCCCCACAGAATTGCTGGAGGCCTTTTCTGAAGATGTTTGGTCATAGTTGCAATGATTTTGGCCTCTCAATGGGTTGGCAATCACTGCAAAAAGAAAGCCTCCTTATAATTACTTCTGACTAAAATACATTTAGTACATAATATTAAAACTGATTTTAATTTCTTGAAAGATTAGTGTGAAAATGTTTGCTGAGATCAGAAATTAATTTTTATAGGATTAGAAGTAAATAAAACAGAAATATTAATTAATAATAATAATAGATAGTGACAAAAATATAACTAACTTAATTTTACTGAATAAGAATGGCAAAGCAACGAATAAGTGAAATAAAATGCATTGAACTGTACAGATAGACCAATCTCGCTAGTTCTGCTGTATCTAAGACTTACTCGAACCCATACTGCAGAAGCCTACTTCAGTCCCCAGTCTCTCCCCATCCTGTTGTTTTGTAACAACATTCATCAATGAAAATGTGCCTGTGGATATTTTTCCCCCTTTAGTATTATTATCACTAGTGGGGAGCTTCCAATGTGTTGATGATTTTTTGAGATAGTGTCCCTGGACACTTTTACTGCAGATGTGTGGTAATGCAAAGACTACTACAGTTCACTGGGGTTCAGAGATCATGACAATGAGTTACTTGGGGTAGACTTCTGGGGAAATAAGAAAGAAAAAGTCAGAGTGTTTGCTGCATGTCGTAGTGGAAAAATTAAGGAAAAAGGTGAGGCACTTGGGAGAATCAAAATTCATAATCAGAGTTCAGAATTAACCATAGAATAGTCATTATTAGTGGGGATTCGGACTTACCAGGTGGCAACCGAATAAGAAATAAGATTAATAATACAACGGAACAGAGATTTGGAAATACCTTAATAAGGGAAGGAGGCTTTACACAGGTAACAGAGCAGTGAAGAAGGGTACCAAACATGTTGGATATATTCCTAATAAAGCCTGATGATAACCTTATTGTTTGTCAGGTAACTGAAAGAATAAGTGACCACAAGGCAGTTCTGATGGATATAAGGGGATTCAGTAAACCATTGGCCAGAAGTGAAGGGGGAAACAGAAACAATTATCAAAAGGCACAAATTTTGGAACTGAAAAGATATTTCAGGGTAAATTTTACTAAATGGAAGAATGGCATAACTACAGTGGAGGCAAAGTGGGAAGAGTTCATGGAAATAATTAAAAAGTGTGATTAAATGTTTTTTTCCAAAACAGAAAATAAAGAGAAGTAGAGAACCTACATACTATAACAGGGAGGAAGAGGTTGGTGAGATGAGAACATAACTGAGTTAAGAAACAGCAAGGCAGTAGGGAATTCTTAAAACAACTAACACAGGATTTAATAACGTCAAAGAAACTGTCTAAGGATGAGTTCATGAAGAATATTATGGGTGCAGGGGGACCACTGACTGATGCCTCTAGAAATTTCTTTAGCTATATCAGAAAACTGAAGGGAAGACAGCGTGTCGTGACAATTATAGATAAGAATGGAGAAGAAGTAACTGAGGATATGGAAAAGGCAGAGTTATTATGTAACTGGTTCAGCGAGACCATTAGGGACAATAATTCAGGAATGGTTGGGGTGATATCAGAAAACGTGTTGGTTGTAGAATGGCCGGGAGGGTTGGGGGGATAAGCTTGACCAGTGATAAAAGTGAAACAAAATAATCTTTGTGCAGCATAATTCAAAAAGTTATAATTTTATTTAGATTGGTTATAGATGACAATAAAGGGAGATAGAAATGTATATATATAAAAAAAATACATAAAATGAATAGATGATATGTATATATATAAGTAACTGACTATAAAATGAAATGAGAGATAGCCAGTTACAGGTTTAACATAATTTTAAGCAAGGGGTGTGTCGGGTGTCAAGGGTATATTGGTTGGCTATTTCCCATTTGTGGAGTTCGGAAGGGGTGGTGGTATTTGTATTGAAAAAAGTCTAATAACAGTTACTGTAAAATAGGTCTTGAGGTTTTTTGGATTATGTAAGTTCACATGAATTGCCACTGGATGGTCTGCATTGGAAGTATAAACTGTTTGTCTGTGGATATTCATCCTATAGGATAGTTTTTGAGAGGTGAGACCAATGTAAGAGGCAGTGTAAGGAGGCAGGTGAGTTGGTAAATCATATGAGTGGTAGCTCACGTAGCATGTCCAATTATAGGGAAAGATTTGCCTGGGACAGGATTACGAGTTAGTATTGGTGGTATGGTGCATACTGCAAGTTTTGCAGTAGGGTCTGTTACAAGGGAAAGATAATTGTGGAGGTCATGGAGAGTCGGCAGGTAAATAATTGTGGACCAAGATGTTATTCAGATTGGGTGATCTGCTGAAGCAAGTGGGGGTAGCAGTGGGTAGTATTTTGGGAAGGAGTAGATGAGTTTCAGGGACGGACCATAGAAAATCTTGCCCAGGGCTTAACCCCCCCCCCCCCCCCCCCCCCCCCCCCGGGCAATTCTAAAACCACCACACGTTTTCCGCCTGTGCTTCATTCATGTGCTAGGTTGGGATATGATCACAACTTCCCCCCCTGTCATATGTCTTGCCTCTCACATGATTAAAACTCATGTCGAATTATTCTGCAATTTGTATATTGTATTTTGTTATTTTTTCTTCTGTTTTTACATGGTCCTCCTGCCCTTCTGCCTTCATCTGTGGTAATTGATGGATATCTGTTTATTTTTTTCTTTTCCTATCAAACCATACTTCCACTATTTATAAGAATCACATGAACCTGCACCTTTGCAGCCTACTTGAGTAACCTGCCCTCAGTGTGATGTTGTTTGGCAGCAACACTCCTCAATTAAATTATTCTTGTGGATTTTTGTTCCTTCTAGAAATATTATCTCTAATTGGGGATTTCCAATGAGTTGATAACGTTGTCCCCACAGAGATGCTGGAGGCTTTTGCTGCAAATGTGTGGTCAATACGCTCTTATAATTGAGATGATTATTTGCTCTCATTTGGTGGGCCACCAACACAAAAAGAAAAACTTCTTACAATTTCTAATAGACTGAACTACATTTAATACATAAACATTCCACAGATTTTAGCTTGAAAATAATTGGTGTCTAAAATTAGTTTTTAAATTTTAATAAATAAATTATGCCAAAGCAATTGACTTTTTGTATTAATTGGTCTCCTGTACGCGTTGCACTTCTTTTGCAGAAGCATCTTCAGCGGGAATTTTCTGTTAATTATGTACAAAAGTTGTGAGCAGGTCATGTTGTGTTTGGTATAGGGGAATGAATTATTATCTAACTTATAATCTACTTACATTTTGTGGTCTATTGCATTTCTTTTAGCTCCATTCTCTGCATCAGAGCTTTTACATTTTTGGTGAGAAGTGTCTTTATTATTCAGATTCAAAACACTACACTTTATTCCACGGCACTACGTATTTTTTCTTGCGAATGGTTGCTCTGTTTTGTTTACTAAGCACCGAGTTTCTCCTTATTTATTGTTGTTTTTCTGTGTCGATGTTTCTATTTTATTTTGGTTTCAGTCGTTTGTATAATGTTGGGTTTGTGAGGTTTGTGTATTCATTTATTATTCGTTTTCCTTCTGTTAGTGCTTTTTGGATGTTATAGTATTCTTGGAATGTTAGTATTTGTGGTTTGTTGTTGTTTATGGTGAGTATTTACACGTCTGAGTCAATATTTTGTGGGGTGGTGGTTGTGTTCTTTACTTGTACTATATCTAAAATGCAGTTGAACCTGTACCTTTGCAGCCTACTTGAGTAAACCTGTTCTCACTGTCTTGTTTTCTGGAAGCAACACTTCTCAGTGATAATGTTCTTTTGGTTTTTTTGTTGCTTTTAGAAATATCTTTAGTAATAGGGGTTTTCAAATGTGTTAAAGATGTTTTCCCCACAGAATTGCTGGAGGCCTTTTCTGAAGATGTTTGGTCATAATTGCAATGATTTTGGCCTCTCAATGGGTGGGCAATCACTGCAAAAAGAAAGCCTCCTTTAATTACTTCTGACTAAAATACATTTAGTACATAATATTAAAACTGATTTTAATTTTTTTAAAGATTAGTGTGAATATGTTTGCTGAGATCAGAAAATTTTTTTTATAGGATTATAAGTAAATAAAACAGAAATATTAAATTTTAATAGTATTAATAGATAGTGACAAAAATAAAACCAACTTAATTATACTGAATAAGAATGGCAAAGCAACAAATAAGTGAAATAAAAATTCATTGAACTGTACAGATAGAAGAATCTCGCTACTTCTACTGTATCTAAGACTTACTCGAACCCATACCTCAGAAGCCTACTTGGGCCCCCAGTCTCTCCCCAACCTGTTGTTCTGTAACAACATTCATCAATGAAAATGTGCCTGTGGATATTTTTCCCCCTTTAGTATTATTGTCACTAGTGAGGAGCTTCCAATGTGTTGATGATTTTTCGAGATAGTGTCCCTGGACACTTTTACTGCAGATGTGTGGTAATTCAAAGACTACTACGGTTCACTGGGGTTCAGAGATCATGACAATGAGTTACTTGGGGTAGACTTCTGGGGAAATAAGAAAAAAAAAGTTAGAGTGTTCGCTGCATGTCGTAGTGGAAAAATTGAGGAAAATGGTGAGGCTCTTGGGAGTATCAAAATACATATTCAGAGTTCAGATGTAACCATAGAATAGTCATTATTTGTGGGGATTCGGACTTACCAGGTGGCAACCGAATAGGAAATAAGATTAATAATACAACGGAACAGAGATTTGGAAATACCTTAGTAAGCTAAAGAGGCTTTACACAGGTAACAGAGCTGTGAAGAAGGCTACCAAACATGTTGGATATATTCCTAATAAAGCCTGATGATAACCTTATTGTTTGTCAGGTAACTGAAAGAATAAGTGACCACAAGGCAGTTCTGATGGATATAAGGGGATTCAGTAAACCATTGGCCAGAAGTGAAGGGGGAAACAGAAACAATTATCAAAAGGCACAAATTTTGGAACTGAAAAGGTATTTCAGGGTAAATTTTACTAAATGGTAGAATGGCACAACTACAGTGGAAGCAAAGTGGGAAGAGTTCATGGAAATAATAAAAAAGTGTGATTAAATGTTTTTTTCAAAAACAGAAAATAAAGAGAAGTAGAGAACCTATATACTATAACAGGGAGGAAGAGGTTGGTGAGATGAGAACATAACTGAGTTAAGAAACAGCAAGGCAGTAGGGAATTCTTGAAACAACTAACACAGGATTTAATAATGTCAAAGAAACTGTCTAAGGATGAGTTCATGAAGAATATTATGGGTGCAGGGGGACCACTGACTGATGCCTCTAGAAATTTCTTTATCAATATCAGAAAACTGAAGGGAAGACAGCTTGTTGTGACAATTATAGATAAGAATGGAGAAGAATTAACTAAGGATTTGGAAAAGGCAGAGTTATTAAGTAACTGTTTCAGCGAGACCATTAGGGACAATAATTCAGGAAAGGTTGGGGTGATATCAGAAAACGTGTTGGTTGTAGAATATCCGGGGGGTGGGGGGATAAGCTTGACCAGTGATAAAAGTGAAACAAAATAATCTTTGTGTAGCATAATTCAAAAAGTTATAATTTTATTTAGATTGGTTATAGATGACAATAAAGGGAGATAGAAATGTATATATAAAAAAATTACATAAAATTAATTGATGTATATATTTAAGTAACTAACTGTAAAAAGAAATGAGTGATAGAAAGTGACAGGTTTAACATAGATTTTATGGAAGGGGTTTGTCTGGTGTCAAGGGTATATTGGTTGGCTATTTCCCATTTGCGGAGTTCGTAAGGGGTGGTGGTATTTGGATCGAAAAAAGTCTAATAACTCTTACTGTGAAATAGGTCTCCAGGTTGTTTGGATTATGCAAGTTCACATGTATTGCCACTGGATGGCCTGCATTGAAAGTATAAACTGTTTGTCTGTGGATATTCATCCTATAAGATAGTTGTTGAGAGGTGAGACCAATGTAAGAGGCAGTGTAATGGAGGCAGGTGATTTGGTAAATCAGGTGAGTGATAGCTCACGTAGCATGTCCAATTATAGGGAAAGATTTGCCCGTGAAAGGATTAAAGTTAGTATTGGTGGTAGGGTGCATGCTGCATGTTTTGCAGTGGGGTCTGTTACAAGGGAAAGATCCCTGTGGAGGTCTTGGAGAGACGGCAGGTAAATACTTGTGGACCAAGATGTTATTCAGATTGGGTGGTCTGCTGACGCAAGTGGGGGGAGCAGTGGGTACTATTTTGGGAAGGAGTAGATGCGTTTCAGGGACGGACCATAGAAAATCATGCCCAAGGCTTACCCCCCCCTCCCCCCCAGGCAATCTAGAAACACCACACGTTTTCCGCCTGTGCTTCATTCATGTGCCAGGTTGGGATATGATCACAACTTACCCCTGTCATATGTCTTGCCTCTCACATGATTAAAACTTATATCAAATTATTCTGCATATTTTTTTTTGTGTGTGTGTGTGTGTGTGTGTGTGTTTTTACGTGGTCCTCCTGCCATCCTGCCTTCATCTGTGGAAATCTTCCACTATTTATAAGAATCACTTGAACCTGCACCTTTGCAGCCTACTTGAGTAACCTGCCCTCAGTGTGATATTGTTTGGCAGCAACACTCCTCAATTAAATTTTTCTTGTGGATTTTTGTTCCTTCTAGAAATATTATCTCTAATTGGGGATTTCCAATGGGTTGATGACCTTGTCCCCACAGAGTTGCTGGAGGCTTTTGCTGCAAATGTGTGGTCAATACGCACTTATAATTGTGATGATTATTGGCTCTCTGTTGGTGGGCCATCAACACAAAAAGAAAATCTTCTTACAAATTCTAATAGACTGAACTATATTTAATACATAAACATTCCACAGATTATAAGCTTGTAAATAATTGGTGTCTAAAATTAATTTCTAAATTTTAATAAATAAATTATGCCAAAGCAATTGACTTTATGTATTTATTGATCTCTTGTAAGTGTTGCACTTCTTTTGCAGAAGCATCTTCAGCCGGATTTTTCTGATAATTATGTACAAAAGTTGTGAGCAGGTTATGTTGTGTTTGGTATAGGGGAATGAATGATTATCTAACTTATAATCTACTTACATTTTGTGGTCTATTGCATTTCTTTTAGTTCCATTCTCTGCATCAGAGCTTTTACATTTTTGGTGAGAAGTGTCTTTATTATTCAGATTCAAAACACTACACTTTATTCCACAGCACTACGTATTTCTTCATGCAAATGGTACCTTTGTTTTGTTTACTAAGCATCGAGTTTCTCCTTATTTATTGTTGTTTTTCTGTGTTGATGCTTCTATTTTATTTTGGTTTCAGTCGTTTGTATAATGTTGGGTGTGTGAGGTTTGTGAATTCATTTATTATTCGTTTTCCTTCTGTTAGTGCTTTTTGGATGTTATAGTATTCTTGGAATGTTAGTATTTGTGGTTTGTTGTTGTTTATGGTGAGTATTTACACATCTGAGTCAATATTTGTAGGGTTGTGGTTGTGTTCTTGTAAGTGTTCTGAAAATGTTGAATGGTTGTAATATTTTAGAACTTTTTTTATGTTCCTTGTATCTGGTTCGAATTTTCTGCATGTTTGTCCTATTTACTGTACTATGCATTCATTGCATGGTATTCTGTATATTCCTGAATTGTGATACTTATTGGATTGTGTGTTATTTTTAATGTTTTTATGTATTGTGTTGTCTGTTCTGAATGATATTTTTAGTCCCTGTTTTTTGAATATATTTGCAATTTTGTATGTATCTTTGATGATGTATGTCATCACATGCCATTTCTTTCTACTTTTAGTGTATGTGGTGTATTATCTGGAGTTTATCTATTGTGGTGTGATGATAGGGTTGTATTGTGTGAAATTTTCTTTATTTGTCTTATAATTTTGTAATTTATTTGGTGTACCCTTCATTACTTGTGTCGATTTTTGTTGGGTTTATAGATGATTGTTTTAAGTTCTAGTGTGTAGTTTTCCTTATTAAGTGGGATTTTGTTAAGTCTATGGAGCATGTGCCTTATTGCAGCTTCTTTATGAGTTTGTGGTTGGTTTGAGTGAGTTCCTATTACCATGTCTGTGGTGGTGAGTTTTCTGTAAATCTGAAATGAGTGTTGCAGTTTGTGTCTTGTTATGGTTATGTTAAGGATCTTAAATTTACCATGTGTTTCTTTCTCCATTTTGAATTTGATGTTATTGTGTATAGAGTTGTTGCCAGTATGTAATTCTTGTATCCTCTCTTCTGGTTCATTGACTAGGCAAATAATATCATCAAGAAAATGGTGCCTGTAGATAATGTTATATCCATTGTTTTTTACAGTGTTTTCAAATATTTGATTTTCTACATGTTTCATAAATATATCTGCAATTATTCCTGATATTGGTGACCCCATGGGTAGGCCATCATTTTGGGTGTAATACTAGCTTTGTTTGATTGGAATGTTTGTGCACATCTTCTGTATATCAAAGGATAGTAGTGTTGCTGAATTTGGAATCTCTGTGTCTTTGATCTTTTCAATGAGGTTTATAGTGCAGTACAATAATGTGTAGTGTTGTGAATCTGAATAATGAAGACACTTCTCACCTTAAATGCAAAAGCGCTGAAGCTGAGAATGGTGCTAAAAGAAATGCAATACACCACAAAATGTAAGTAGATTATAAGTTAAATAATAATTCATTCACCTGTACCAAACACAACATAACCTGCTTACAACTATTGTACGTAATTAACAGAAAAAAAAACCGCTGAAAAAGCTTCTGCAAAAGAAGTGAAACGCTTACGGGAGACCAATAGATAGAAAAAGTCAATTGCTTTGGCGTAATTTATTTATTAATATTATCAGCAATTGAGGAAAATGATCCACAACATACTGATAGTTTTTAAATATTTAGCAGTAAATGAAGGCAGCATAAGTAGATATTAATATAATGAAGAGGATAATGCAGGCAAGGAAACTGCCATTAATCATAGAACATAGGAGCAGATCTCATAACCAGAACAACATGTTGGTCTAAAAGAACTTACCCTCTGACTATCCTGGACCTTCGCATTTATGTTTCCCCTGCAGTAGACCCTGCTGAAAAACATTTAGCATGCATCAAACCACCAGTACGTTCTACTACAATCCCATCAGAAGAGAATTCTTTCATATTATTGGAAATGCCATCACCACTACCACCCACCGAAATTACCAACTTACTTGTCTTCAGTGCCCTGCTTCCTACATTCATCTAACCACTCAACAACTGTCATACCGAATGAATGACCATATGCAAGAAGTTTACACTGCTAGTCCGAAACATTCATTGGCAATTCATTCCATCTCACATAATTCCAATCATTTTTTACCTGTCTTACACCTAGAGCTGTAATAGTTTCTCCGGACACCACCTTCACTTTGGAACTGCATACATGGGACAACAGACATACACCTCGCTTCAACCTACACTAAACCCATCACTTACTATTTTGCAATTTTATAGTCATTTTTCACTTATTTTCACTTATAACAGATCCAAATTTTAATTTGTACAAATTTTTATTTTACCTCAAATGATCATCACAGAGATTTTTCAGTTCGATGATAATCTGTGGTCAACTTTCTCCAGCTACCACAAGTTAAATCCACACTCTCCCATGTGTTTCATCTTTGGTTCATCTATATGACAATTAAGGATGTGGTATCATGTTTCCTCCTACCATATGTCTCACCTTCCATAGAACTAAGGATATTAACTGAAATATTGTGAACTGTAGTTGTGTTTTTTATGGGTTTGTCAGACCCACCTGTCTTCATCAATGGTGGGTGACAATTACTTTCCCTTTCCTAACTCATTTTTAATAATAATAAAGACTGAGACAATTACAGCATACACTTAATTTTACCAAATGGAAATGGCAAGGCAGTGAATACACATAATAAAAATACAGGAAAATATAATTTTTTAAGCTGTGCCTAACAGAGATATAGCTCATTACTTGTAATATCTAAAATGCAGTTGAACCTGTACCTTTGCAGCCTACTTGAGTAAACCTGTTCTCACTGTCTCGTTTTCTGGAAGAAACACTTCTCAGTGATAATGTTCTTTTGGATTTTTTGTTCCTTTTAGCAATATCTTCAGTAACACGGGTTTTCAAATGTGTTAAAGATGTTTTCCCCACAGAATTGCTGGAGGCCTTTTCTGAAGATGTTTGGTCATAATTACAATGAGTTTGGCCTGTCAATGGGTAGGCCATCACTGCAAAAAGAAAGCCTCGTTATAATTACTTCTGACTAAAATACATTTAGTAAATAACGTTAAAACTGATTTTAATTTCTTAAAAGATTAGTGTGAAAATGTTTGCTGAGATCAGAAATTAATTATTATAGGATTAGAAGTAACTAAAACAGAAATATTAAATTTTAATTATAATAATAGATAGTGACAAAAATAAAACTAACTTAATTATACTGAATAAGAATGGCAAAGCAACGAATATGTGAAATAAAAATACTGGAGAATAAAATTCATTGAACTGTAGAGATATACCAATCTCGCTACTTCTACTGTATCTAAGACTTACTCGAACCTGCACTGCAGAAGTCTACTTCAGTCCCCAGGCTCTCTCCATCCTGTTGTTTTGTAACAACATTCATCATGAAAATGTGTCTGCGGATACTTTTCCCCCTTTAGAATTATCATCACTTGTGCGGAGCTTCCACTCGGTTGATGATTTTTTTCACGATAGTGTTCCTGGACACTTTTACCGCAGATGTGTGGTAATGCAAAGACTACTACGGTTCACTGTGTTTCAGAGATCATGCCATCAGTTACTTGGGTAGACTTCTGGGGAAATAAGAAAGAAAAAGTCAGAGTATTTGCTGCATGTCGTAATGGAAAAATTAATGATAAAGATGAGTCTCTTGGGGAGAAACAAAATTCATATTCAGAGTTCAGAATAAGCATAGAAAGGTGATTATTGGTGGGGATTTGGACTTACTAGGTGGCAAATGAATAGGAAATAAGATTAATAATACAATGGAACAGAGATTTGGAAATACCTTAGTAAGGGAAGGAGGCTTTAAACAGGTAATTGAGCAGAAAAGAAGGGGACCAAACATGTAGGATATATTCCTAATAAAGCCTGATGATAACCGTATTGGGTGTCAGGTAACTGAAGGAATAAGTGACCACAAGGCAGTTCTGATGGATATAAGTGGATTCAGTAAACCATTGGCGTGAATTGAAGGGGGAAATAGAAACAATTATAAAAAGGCACAAATTTTGGAACTTGATAGATATTTTAGTGTAAATTATATTAAATGGAAGATTGGCAGAAGTACAGTGGAGGTGTACTGGGAAGAGTTCAAGGAAATAATAAAAAAGTGTAAAGAAATGTTTATTCCAAAACAGAAACAATAACAGTGAGGTAGAGGTTGGTGAGATGAGAACAAAACTGAGTTAAGAAACAGCAAGGCAGTAGGGAATTCTGGAAACAACTAACACAGGAATTAAAACTTCAAAGAAACTGGCTAAGGATGAATTTATGAAGAATATTATTGGTGCAGGGGGACCACTGCTTGATACATCTAGAAATTGCTATAGCTATGGTATATCAGAAATCTGAGGGGAAGAGAGGTGGTTGTGACAATTATAGATAAGGATGGAGAAGCAGTAACTGAGGATTTGAAAAAGGCAGAGTTATTAAGTAACTGGTTCAGTGAGAGTTTTAGAGACAATTAGTCAGGAATGGTAGAGGTTATATCATAAAACGAGCCTATCTGCAAAGTTAGAATCTGAGAAGATTAGTAAATTTGAAATTAATTATGAAGATATCATGAAGGAACCAAGGGATCTAAAAAACTGTAAAGGGGCTGGTGTGGGTAATACTACTAAAGATGTCTTAATAGTTGTAGAATGGGGCATTGTACTTTATCTTGAAACATTATTTAAATTGAGCCAGGATACTTGTTGTTTACCAGATGACTGGAAAAGTGCCATAGTAGTTCTGATCCATAAAGGAGGTGTGACAAAGAGGGTTGAAAGCTATAGGCCAATCAGTTTCATATTAGTGGTAGGTAAATTAATGGAGAGATTAATATGCAACCATATCAGACATGTCTGTGAGGAATGTAATTGGTTTTTAAGTCGGCAACATGGCTATGGATAAGGACATTCGTGCAAATCCCAGTTAGTAGGGTATATGCAAGATATTTCTGATGAAATGGACGGTTGAGGTAAAGTTGATAGTGTGGCACTATGTTAGGATCCAAGCTGATGTCAGGGCAGGTATCAGCTTGTCCACCTAAGCTTGAAGTCATCCGAAATGTTGTCAAAGTTCGAGAAAAATGTTCTATAACCGTGTAAAACCTTGTAGAATGCTAACTGCAATAATTGCCGCGGTTGCCACTTACAGATTCACCTCCTGTAAGAAAGGTACTAAAGTAGAAATGAAAGTCTGCATCCAGATAACTGAAGTATATATTCTTGAAATTTTCACAGAAATTACAAAAGTCACAGTTAGCAATGGCAATCGGAGAAAATCATTAGCCGAAGATCACAAGTCGTGAAACAGAACAGACCGCACTACCCCGAATGAAGTTGAAAGTTAAGGTGAACACATGTCGGAAAGTTTTAGCCGGTTGAGTTGGCCATGCCCTTTTAGAAATGGCGACGGTCCGCCATACTTTTCTGGTACTGTCTACCCATAAGCCACCGTGATCCTGAGCCGGTCTTGTTTGAACTCGTCTAGCAGAGCTCTACATCTTAACCCGACAAGATACTTCAGCGAAATGTGATAAAAATGGCGCCTGGGTCACTTTTATCAAAGTGGTCTACTGACCTAGACAATAGTCTATCTAGAAAAAGAATCTGTTGACTGAGTGCTACCAGAAAATCACAAGATAAAGAGCGTAATGAGAAAAGTATAGTAGTGTGTTTGGTTTTGTTTTTAGAGCTTCCAGACCGGTGAAAATGAATTTTGAAGGTTGGTTAATTTAAAAGCACATTTGTTTCGCGTATTGCGATACGTCATCATACGTCACATGAAAAATGTGTACCTGCAAAACTTTAGAATCTTAAGTTAATATTATTTCCAAAGTATTCCCCAGCCTTTGCTGAGTCCAGTGGTGTAAAAATCTTTTAAATCGGTTAAGGCTATCAGAAGTTATTGAATTTTTAAGTTTTACTGTTTTCCTAGCTTGTGCAACCGAAACTTCACTTTTTATTTAAAGACAGTTGTGGCCTGAAACTAAATTTAAATCGAACCTTTATTTAATTTAAGTACTTGAGAAAAGTTTTTATTTCGTGAAAGATGTTAGTTGGGGAGAAATTAAATCTTAAAAGTTTGTTGCTATGACGCCATCACCAAGTTGACTTTTATTTACTTATATTTTCTTTTTATTAGTTGATGGTTATCGGAAACTTAAAGAATATTGACTGGCTGGTTATTTTACTTGGTTACATTTACTTTTAAAGCTCTGAAACTGTTTAGATGTACTGAAATTAATTATTGAACTAAATCCCATGTGGAGATGCTTTAAAATTCATATTTACTGTTTTAATTTGGTCTGGAACTGCGGGTTATTAATGAATTTAATATCAGATGGTGAAATTCTAATTATTGAAGTGCTTTACAGTGTTAAATTTAGTGGAATATTAGCGTTGTGTTCGGGTAAACAAACCTGTGTATTTTGCTTCAGGATTATTATGGATTATGCTCATTTAGGTAAGTTTACAGTTTATATTCTACTTGAAACTTCTTATTTATGGTTGTTATGTGTGGTTTATTTACTTTTCTGAACTTAAAGTGTTGTTATTTCGGTTTCAACTATGGTATCGTGTACTGATGTTAACCTCAAACTTTGCCGGATTTTAACTGAATCTCGAAAATAGAGCATAAGGTAGCTTACAACTAGATCTTTCAAAGGCCTTTGACAGCATGAGCCATAAAATGGTGCTAGGAATCTTCTTCTAAGCTCAGAAGACAGAGATAACCGATGGAAGAAATACATTGTGAAAATGTGTGCTAGGGATGATTTTAACAACAGCGTGTTGGAAAAAGAAGTTGATGTCAACATTGATGACTTAAGTGATCCTGTTTTGAAGACAGAATTTCTTAGAGATATTAAATCAAATAAGGCAGTTGGCATTGATGAGATTCCTGCAGAACTTCTTGAATCCCTAGGAGTGCAATGAATCTAAAGATTATTCAAGATTATTTCAAAAAGTTATGATTTAATACAGATTTTAATAAAAGTGTCATATTCAAAATTCCAAAGCCCAAGACCACAGATATGAGAATTGTAATACTATAACTCCAATATCACATGCTTTAAAATTATGGACCAGAATAATAAACAGAGGAATGGAAAGTATAGAAGATGGGATAGTAGATGAAGAACAGTTTGGGTTTAGGAAAAACTGTGAAATAAGAGAAGCGATTCTGGTTTTAAGATTAGTATTTATAGGGTGTTTTCAAGAAAGACAAAGATACGTTTATGGCATTTGTTGATCTAGAAAAAGCTTTTGATAATGGTAGGTGGGACAAGATTTCAAAATTTTATAGGAGTCTGGTCTAAAATACCAAGATAGAAGAATACTTTATAATCTTTATTAGAATAAAGTAGCTATAATAAAAGTAGAGAATCATGAGAGACACGCCAAAGTTAAAAAAGGTGTAAGACAAGGTTGTAGTCTATACCCATATTTTTCAACTTGCATGTAGAAGAAGCAATAAAGCAGGTGAAATTAAGATTTGAGTGTGGCATAAGTATTCAAGAGAGAAAAAAATCAATATGCCATGATTTCCTGATGACGTTCTCATGTTAGCAGAACGGATTGAGGATATTGAGAAATTATTGAATGTCATGAATAAAATACTGAAGGAAGATTTTGGACTAAATGTTAACCAAAGCAAGATAAAAGTGATGAAATGTAACAGGAATGACACTAGTAATAGTAGATTACAGTAAATATAGAAATAGGGTCTGATGGGATAGAAGAATTTAGTCAATTTACTAAGGCAATAAAATTACAACTGAAGGGTGAAGCAGGAATGATGTTAAAAGCAGAATGCTACTACCAAAAATAGCTTTCATGTAGAAGAGAAATCTTTTAGTTTCAAATATTAATCTAGGATGCAGAAAAACTTTTTTAAAAATATGTGTGGAGCACAGCACTTTATGGCAGCAAAGCATGGACTTTAGGAATACCAGAAAGAAGGAAAATTTAAACATTTTAAAGTATGGTGAAAATGAAGTGGAGACAATGTACAAAATGAATG
This sequence comes from Vandiemenella viatica, assembly GCA_031002005.1. Taxonomy (NCBI): domain Eukaryota; kingdom Metazoa; phylum Arthropoda; class Insecta; order Orthoptera; family Morabidae; genus Vandiemenella; species Vandiemenella viatica. The sequence continues at coordinate 159,516,687 of CM061921.1, forward strand.
AGATTTGGAAATGATTGGTGAGGAAAGAAGTTTGTGGAAAAGTCTCACAGAAAGAAGAGACAGGACGGTAAGTTGTACTTGTATTTTGAAACACGTCGGATTGGTTAACTTGTTAGTAGAGGGAACAGTTAAAGGTAAGAACTCTAGAGGAAGAAGACAGAGTTTAGAATTTATAAAGCAGATAATTGAGGATATGGGTTGTAAGGGATATGTTGAGATGAAAAGGTTAGCACATGATGGGAGGGGATGCAGAATTGCATCAAACCAGATGAGAGACTGATGACAGCAAAAAAAAGAAAAAGAGATGGTTAACGAAACAATCTCAGAAAATCCAGCAATTTGGACGAAATTTCGTAAGTAGATAATGATTTGCTTTTAAAGTTTGTGACATGATTTTACAAATAATTATCAGTTCTTATATTTGATATCTTTGAAATGTCTCAGTGATAGAGGAGACTAAGAGAAATACAACACAAACTTAATTTCACCGAATGGGAAAGGCAAAGCAATGAATGTTCGTAATAAAAATACAGTTAAATTCTTTGAACTATCTCAAAAATTCATATTATTCATTCCTTCTACTTAAATCTTCAGTCTGGCAGCCTACTTCAGCCACCATTCTTTCACTGTTCTGTTTTTTTGAAGCAATACTCATGAATGCAAATGTGCTTGTGGATTTCCTTTCCTTTTCAAAAATCTTGGAGAGAGGATTTCCAATTGGTCAATGACTTTTTTCACCACACGATTTCTGGGACCCTTTACTGAATATGTGTAGTCATTACCAGTGCACATCATGCACTCATAATTAGTGTGATCACCAGTGACACACAGTAAAAAATAAACCTTTTCATAATTTCTCAGAGATTAAAATAGATATAGTACATAAATTAAGACTGCAGTTGTTTTCAAAAGATTAATGTTTATAAACACAATAGTAAAAGAAGATAAAAGGGTTAGATTTTAATAATAATTGGATCAGGAAAAGTTTAACATAAACTTAAAATTACCAGATGCCAATGGCAAAGCAATAAATGCTTGTTATAAAAATAGAGGAATATTTAATTCTTTGAACTATGCAGAGTAATAAAGTTCTTTTGCTCCTTCTTCTATATCTAAGACTTACTTGATCCTGCACTCTGCCAGCGTACTTCAGTCCCCATGCTCTCACAGTCCATCAGAGCGAATGTAATGGATTCATAATTATTATCATAGTGGACACTCATTGGGAAAGCCATTACTGTAAATTAAAAAATCCTCATAATTTATTAGAGACTAAAATAAATTTAGTACATACACATTTAGATGGCATTTTAATTTTTGAAACATTAGTAGTATATTTATGATACTAGAGAAAACAAAATTAATTTCAGAAAAAGGGTTTGGCAAAGCAACGAATACTTGTAATAAAATAACAGGAAAATATAGTTCCTTGAACTATGCAAATTAATAAACTTCTTTTGTTACTTCTCCTATATCTAAGACTCACTTGATCTTGCACCCTGGCAGCCTACTTCCCTCACCGCTCTCTCACTGTCCATCAGAGCGAATGTTATGCTGTCATTATAATTAGCAACTGATTTTAATAAAAATATAATCTTCACACTTCCAAAGAAAGCACAAGCCAACAAATGTGAGAATTATTGCACCATTAGTCTAACATCACTTGCTTCAAAATTACTGACCAATATAAAATACAGAAGGATGGAAAGGGTAGTAGATGAGATAGTAGGTGAAGATTAGTTTGGGTTTAGGAAAAATCAAGGAAAAGGCAAGCAATTCTGTCTTTAAGATCAATACTTGAAGGGCGGATCAAGAAAAACAAAGATACTTTTATGGCATTTGTTGATTTAGAAAAAGCTTTTGATAATGTTAGGTGGGACAAGATGTTCAAAATTTTAAAGAAGTCAGGTCTAAAGTATCGAGATAGGAGAATACTCTATAAACTATATAAGAATCAGGTGGCTACAATAAAAGTAGAGAATCATGAGAGACATGCATCAGTTAAAAAAAGTGTGAGACGAGGTTGTAGTCTATCCCCATTAATATTCAAATTTAGAAGAAGCAATAAAGAAAGTCAAAGAAAAATTTCCATGCGGCATAAGTTTTCAGGGAGAAAAAATCAGTATGATACGATTTGCTGATGACATTGTCTTGTTAGCAGAGAGGGCTGAGGATATTGAGAAGTAACTGAATGGCATGAACAAAATACTGAAGGAAGATTTTGAACTGAATATAAATCAAAGCAAGACAAAAGTGATGAAATGTAGCAGAAATGATACCAATACTAGTAGATTAAATATAAAAATAGGAACGGATGCAATGGGAGAAGTAAGTGAATTCTGTTACTTGGGAAGTAAAATTACAACCGATGGCCGATGTTAAAAGCAAAATAGCACTAGCAAAAAGAGCCTTCATGAAAAAGAGAAACCTTTTAGTTTCAAATATTGATCTAGGAAATAGAAATAAATTTTTAAAACTCTTTGTGTGGAGCACAGCACTTTATGGTAGTGAAACATGGATTTTAGGAATACCAGAAATAAAGAAAAATGAAGCATTTGAAATGTGGTGCTACAGAAGAATGCTGAAAATTAAGTGGACAGACAAAGTAAGAAATGAACGAGTTTTGGAAATGATGGGGGAGAAAAGAAATTTGTGGAAGAAACTTACGGAATGAAGAGACAGGCTGGCAGGTCATATTTTGAGACAGGCTGGCAGGTCATATTTTGAGACATGATAGATTGGTTAATTTGCTGGTGGAGGGAACAGTCGAAGGTAAGAACTGTAGAGAATTAGAATATATGAAACAGATAATTGAGGACGTGGGCTGTAAGGGGTATGCTGAAATGAAGAGGTTAGCACAGGATAGGAAAGGATGGAGGATTGCATCAAACCATTTGAAAGACAGAGGACACCAAAAAATAAAAAAAATAATTAGCACAGTGCAAACTCAGTGGGAAAGCCATCACTGCAAATAAAAAACTTCCTCATAATTTATTAGAGACTGTTATACATTTTGATGGCATTTTCATTTTTATATACTTCACAGTAAAAGGGAGAATCATTATACTCCTATTCCTATATTAAAAAAGACTGAGACAAAGAAAAACCAAACTTAATTTTACCAAATGGGTTTAACAAAGCAACGAATTCTGTAATAAAACTATAGGAAAATATATTTCTTGAACTATGGCGAAAAATAAATTGTAACTTCTGCTATATCTAAGACTCACTTGATCCTGCACCCTGGCTGCCTACAGCTGTCACCATGTTCCCACTGCCCATGAGGGAGGATGTGATAGGCCTATAATATTTATTTTCATGTATCCTCAGTGGGGGATACATCACTGCAAAAATAACACGTTCCTATAATTTTTCACAGATTGAAATACATTTTGAACACAAACATTAAGACAGGTTTTAATTTTTTAAATGATTAATGTGACTACATTTGATTAGAATTTAAATTATATTTTATATACTCAGCTTTAAGAAAAGGCAGATGCATAGCAGGAATAATAAAGATGGAGAGAAATATTGCAATAACTGAATTTCACTGGATGGGAATGGCAAAGCAACAAATGTACATAATAAAAATACTGGATATTTCTTTGAACTATTCCTCAATATACACATCTGTCATTATTACTGCTTCATCTAACACTCACATGACTGTTCAGTCTGGCAGCTTACTGCTGTCATTCTGTTCCCACTGCCCATGATGGAGGATGTGATGGGCTGATAATATTTATTTTCATGTACCCTCAGTGGGGGAAACATCACTGCAAAAATAACACTTTCCTATAATTTTTCACACACTGAAATACATTTTGAACACAAACATTAAGACAGATTTTAATTTTTTAAATGATTAATGTGACCACATTTGATGAGATTTAAAATTAATTTTTATACATCAGCTTTAAGGGAAGGTGGGAGCATTGAAGTAATAATAAAAATCAAGAGAAATATTGCAATAACTGAATTTCACTGAATGGGAATGGCAAAGCAACAAATGCATATAATAAATATATTGGATAATTCTTTGAAAAATCCCTCAAAATACACTTCTGTCATTATTTCTGCATCATCTAACACTTACATGACTCTTCAGTCTGGCAGCCTACTGCTGTCATCCTGTTCCCACTGCCCATTAGGGAGGATGTGATGGGCTGATAATATATATTTTCATGTACCCTCAGTGGGGGAAACATCACTGCAAAAATAACACTTTCCTATAATTTTTCACAGACTGAAATACATTTTATACACAAATACTAAGACCGATTTTAATTTTTTAAATGATTAATGTGCCTACATTTGATGAGATTTTAAATTAATTTTTATATATTAGCTTTAAGGAAAGGCGGAAGAATTGCAGTAATAATAAAGATGAAAAGAAATATTGCAAAAACTGAATTTCACTGAATGGGAATAGCAAAGCAACAAAAGCACATAATAAAAATATTGGATAATTCTTTGAACTATCCATCAAAATATACTTCTGTCATTATTTCTGCTTCATCTAACACTCACTTGACTCTTCCGTCTGGCAGCTTACTGCTGCCATTCTGTTCCCACTGCCCATGATGGAGGATGTGATAGGCCGATAATATTTATTTTCATGTACCCTTAGTGGGGGAAACATCACTGCAAAAATAACACATTCCTATAATTTTTCACAGACTGAAATACATTTTGAACAAAAACATTAAGACAGGTTTTAATTTTTTAAATGATTAATTGCAAGAACCTTAGAATTTTAGCAAATTCTCGCCTGTCACCTTTAGGTATTAAGGGGAAAGCTCACTCTTTAGTAACAGATAGTTTCATTTCATGTATAGGTTAGGAGAGTGAGGCTTTATATAGCATGCAGATACTGTAAACAAACAGACTAAATAAACCCTTTTAGGAACAGTAAAAGTATTCAAAAGTAAATAAAAGCCCTAAAGTAAACCTTCTATAACCGAAAGAAAACATTAGTTTGGGAGGAAATAGGTTAAAACACTCAAAGTCAATTTCAAATAATAAATTTTGCTATGGATTAACTTCACCATTTCTAAATCAATTTTTAATATTTCGTTAGATGCACTTCACTTTTAACAATTTTTATCACAAAATCCTATACAGTTTTAGAAATAAAAAGTAGATTTCCGGAAAGAGCCAAAATTCTAATATCACATATAATAATTTCAAGTAATTCCAAGTAATAGAACCGATTCTATAAAGACTTAAAATTTATTTCACAACGAAAACCATTTGCCATGTTTAGGAATTATTTACAGTTGCTCAAAATCAGATACAGAGATAAAACAACTTTCAGAACACGTCATTTAATTCAGAGAATATTTGAGTAATTTTATATTTGCGATAACATTAATAGAAATAAAGCTATTAAATTAAAACCGAAATAGCATTTTTAGTAAATCTTATACACCCTGTAATTAAACTATCCGTGCATCAATTTTAATAAAAGTTACACCAATAAACTCAGGAATTTTGGGAGAACACACTGGTAATAATATTATTTGTGTAAATTGTGGTTTAGTTGAAATGATGAAATAAAGAAGCTTCTAGAACAATAGTAATTCCCCAGGGTAGAAAAATAGTTCACTCCTACGCTCAGATCTTTAAAACCAGATATTCAAAATTACTCACTATATATCCATTATTTCTCTATTAAGAAAGTATAAACACTGTCACACTTAAAGTTTCGTATAATTGTTTGGTTACCGAGATATTTCCGACCTAAATTTTCAAAGTGTTAGCGGAAAGCTGCGTTTTGGCTCTGACGTCAGCGAGGTTATATATCACAGGACGTGGAGGTGACGACGTCTTTTCTCATCCCGGAGCTGTGCTATCATGACGTTATAAGTGTGTGTGGGCGCTGGTAAGGTTGGTAGCTGAGAATTTGGGTTGGCACCACTGAGTCGGCTATGTTGGGACTTCGGGGCGCGGCACTTATTTCATAACATGAACTTGTAACTTTCATCAGGGGTTTCGGTCGGTCTTAACTTCTCTCCACAATCTGCAAACTTTTGGGAACGTGTGTTCGTTTTGCGTAATCAACTCTGAGAATGCTGTTTTGAACTTTTGATTTTATTTGAATAAATTTGAAGATTTTTTGGAAAGTGAACTGTTTTATTCCGTAGCTATTGGATCACCTTTTCAATATTTGAGGGTCATCAAATATTTGGCGACCTGAAGCATTCTAGTTGAACTATCCAGGCAACATGGTCAAAGCAAATTAAAATATTCAGTAAGTTTTCATCGAACAGTGTGTTGCTATCAAGAGTGTAAGTTAAGGCACTTAGGCGATACTCAACCCCGGTATCGGCCTGGTTCCTTACATAATGTGACTAAATTTGATGAGATTTAAAATTAATTTTTATATATCAGCTTTAAGGGAAGGTGGGAGCATTGAAGTAATAACAAAAAATCAAGAGAAATATTGCAAAAACTGAATTTCACTGAATGGGAATGGCAAAGCAACAAATGCATATAATAAAAATATTGGATAATTCTTTGAACCATCCCTCAAAATACACTTCTGTCATTATTTCTACATCATCTAATACTCACAAGACTCTTCATTCTGGCAGCCTACTGCTGTCATTCTGTTCCCACTGCCAATGAGGGAGGATGTGATGGGCTGATAATATGGATTTTCATGTACCCTCAGTGGGGGAAACATCACTGCAAAAATAACACTTTCCTATAATTTTTCACAGACTGAAATACATTTTATACAAAAATACTAAGACCGATTTTAATTTTTTAAATGATTAATGTGCCTACATTTGATGAGATTTTAAATTAATTTTTATTATTAGCTTTAAGGAAAGGCGGAAGAATTGCAGTAATAATAAAGATAAAAAGAAATATTGCAAAAACTGAATTTCACTGAATGGGAATAGCAAAGCAACATAAGCACATAATAAAAATATTGGATAATTCTTTGAACTATCCATCAAAATATACTTCTCTCATTATTTCTGCTTCATCTAACACTCACATGACTCTTCCGTCTGGCAGCATACTGCTGCCATTCTGTTCCCACTGCCCATGATGGAGGATGTGATAGGCCGATAATATTTATTTTCATGTACCCTTAGTGGGGGAAACATCACTGCAAAAATAACACTTTCCTATAATTTTTCACAGACTGAAATACATTTTGAACTGAAACATTAAGACAGATTTTAATTTTTTAAATGATTAATGGGACTACATTTGATGAGATTTAAAATTAATTTTTTATATATCAGCTTTAAGGGAAGGTGGGAGCATTGAAGTAATAATAAAAATTAAGAGAAATATTGCAAAAACTGAATTTCACTGAATGGGAATGGCAAAGCAACAAATGCATATAATAAAAATATTGGATAATTCTTTGAACAATCCCTCAAAATACACTTCTGTCATTATTTCTACATCATCTAATACTCACAAGACTCTTCATTCTGGCAGCCTACTGCTGTCATTCTGTTCCCACTGCCAATGAGGGAGGATGTGATGGGCTGATAATATGGATTTTCATGTACCCTCAGTGGGGGAAACATCACTGCAAAAATAACACTTTCCTATAATTTTTCACAGACTGAAATACATTTTATACAAAAATACTAAGACCGATTTTAATTTTTTAAATGATTAATGTGCCTACATTTGATGAGATTTTAAATTAATTTTTATATATTAGCTTTAAGGAAAGGCGGAAGAATTGCAGTAATAATAAAGATGAAAAGAAATATTGCAAAAACTGAATTTCACTGAATGGGAATAGCAAAGCAACATAAGCACATAATAAAAATATTGGATAATTCTTTGAACTATCCATCAAAATATACTTCTCTCATTATTTCTGCTTCATCTAACACTCACATGACTCTTCCGTCTGGCAGCATACTGCTGCCATTCTGTTCCCACTGCCCATGATGGAGGATGTGATAGGCCGATAATATTTATTTTCATGTACCCTTAGTGGGGGGAAACATCACTGCAAAAAATAACACTTTCCTATAATTTTTCACAGACTGAAATACATTTTGAACTGAAACATTAAGACAGATTTTAATTTTTTAAATGATTAATGGGACTACATTTGATGAGATTTAAAATTAATTTTTTATATATCAGCTTTAAGGGAAGGTGGGAGCATTGAAGTAATAATAAAAATTAAGAGAAATATTGCAAAAACTGAATTTCACTGAATGGGAATGGCAAAGCAACAAATGCATATAATAAAAATATTGGATAATTCTTTGAACAATCCCTCAAAATACACTTCTGTCATTATTTCTGCATCATCTAACACTCACATGACTCTTCAGTCTGGCAGCCTACTGCTGTCATCCTGTTCCCACTGCCCATGAGGGAGGATGTGATGGGCCGGTAATATTTATTTTCATGTACCCTCAGTGGGGGACACAACACTGCAAAAATAACATGTTCCTATAATTTTTAACAGACGGAAATACATTTTTAACACAAACTTTAAGACAGATTTTAATTTTTTAAATGATTAATGTGACTACATTTGATGAGATTTTAAATTAATTTTTATATATCAGCTTTAAGGAAAGGTGGGAGCATTGGAGTAATAATAAAAATCCAGAAAAATATTGCAAAAACTGAATTTCACTGAATGGGAATAGCAAAGCAACAAAAGCAAATAATAAAAATACTGGATATTTCTTTGAACTATTCCTCAAAATACACTTCTGTCATTATTACTGCTTCATCTAACACTCACATGACTCTTCTGTCTGGCAGCTTACTGCTGCCATTCTGTTCCCACTGCCCATGACAGAGGATGTGATGGGCCGATAATATTTATTTTCATGTAACCTCAGTGGGGGAAACATCACTGCAAAAATAACACTTTCCTATAATTTTTCGCAGACTGATTTACATTTTGTACACAAATATTAATACAGATTTTAATTTTTTAAATGATTAATGTGACTACATTTGATGAGATTTTAAATTAATTTTTATATATCAGCTTTAAGGAAAGGCGGAAGAATTGCAGTAATAATAAACATCAAAGAAATATTGCAAAAACTGAATTTCACTGAATGGGAATAGCTAAGCAACAAAAACACATAATAAAAATATTGGATAATTCTTTGAACTATCCATCAAAATATACTTCTGTCATTATTTCTGCTTCATCTAACACTCACATGACTCTTCCGTCTGGCAGCTTACTGCTGTCATTATGTTCCCACTGCCCATGATGGAGGATGTGATAGGCCGATAATATTTATTTTCATGTACCCTCAGTGGGGGATACATCACTGTAAAAATAACATGTTCCTATAATTTTTCACAGACTGAAATACATTTTGAACACAAACATTAAATCAGAGTTTAATTTTTTAAATGATTAATGTGACTACATTTGATGAGATTTAAAAATATTTTTTATATATCAGCTTTAAGGAAAGGTGAGAGCATTCAGGGCCGGCGTTAAGGGGGGGTAAGCGGGTCAAAAGTACCCGGGCCCCGCCGGCTGATGGGGGGCCTGATCACCGACCTAGGGGCCCTCAGGCCATGAAGCCATGAATACGTCCATTGTCGACTGGCCATTTTGTAGAGCTAAAAAAAAAGGTCGCCCGTTTTACCCCGGGCCCGAAATTCCTAGCGCCGGCCCTGAGAGCATTGAAGTAATCATAAAAATCAAAAGAAATATTGGAAAAACTGAATTTCACTGAATGGGAATGGCAAAGCAACAAATGCATATGATAAAAATATTGGATAATTCTTTGAACAGTCCCTCAAAATACACTTCTGTCATTATTTCTGCATCATCTAACACTCACATGACTCTTCAGTCTGGCAGCCTACTGCTGTCATCCTATTCCCACTGCCCATGAGGGAGGATGAGATGGGCTGATAATATTGATTTTCATGTACCCTCAGTGGGGGAAACATCACTGCAAAAATAACACTTTCCTATAATTTTTTAAAAAACTGAAATACATTTTTTTACACAAACATTAAGCCAGATTTTAATTTTTTAAATGATTAATGTGACAACATTTGATGAGATTTTACATTAATTTTTATATATTCAGCTTAAGAGAAGGCAGATGCATTGCATTAATAATTTTTATAATAAAGATGAAGAGAAATATTGCAAATTTCACTGAATGGGAATAGCAAAACAACATATGCACATAATATAAATATTGGATAATTCTTTGAACCATCCCTCAAAATGTGCTTCTGTCATTATTTCTGCTTCATCTAACACTTACATGACTCTTCAGTCTGGCAGCCTACTGCTGTCATCCTGTTCCCACTGCCCATGAGGGAGGATGTGATGGGCTGATAATATTGTTTTTCATGTACCCTCAGTGGGGGAAACATCACTGCAAAAATAACACTTTCCTATAAAACAGACTGAAATACATTTCGTACACACACATTAAAACAGATTTTAATTTTTTAAATTATTAATGAGACTTCATTTCATGAGATCTTTAATTAATTTTTATATATTCAGTTTAAGAAAAGGCAGATGCATTGCAGTAATAACAAAGATAGAGAGAAATATTGCAAAAACTTAATCTCACTGAATGGGAATTGGAAAGCAACATATGCACACAATAAAAATATTGGATAATTCTTTGAACTAGCCCTCAAAATACACTTCTGTCATTATTTCTGCTTCATCTAATACTCACATGACTCTTCATTCTGGCAGCTTACTGCTGTCATCCTGTTCCCACTGCCAACGAGGGAGGATGTGATGGGCTGATAATATGGATTTTCATGTACCCTCAGTGGGGGAAACATCACTGAAAAAATAACACTTTCTGTAATTTTTCACAGACTGAAATACATTTTGTACACACACATTAAGACAAATTTTAGTTTTTTGAATGATTAATGAGACTACATTTCATGAGATCTTAAATTAATTTTTACATATTCAGCTTAAGAGAAGGCGGTTGCATTGCATTAATAAAAAAGATAGATAGAAATATTGCAAAAACTTAATCTCACTGAATGGGAATTGCAAAGCAACATATACACGTAATAAAAATATTTCATAATTCTTTGAACTATCCCTCAAAATACACTTCTGTCATTACTTCTTCTTCATCTAACATACACTTGAATCTTCAGTCTGGCTGCCTATTGCTGCTCACTGTTCTGTTGCATTGCAGCAATACTCATGAATGAAAATGAGCATGTGGATTTATTTTCCCTTTCAGAAGTAATATAACCAGGACTTGATTTGCAATGTGGGTTGATGGCTTTTTCTTCACAGGTGTAAGGTACCTATTAGCTAACCAAAAGCATCCCCACTAGGTATCCCAATTACTAATATACTCCATAGTTCTATTTTTATAAAGCTTATGGAGGAGAGAAATTTCACATAAAGTAGTTTTCAACTTAAATTGTTTTTCTTGCATTCACTTTCATGACTAAAGCTGAAAATTAGGATCATTTTTAAGTGTATTCATTATATTCAGAAAAATTTTGTTTAAGATAAAATTTTGTTTGTTTACATTTTAAACGACGCAGTTAGGAATGTTAAAATCTATGATTCGATATAAGTTTGAATTGAGTAAATTCACAGCTGATACTTTATCACCAGTTATAGTCAGCACAGTAAGTAAAATTAACTAAATAGGCCAAATTTAATTACTACTTTTAATTAAGAGAAAAAATAAAGCTTTTAACTAACAGAGATAAAATTGAGCAATTTGTATTAGACCCTGGTTTCTGTAAAAAAGTTTAAGCATTAGTATGATAATTAAGATTTTGGAAAGAGATTCTCATGAATTGCTGAGGAAGTGTGGCAAGCCGATGATGTTAGAGACTTCAAGGCTAACCTGATAGAAACCTTTTTGAAGCTTGAATTAAATCAAAATAGATATAATATGATATCAGGAAGTCCATGTATTAAATGAAAGTTAAACTATCCAGTACATAGGAAGATATTAATTTTCAAAATATTTTGCTGATGTCATAGAAATTGAAAAGTTGATAAAAGCACCTGCAGCCATCTTGAAAATGTTCAGTCTTTCAGTTATTTTCAAACTGTTAACTTCACATCAGTTTGCGGAGCGAACCACTCCACGTGGGTAGTTGAGGTGCAATTAAAAATGCCGTGATCGTTATCTCACTTAATTAGGGGGACTTTGTGAGTGTTTGTCTTCTCAAGTGAATGTGCTTAATCTTCCAATCTTCTATGGAACAGTTGTCCAATGCTTTATTCAAAATTCTGGTACTGACAATGTAAGAGAGAACTTTTCAAGAATATAAGTATTTTTGTGAACCTAAATCTATATTAAGTGAAATTATTTATTTTACCTTTCATGTTTGGGGTGTATAATAAGAGCACATGATGACAAAATTATTATATATTGAGTTACCAGAAGGCTACACAGGTCATGAACATAATTTTACACAATTTAGGCAAAGTATGTGCTAGCCCCCAGTAATAGGTGGTATAAGCGAGAACCGGATATAGTTTCAGCCGCCATATTTGTGCACTCGCTAGGCCCATTAATGTACGTGCTCTTATGGAAGGTGGATGGTGTTCTCGTATTTTACGGCTGTTTTCTTAGTGAAAAATGTCTAAATTCGAAAAAAACTATGGTAGGACTCTTGTCGGAGAAGATGCGGTGGCGTATAGAAGAAAAGTTGACCTTTGTGGTGGCCAGGATCCGTATGAAATGTGCGTGAAAGACTTTGTAGCCTACGATGTTGACCCGGCTATGTTTCCAAATGTTACGCGAGATGACTTGATTGGTTATCTTGTCTTCGGAACGAACTTTTTAACCTTGGATCAAATGAAGGCTTTCAAGTCTCTGGAAGGCCATAATTATGTTACAAGTGGACATGTGGACTTTGTCAAAGGAAAAGTACTTTGCAACAACAGAGTTCTAGTTAAGCCCTTCGAGGAGTTGGTGACAACAGATGAGGAGTTTGCATTGTTTTTGAGTGCTGTGAATGATAGTGATCCTACAGCAGCAGTGTTAGATTGTGTTGAACCCTTTGCTGAAGATTGGAAGAATTCTGTTTCTGTCACTTGTGTATTGCCAAATAGTGTTTTTTTTTTTTTTTTTTTTTTTTTTTTTTTTTTTTTTTTTTTTTTTTTTTTTTTGCCTGAACCCTTGACCAATCTCTTTGACCCATCCACAGCTTCTCTGACCCACACAGAACTTTTTGTAAAATGTGAAGAATTATTTGAATCCTTAAAACTAACAGTTGCTCAGAGGACACTAGGGACCAATCTAATAGTCTTCTTTGGATGGTACATAGAGCAGGATGCCTAACAGCTTCAAAAATGCATTAGATCTGCCACACCAATATTGAAGACCCAGCTCCTAGCCTTGTCCGTTCTATCTGTAGGCCTTCTGAATGTGCATTTAAAACTGAGTTCACTGAACATGGTAAGGTATTAGAGAAAAAAATTTTGAATTGCTTTAAGACTGTAATGGAAGGAAAACATGAGCATTTTAATTTGAAGGACTGTGGTTTGTTTTTAAATGAAAAGTTTCCGTATCTAGGGGCATATCCAGATGGACTTATGACATGTTTGTGCCATGGTGTAGCTTTAGTGGAAGTTAAAACTGATAACAAAATTACTAATAAAGTAACTGTTTGTGGGCACTGATAATGGAAAATTATCTAATTCACATCCTTATTATTATCAAATCCAAACTCAAATGCCTTATCACTGAGATTCCTGTGTGTTATTTAGTTGGTTTACAAACTCAAACAGGAAAAGTAGTTGTAGATATTGTTCATGAGGATAAGGTACTGCAAAAAAAAAAAATTCTTGACATTTCTTTAAAGTTTTTTAAATGTGTAATCCTACCAGAATTGCTCTGTAAATATTATACAAGTCAAAGACATCTGTTGACCAGAAGTGATAATTATGTGGTTGAAAATGTTTGTTTGTGCCAGAAGCCTCCTGAAGTACCAATGATAAATTGTGCCAGTAATACTTGTAAGATTGTAACTTTTCATCGTGGATGTGAAGAAACACATGGTGAGGTGGAGATGCTCTGATTGTGTTAGTTCCAAAAACAAGTAGTGAAGGTGATTCAGATCTCTGTAATCAAATTTTGTGATGTAAAATATCATGGTATTTATGTAGAAGCCTGTCCATTTTGATAGAGGTTGCAGTTAGGCTTAAATAGATCCTGAATCAAAAGAAAAAATCCAAAGAATATTTCAGAGTGTTGTGGAATGTTATATCTTATTATGATTGAAAAATATACTATTTATACAAGCTGATGGTGACTTCTTTTCAAATTTTTCTTTTTTTTTTGTTTTGGTCCAGGCCCTATTTCCACCTAACCATAACCTCTATCAAGAAGGATGAGATACTTTATAAGTACCCATATCATGTTAGTATTTATGACTTTTATTCCAATTTTAAAATTTTAGTTCATACATATAATTTAATTTTTGGTAAATGTAATTTTGACTTAAAATCAATAAGATATTTTTAAACAATACTATTCTTTGGAGTTTTCTTTCATTACATAGTGATTGATTTTAAATCAAATGCCATGCTTTTACCAGTGAGTAATTTACAAGTTTTCAACTATTATTGAAATGCACTGCCAGGCTGAGATACCTTACATGTTTCAACATCTAAAGCTGATTTCCTGTGATATCAATATAAAATATATAGGTATAACTGATGGTGACATATTTTGAAACAGAAAAAAGTTTTACTGTACCGGTATTGCAAAATCTAATTTATCAAGTACTCTTTTTTACTTACTAGTACACGGTACTTTAATAAAAGTTATCTTCTTTACTCCATAATCTTACAAATGTTAATGTACCACATATGCAAGTTTTTGTTGCTCTTAAAGGAATAGGATAGGTGTGTAAAGTAAATTTTAAGTCACAAATTTGTTTCATCATTTTTATTAAAAAAATTACTTATTTCAATCCTAAATAACAAAAAAAAAAACTAACTCTGATACCAATATAATTATGTCACTATACTAAAATTATTACTACAAAGGAAAACCACAAAAATCTCTACTTTATGCTCCTCAAAAAATATAATTTATTGCAGGTGGGGAAAAATTATGATCAATACTGTAAAACATATTTTTTCCAAAAATATAGCATTTAGTTTTCCTGACATTCTAAAACTTGTCAGAAATCAGATTGGTCACTAGCACAACCTACCCATGCATTAGAAATAAAGGAAATACAGCCTTGAGGGGTAATGCCAATAAGAAATTTAACAGTGTTGTGATGCTTATAATTTGACCAGGTTCCTGCTCTAGCTATTAATGATGTTGGACGATTAACAAAGATTTCAAAACAGTCAAGGATAACACATACACTGTCACCAAAAGATTCTTTAAAACAAAGTGGTATTGTCTTATATAAGGTTTCTCTTTCAGGCCATACAATACACTTATCCAAGTGAGCAGCCACAGCACTAATCCACTTGTCACAAATTGCACTTACAGTTGGTTGTGTGACACCAAACCGATAAGCTAGGTCTTGCTCTAAAAGATGTAATCTTAGCCTCATTAATACCATAATAAACTCTGAAAATTTTGATAAAGCATTTCTATGAGATGACTCTACTTTAATAAAAACAAGATTGAAAACATGCATAAGCATTGTAAAGGTTGGAAGCCCTGTATAAAACTGAACTTTCTTATCATTAGCTGCTAACACTTCCTCAGTTACTTCAAAATGACTTAGACGTGCCTTCACAGTAGCTAATTCTGCCTTAAGTACAACATTATCTTCTACAACCCTTTTGTAATTTTGATTTAGTTCTCATTAGATAAATCAGTTTGGCAACTGACACCTGGAGAGATGTCATTTTGAGCAGTATCACTTCTAGCCTCTTCAACACACTGTCCTGCATTAACGCCTGCAGTAGAAGCATCACTAGCACTCACATCATGAAGGTCATCATCAGCCTTAATCCTCATCCCTTCAGGTGCTTGAACAAATTCTTGTGTCCTACTTAACAATCTTGCTTTCGCCCGTTCGTAACATTGATTATTCCTGATCGCGGCCTCCGGTGTCATTGTCTGTGATGCATATCCGAGGTTGACACTGGTGCCCAATCAACGTGTGTTTCATCCTTCAGTTTTGATGGTTTCCCTAAAAACAATAAAAATGAAACGTTAATAATTTGTAAACGGTAAAAATACTTTAAAATTAATATAAAAAGGTATGTAGGGTAACAAATTAATCCACTGTTAAACAGGTTATCTGCAAAAACAAACAGAATTTAACTTACCATGAACAAAGAGAAGAGAGCACGCACGTTTGTCCTTTGTGATATTTTCGTCAGTAACAATGGATCTGTTATTAGAGAAATCCATCGTCTTCGACGACGTTCGCTCAGCTCCCGAGTTCGATCACATTGGTTCGTAATTACAGTAGGTATTACATATAAACCTACTTTACTACGACCAGACTTTGATGTACATCCAAACATCACACACGCAGGCATCTTGACTTTACGTTAATTAATCCGTTGCAGAGATAAACTAACTTTAAAAGCTTGTAGAAACACAATGTGGTCTTATGGACGTTCGGACAGGCAGTGCACAATTATGGCCGCCGTCTATAAACCTGGGAGGATGTGACGTCACACTTATACCACGGATAGCTTTGTGCCCAACACAGGCTTGCTGAGTTTTTCATAACGGATGTGTGGTTATTACCAGTAGACATTTTGTACTCGTAATCATGATCCTCATTGGCTCTCAGTGGCCTGGCCATCAATGCAAAAAGAAAACCTTCTCATTATTTCATACAGACTGAAATATATTTGGTGCATATAAATTGAGGTTCATTTTAATTTTCTAAGTGCATAATTGAATAATGTATATTGAGACTTAAATATTATTTTTTTAGCAGTAAAAGAAGCAGAAGCATCAGATTTCAATAATAATAAAATAATAGTACCGGTATAGACTGAGATGACCATAGTACCTACTTAATTTTACCAAATGGAAATGGCACGGCAATAAATACTCATTACAGAAACACAGTAATATATAATTCTTAGAACTATGCCCATTTTTTAATTTAATGTTGTGTTAATGTTTCTATCAATTTTTCTTACTTATCTCACTTTTGTTTTCTTCTTGAATTACTATGGAAAATCTGATTTTTGTTTCATGCAAACTCTGAATAGAAGTTGAACATTAATGGGTATTTAACTATGGTATTTTTAAATGAAGCTTGTATTCTGAGTCTTTAATTATATTATGGCCTTCAGATTATAATTTACTTGGATACTTCAGACTTAAAAATTTTGAACCCAAAATTTCTGCAAGAACTTTTGACAAATCCATGGAGGTCATAAATGAGCTCTGGCTTTTCTCAAGCCACTCTTTCAATATTGATTTCAGTGGCAGATACACTCTCATAGCCTAGTTTTTCCTAAAACCAAACTGATAATAATCTAAAATTTCTTTCAATTCTCAGTAGCAGCATTTCTCACCCATTTTCAGTTTAGAGGACCAGTAAAATAATTGTATGTATCCATAACTTCTATGGGCCTAATATTTTACTTATGTGTGTATTAGTGATGTTGTAGGACATATTGAATTGAACCACTATTACAGAATAAATTTACAGCATGTTTTGAATTGTTACAGAAACACATTTATGGAATTAGAACTGAACTACAACTTTAAGAAAGTTTGGCTCATAACTTGTGCTCTTTTATAGCCTTATGCAGTACAAGTACAGTATCCAGCTTATATGAACATTTTTACTAATTTAATTCTCATTATATATTTATTTATTTACTATTTATTTATCTATTAGTTCCATGGATCCCTGCTGAGGTAGGATCTCTGGGATATGAAACATGCCATTGTTAATACACATGCATACAATATGAGTCATAATCATAATGAAAACAATCATATGTTACAAGGACAAATGAAGAGAATAAAAATAAACATTTATGTTTACAACTGAGCTTTGCAAAAGCATATGAATACAATTTATTATTTTATTCAAATTCATGAATGGAGCAGAAGGAGTTGGGAATAAAATAATTTCTCAGTTTGTCTTTAAATATATCTTTATTATCTGCAAACTGTTTTATACTCTTGGGAAATTTATTATACAGATGTGTCCCAGAATTATTAACTCCTTTTTGTTCTAATGACAGAGATGTTTGTGTTTTGTGCAAGTTATTTCTGTTTCTTGTATTGATATTGTGTACCTGTGAATTAGCTGTAAACAGGTTAAAATGTTCTATGACAAAGCACACGAGAAAATATATATACTGAGAAGTCATTGTAAGAATATTCAGTTTTTTTTTTAAAAGTTGTCTGCAAGAATTTCTTGGTTTTATCCTAAAGAGCATCCTAACAGCTCTTTTCTGTGTTATGAAACTTTTTTACTTTGTGAAGTGTTTCCCCCAAAACATTTATGCCATATGACATCACTGAATTGAAATATGAGGAGTACACCTGTTTGGTTAATTCTAGACCTCCTGTTATAAAAGGGGTTCGTATTGCAAAGATGACACTACTTAACTTCTTCAGTAGTGAAGTGATATGTTCGTGCCAGCAGAGTTTCTCATCTATTTTAATACCAAGGAATTTTATACTCTTTGTTTCTAAGATTGTGTTATTTTAATACCTTACTTATAAATCTGATTGTGCATAATTTTTTGTTTTAAACATAAAATAGTTTTTTTTTTTCAAATTTAATTTTAATGAATTTGCCTTAAACCAATTTGTTACTTCACTAAGTAATTCATTTTCATTAAATTCTAGTTTACTGTTTGGTGTTTTTCTCAAAGTCAGGTTAGTATCATCTGCAATTAAAACACCCTTCACTTTGTCAGATAATTTTCCAGGAAGGTCATTGATGTATAACAAAAATAGGAGGGGTCCTAGGACAAAGCCTTGTGTAATTTCATGTTTTATTTTCTCCCCATCTGATGAAGCATCTTTACTTATTTTAGAATCAAAAATGGAAACTTTTTGCATTGAATTTTCCATTTATGATTTAAACAATTTACCTGCGATACCATAAATACCATTTTTTTTCAAAAGTAATTAATGTTTTACACAGTCTAATGCTTTTGCAAGATCACAAAATATTCCTACAGGGCTCATTTTATTATTCAGTTCCTCAAATGTGTTGTTTAAAAATGAATATACAGCCATTTCTATGGATGATCCCTTTTGGAACCCAAAAAGTGAATTAGTGATGATATTATATTGTGTAACATATTTTATTACTCTATAATACATGACTTTTCCAAATATCTTTGAGAATCCTGAAAGTAATGAAATGGGATGAAAGTTATTTACACATGTTGCTTCTCCTTTTTTAAACAATGGTTTTACAGCTGCATATTTAAGTCACTTTGGAAACACATCTTACATCAACGATTCATTACAAATATGGGAAAGTACATGATTGATACAATCTGACCATCTTTACAGTAATTTATTTGAATATTGTCATAGCTGGAAGAATTTTTCGGTTTTAATTGTTTCATGAGTTTATTTATTTCTGAAACTGTTACTGGTGGCAATTGTATCTCCACAAATCTATTTGGGAAAGCAGTCTGAAGAAGCCTTAGGGCACTATGTGGGGATTGCTTTTCTATGCCTAATTTCTCTACAACTGAAGTAAAATGCTTGTTAAATATTTCACAAACTTGCACAGATCCATTTTGTTCTATTTTTAAGTGTTTAGAGTGATTTACAGATTTTCCTGTTTCATTTTTTATTATATCCCATATAGTTTTCATCTTATTGCCCAAATTCTCTATTTTCTCTGATATATACCTGTTGTTGACCGTTCTTATTACATTACTTAGAATTTTAGAATAAAGTTTAAAATGAGCTTTCAGTGTATAGTTATCTGATTCTCTTACTTTTAAGTAAAGGTCCCTTTTTGTTTTACTAGACACCCAAATACCCTTTGTTATCCATCCCTTACCCAATTCACTGTTTGGAGTGTTGACTTTTTTTTAAACTACCTTCGACAAGTGTTAGAAATATATTACATTAACACCCTGTGCAGTGTACATATATTTAACTCAATTGGAATTTAAAATTCTGCCTGCAGATGACAAGTCTCACCTTTAAGGAACATAGGTGGTGCACAATTCACATGTTGAAAATCATTGCTCTACAGTTTCCAAGTTAGTGATTTTGAAGGGTGTAATTTCAAAGTTTGTGACATCTAAAACAATCTCAAAAATATTATATCATAGAAGCAATATATCCTAGGTATCCACTATCTTCGACCTCCTGTAATATCCTATATTTGGTAAACTTATAATTCATTATTATATATTTACTTTTGTTCTCTTGTTGCTACATATATAAATCTGTAACAATTTGTTAGGAATTTCTTTGTAATGACATTATGAAAAAACTATCAAACAGATTTTGATGGTGTTTTCAGTTTTAAGGCATGGCATCCAGGTTAATATCTGGAAAATGTACTAAGACGATACGACAAGGAGCCAGAGCAGGAAATAATATGTTCTTAACCTTACAACCTTTTTTTTATGTCATCCCTCCACATCCTAATATCTCTTGGTAACCTCTTCATCTTAATATACTCCTTAGAATCTACATCCTTGCTTATCTGCTTTATGTATTCTAATTCTCTTCCAACACTTACATTTCTTGCTTTCGATTTTTGTTTCGGCTAACAAATTAACTAATATGACATACCTCCCTGTCTCTTCTTTATGTAAAATTATTTCACTAACTTCTTTCCTCATTCATCATTTTCAAAACAGGTTCCTTTAACACTATATCTGTTCACATAACTTTCAGCAACCTTCTATAACACCTCATTCCAAATGTTTCACTTTTCCATCTGTCGGGTATTCCTAAAATCTTCGCTTTGCTGCCATAAAATAATGTGCTGCACATATAGAGTTTAAAAGTTCTTTCTTAGCGCTAAATTAGTATTTGATAATAAATTAATTATCTTTTTAAAAAAGGCTCTTTTCAATAGTGCTATTCAGCTTTTAACACCATTCCTGCTTTTACCAACAACTGTAATTTTACTTTTAGCTAACAAAATTCACTTACTTCTCCTATTGCATTTGATCCTATGTTTTGTATTTAATCTACTATAATTGCTATTATATCAGCTACATTTCATCACTTCTGTCTTGATTTTTTTTATATATATATGAGGGTTGGAACTTACATAGTGGCAACACTGACGTGGAGACACTATGCAATGGAATCTACTATTGTCGCTGATAGCACACGTTGTTGACATACCTACCTTACCTTTGAGAAAATGGACTCACCCGTCCCACGTCCCTGGCGTTCGCACAATCGAGGGAAATGCAGTCACTTGTGAGTGAGCGGTCTAATGTAACGGTGTCACTAATTTTTCGAAACAGCAGAGTTGGATCATGATTGAATGTACCAGAGGTCGTATAGTACGACAGTGTCATCAAGGTCTTTAAGAGGCGTGCGGGGAATCGGCATTGCTGTACAGAACAGTGGCACATTGGGTAAAAGCCTTCAATGAAGGTCGGCAAACTGTGGCAGACATGCATTGGGCAGGTCGTCCTAGCGTGTCTGAAGAAGAAATGCATACTGTTGCCGTATTAGTGGACATTGATCGACGCCAGACTATTCGTGAGCTCACCTACAAAACCATATTAGTGCATACAACTGTGCTCCGCATCCTGAAGGAATGCCTGGGCATGCAAAAAATTGCATCACGATGGGTTCCTCATAAATTGATGGAAATTCAGAAATGGATGCATTACGACGCTGCTCAGACACACTTGGAGAGCTATGAGCATGAAGCAGTGGCGTTCTTACGCCATATCGTAACACTGGATGAGACATGGGCCACATCATACAAGCCAAAACTGAAACGCCAATCCACTATTATTCATGATGTTAAATCTCGAGAATCCGTAGGGAGCCAAGCGGTATTCTGATTAGCTAACTACAATAACTGTTCTCATAGCGTCATTGTTCACATTATTCTCACACAGAAATATCACAAAATAATAATAATAATAATAATATGAACAGGGACTTGGGTGTATGGCTCAGTGACGCATGGAAACCTGTTTTTGCCATTCTTAAACAACCAAGTGTCTCGCAGACGGATGATAGGACAGTGGAGAGTGTAAAACGGCATATATGTCCTACTTCTTCTATAGCTGGGTTCGTAGCCGACCAATCACTGACTAGTTTTATAGAACCCGGGTTATAGTTAGCCAATCGGAAGACCGCATGGCTCCCTATGGATTTCTCGAGTTCATAATTATTGACAGTAAATGTTGGAAGAATATATAATGTGGGGTCGTTCATTAAAGAAGTTTTTATATATATATATATATATTTCTGTGTGAGAATAATGTGAACGATGACGCTATGAGAACAGTTATTGTAGTCAGCTAATCAGAATACCGCTTGGCTCCCTACGGATTCTCGAGATTTAACATCATGAATAATAGTGTTAGAACATATGAACGGTGATGCAGTTTGAACAGTGACATTATACGAACATTGACGTGTGTAATCCATCTTCCTTCCATCTATAACAACCTTGGCTTTGGTTTACGCTGTGGAACCATCTGTTAGTACAATTCTGGTGTATATCTACGCCTGGTTTTGCAACCGACCAATCACAGTCACGGAATGGTTACGTCATTGGAGTCAGCCAATCGGACGTCGACAACGATCCTGGCTCCCTTCTGTTCCGCTATTCAGTTCAGTTTTTGTTGTTCCTTTAGATACAATGGACCTGATGATGGCGGCAGTGCAAGTCGCCAAAAGCTCGTCAACAGAAAATGTAATCCGGCAGCAAACCCACGAAGAATTTATACCTAAAGATCTGTTCCTGCGATCTCTTCTGCTATCCTCACTAATCTTCTGTATACTATTCTCACTAGTAAATTTGATGTTAGAGTTTTAGTGCAATAATTCTCACATTTATCAGCTAGTGTTTTGTTCAGAAGTATGAACACAACACTCTAAAAAAAAAAAAAAAAAAAAAAAAAAAAAGAGTTGGAATCTCTCCTGTTTCATAACTGTTTGATTTAAGTTTGAATTTCCCTTACATTCCTTCCTCTCCTAGGGTTTCCAGAAGTTCTGTGGGAATCACGCCAACTGCCTTACTTGAGTTCAAACCTTTCAATGGTCTATAAATTCTGTCCTTAAAACAGGATCTCCTAAGTCATTAATGTCAAAATAGCCTCTTTTTCCAGTACAGTATTGTTCAAATCATTCCCATTATATAGTTTCTCAATGGAGTATGATGTACAGATAACCTCTTTGTGGGGTACCCTGGACAACAGACTGCTGACGCAGGATGGCTGATAATCTACACTATAGGCAACCAAACTAGATCCTGTATCTCTCACGGTCACACAAAGCAACATCAGAAGATGAAACATTTGAATATGAAACTGAACAATGGCACTTGTCAGAGCCAACCAATCAGAATGATTGGACCCAGTGCTCACTTCTTCAAATAAATGCAGAAGGACTAACAATTGTTTATTTATTTATCAATCTTGTTTCATGGATCCCTGCTGAGGAAGCACCTCTGGGATGTGAAACATGTCATGGTTAATATACATACATACATTATGAGTCATAATCATAGTGAAAACAATTATATGTTACAAAGAAAAATAAAGAGAATAAAATAAACATAAATTTTTACAACTGAGTTTTGCAAAAGTCATACTGAATACAATTAATTATTTTGTTCAAAATCTTGAATTAAATATGAATACCTTAGGAAACTAGCTACTAACCTCAAAATCAACATCTTAGCAGTTAAAGAAACATGACTGAAACAGATTTGGAAAGCAGGGGCAAGATCGCAGGATACAGAACAATAGTGATACTTCCCTCTCCTATATAGGGATCAGCTATTTATGTCAAAAGTAACATCTGTAATATCTCAGAAGTGAGCTGTCAAAAAGACAATCAAAAAGAAATAATAACTGTCAAACTCAACAATTTAACTATTGCATCAGTTTACAAACCACCTCATTCCAAATGACCAACTCCATCACTGCCCTCACTACCAAAAACTTGCATATATGTAGGAGACTTTAAGAGCTGACATACATCTTGGGGTTACCCAAATACTGATGAAAATGTTGAGAAACTTACTTTGTGGCCTAAAAGTTAAGACCTGTATCTCAGCTACGATGCTAAAGAAAAGAAAACATTCCATTCTGCTAGATGGTAATCTGACACTAATCCTGATCTGGTTTTTGTTTCCATAGATGAAAGAAAACCTTTAGAACACATAAAGAAATTCCTTCAGCATTTTCCAAGAAGTCAACACGGACCCACACTAATCAGCATTGGTATCATAATTTCTGTTATCAGATCGATTCATAAACCGAGATGGACCTTAAAGAGGGCAAACTGGGACCAATACAGCACTGAGGTTGATGTGATGGATACCCCCAAAAGCAAAAAACTATAAGAGATTTGTAGGTATTTTTTATTGCTGCAGTTGGACGAAACATCCTTCATGGATACAGGAAACAATACGTTCCATGCTGGGACAAATCTACACAAACTATGTACGAAAATTATCAAAAACAGGTGACCCTGAAACAGGAAAAAGAATATTAGAAAAACTGAATGAATGGAGGAAACAGAAATGGAAAGAATGAAATTCTCAAATGAGCTTTACTCACTCCAGTAGAAACGCATGGACTCACCTTAAAAAACTGGATGCAACCTCAAACACATGCAGAAAGGATCCAGGAATTACTCCAACTGAAATGGCATTACACATCAAAACAAGAGCTAATAAAGTCCCAGTAGATCCTGCCATGAAGAAACAGATGGAGTGAGAGAGATGATTGATATGGATAAAAACCTCCAAAATAACCCTACTCTTTCTAATCCAGTCAGTCGCAAAGAAGTTGAGAAAGCCATCAAAATGCTAAAAATGTGGAAGGCGGGATGATTAGATGGTGTTATCACAGAATTCATAAGATATCTTGGCAAACAGGGAAGAACATGACTCAAGAACATCTTCAGCGATATCCTGGACACTGGGATCATCCTCCAAGAATACAAGATGGTTCACACCATGGTGATCATCAAACCAGGCAAACCATGCTTCAAGCTATTGACCAATTGCTCTACTCAGTGTTTGCCATAAGTTTCTAGAATGCCTCATTCTTAACCGTATTGAAGGAATAATAAATAACATAACACCAACATACCAGGCAGGTATAAAACAGAGCTGCTGTGAACAAGTATTAGCCCTGACACCATATATTGAGGCTGGATTTCAGAAGAAATTAAAGACATGAGTAGCTTTTGTTGATCTGACAGCGGCATATGATATGGTTTGGTTGGATGGACAACTACTTAAATTTTTAAAAATAAAAATGTATCCCGCAGGAAATTAACATCACTCTTGAAGAACATGCCGACCAACCGATATTTCAAGGTCACCATTGTGCAAAAGACACATAAGTTATTTACAATAAAAAATGGGTTACCTCAAGGGTCAGTACTAGCTCCATTGTTCTTCAACTTGTACACCAGTCACATGACCAAAACAACCGGCAATAAATTCTACTATGCTAACGACTTAACTATCTCTCTCCAAACTGCCACATTAGATAAAGGTGAAGCCACTCTCTCAAACAACTTAGAAACCCTGAATGAACACTATATAAAGTGGAGACTTTGTTTGAACCTGCTGAAAACAGAAGTATGCGCATTCTACTTGAGCAATAGAATAGCACATCAGCAGCTCAAAGTGAACTTCTGCCACCAGAGAGTGAAACATAATTTCTATCCTAAATGTCTTGGCATCACCTTATACCATATATGGGCACCCCCCGGCCCCCGGGTCAGATCCGGCCCTCCACCAGCTACAATCCGGCCTGCGAGAGATTCAAAAATATCAAATAACGTTCGCAAAGAAAAAAATCTGCATTTGAATTATCTATCTGTTTTTGTTAATTTGCTATTTGTATGTTTGATTATGCTATTGTAATTCTAATAAATAAATAAAAAATGTGTGCACTTTTATCACCTTTTTATTCACTACTACATACTTATTTCTTACCGAAGCTGACATCAAAAAAAAAAAACCTGGAAAATACAAGTCAGAAATTTAAAACATGTAATAACGTCATGAAGAAGCTAGCTTGTAATTCATGGGGAGCTGATGCAGACTCACTACGAACAACTGCTCTCACCATAGTTTACCCTGTAGCTGACTACTGTGCTCCAGTGTGGCGATGTAGCGCTCTCACTAGAAAAATCGACGTATATCTAAACAAGTGTATGGGAGTAATAACTGGAGCACTAAAATCCACCCCAGTTCACTAGTTACATCTTATCAGTAACAAAGCACCTCCTGAGTTAAGACGCCAAGAAGCAATGGCTCATGAGTGGATAAAACTACACCATCATGACCATCCACAGCATCTCCCAATCCACGAGGTCCTAAATTATCTACCCCCCACTTGTATTAAATCCAAAAACTCAGTATACCAAGACATGTTTGACTTTTGATGTCAAGGGAAAATGGTGACAAAGTTGGAACTCTGCATCTGCGAAACATCCAGGTGTTAAAGATCCCAAAACTGGATTTCCGGGATTCCACCTGAAGAGAGACCAGTGTGTCAAACTAAATTGCCTAATAACAGGTCACGCTAAATGCAACGCCATGCTCTATAAGTTGGGTCCTCAGGATTCTCCTGCCTATGACTGCAGAGCTCCTTCAAAGAGTGTGGAACATAACATCAAGGAATGCCCTCTAAGGAAGTATCATGGACCATTTCAAAATGTTTTCAGTGCTACAACTTCCTTCATTGAATGGCTACAACTGAACATCAGTTTGTGAATGCTACCAATGTTCTTGTCATTGTATATATTTATGCGTATTACATTAGTTGCTAGGCCATATGAAATGAATAAATAAAAGTTTCTCTGTGTATTCCTCCCATTCATTAGCTCTAACTTCTGAGCTTAAAAGAGGTTTCTCATCAGCTGCTTTAATGTTTATATATCTTTTCTTCTTTCTGCAAAAATCCTGTTTGATCTTGCTATAGGCCGTATCTACTTTACCTACAACCATTTCCTCATCTACTTCCTCGCACTTTTCCTGCAGCCACATTTTTTTCTTTCTTACTTTGTTTTCTAAAATGTTTATGATGCTCTCTTTCTGCTTCATCTTGTACATATTTGTGCCTTTTCCTCCAATCCATCAACTCTAAAATTTCTTCTGTGATCTAAGGTTTTTGGACAGCTATTTCCTAAAGCCTAATCTTTAATTTGCCAGCTTTGATTAGTTCCCTCTTCAGTGCATTCACGAGGTCGGATGAAAACTGTGGATTTGTATGAAGTACAAACAAACAAACAAACATATATACATACATATATATATATATATATATATATATATATATATATATATTCCTGTGGCATCAAAATATGGAAAAAACACGTGCACACATATATCAAAATTTTCGAGCCTATAGCCCTTCTTCAGTGGTAGAGTGAGATGGCTGGCAGCAACTGAACTGCAGTGCTTATTAAATCTTAGGAATTGTGAGGGTGCTGTCTTACTTACAAACTGTCAAGTGGATGGTACAAATTGTATCACCACCAATATTTCAGAGGTAAATGGGGAAGTCATATCATATTTAAAAAAGACTTGCCACGTACTAGAGAACTGAGAAAGTAATATGATGGTAGTGATTCATATGGATGCGCTGATGAATGGAACTGAGAACTACACACCCAGTTGCAATCAAAATTTTCCTCAGCTGGAATAAATAATTTACATGATCCTTAGATTGTGCCACCTGGGGAGTATGGGCCCATTAGTGTAACTTTGGTTGTGGGCAAGGTGACATAGTTTGATAAGCAACTACATTAGAAGATATGTGAGGAAACAAAGCAATTTGTAAATCGGCTATGTGATTTTAAATGAAGTTGTCAAGTTGATAGTCTGATACTGGAACTCATCAAGCTTAAAATCATTTTGGTAGGTCAGGAGATGACTTGTAGGGAGCAGATTAAGTAGATGCCCAGTGTTGTGTATTGGGACCAATGCTGTTTATTATGTTAATGAATAGAATCTCAAGTATTTCCTGACAGCACCTTCACATCTGAACGTAGCAGGTAACTATACAACAACATATCCTGGATAAGAGTTATATGTTAGCACTCAATCTCAGATAATTATAATCTTCCTCTATATGATCACATCCTTGTAAACTTACCATTTACAAGAAAAGTTTATTCTTGTACTGTATATTAATTAATTTGATGCGTAATTTAATGATAGATTTTCACAACTTACATATTTTTACTTCAATGTAATCTTCATGGGTCATTTTGACAGCTGGCTCTGCTGTCTTCATCAGGTGCAAAAAGAATCAGTTGTATGATAGAAGTCATCACATGGACTGGCTTAGTAGAAGTCCATTACTTACAAAAAGCAGCTCGGTGAAGATTGGACCCCGTCTGCTAGCGGTTGCTGCAGTAACCAATAAAATGGTGGCAGAACTGGAAGGCAACTGCATATTGAGCCATACCAGGTAGTTGTCTACTGATCCTTGTAGAACCGACCAATCCATGCACAGCAGAAACCTGGCAAAAGGTAGACCCCAACTACTGGAGGTTTCTGGGAAGTCCAATAAGTGTGTGGCAGAATTGGAAGGCATGATCTGCCAATTGGGTGTATCTATGTTATGGACAGTGTATGGAGCCATATCAGGTAGCTGAGTACTGTCTACTGACACTTGCAAAGTCCATGCATAGCAGAAGCTACTACGATATGGTTGGATATGCTGGCGGTCTGCCATGCTGGTCAGCCCATTCTGAATGGCATTGGCTGGCTTAATCTGAAGTGTAATTTGTATATATTACTCCACATTGTGAAGATTTGCCTCACTCTTTACAGAGATCTCTAATGATTGGCATTCATGCTTCACCCAGCTAGAGTCTGCTGTCCCTATTGATGTTATTATCATTCAGCCTTATTTTCAATGCCTTACATATGACCGATTCCCAGAAGGAAGAGGCTCTGGCCAGAACCACCATTTTTTCAAACTCTATCCTGTGCTCTTCATCGAAAGCATGTACAGCAAATTCCGACTTTTCAGTTCTGATGGTATGATCGATATAGACTTTCACACAGTACAGAATAAATCCCAGTAATCCTTAAGCCCAAGTCATCTTTTACCGATTGCAGCATGTCACATATCTTGGTGGGTGGCCAGATGATAGTTTTTATCCTATACTGTGCCCAGAGTATACCAATTTTTCCAGATGTGTTCCCGGCATATGGAGGGAAAGCAATAGTTTTTGGAGGTTCATCTTGCTCAGTGGATTGTATAGGTGGCTTCTGAACAAAAGCACCCTCTATCTGCCACCAAGAGTAGCCATTTTATTCAAAGACGGTCTTAAGATGATTCATTTCTTCAAGCGGGTTCTAAAGATTGCAGATGGCTCTTGATCTGTGTACCAGTGCAGCCAATATGGAGTTGTGTTGAGCTGGGTACCTGTCTGCTTCCAAGTAACTCTAAGTGTGAGTGGGTTTTTTGTATACACTATGTGATAGTGTTACTTTAGGTTTGGGCTGTACAAAGATGTCCAAACCCATGTGCTTCTACCATTACGCTGATGACTCTTTCACTGTGTGGCCAACTGGAATCCAAGCGTTGGATGAATTTCTCAACCACCTAAGTGAAATCCATCTCAACATATGCTTTATGAAAAAAGTAGTAAATGAAGGTTGCCTCCAGTTTTTGGACATCTTGGTAAAGCACAAACCTGATGGAACTCTATCGCATAGGATATACTGAAAACCCACTCTCACTGAGTGCGACTTGAGAGCACACGGTTACCATCACTCAGCTCAATGCAACTCTGTATTGGCCACACTGGTACAGAGAGTGAGAGCCATCTGGGATTGTCTGAGCCTGCTGGGAGAAATGAAACATCTTAAGATCATCTTTGAACAGAACAGCTACTCTTGGCAGCAGATAGAGCATGCCTTTGTTCAGAAGCTACCCACACCAACCACTGAACAAGATGAACCTCCGAAAACTATTGCTTTCCTTCCATATGCCAGGAACATATCTTGAAAAATTGGAAGACTTCTGGTGTGGTATAGGATGAAAAGTATCTTCTGGCTGCCCACCAAGATACATGACATGCTGCAATAGGTAAAATATGATTTGGGCCTAAGAATTCCTCGGATTTATTTAATACCATGTGAATGTGGCAAAGTCCATATCGATCAGACCATCAGAACCATCAAAGAGCATCTTAATGAGCATAAATGACACTTAAGGCTAATGCAACTGGCAAAGTCAGCAATAGCTGAGCACTCTTTTGATGAAGAGCACAGGACAGAGTTAAAAAAAAAAATGGTTGTTCTGCCCAGATCCTCTTCCTTCTGGGAATTGGTCATAAGCTAGGCATTGGAAATAAGACTGAATGATAACATCGATAGGACCGAGCGTGTTGGTGTAATGGATAGCGTTCTGGCCTCGCATTCGGGAGGATGGCGGTTCGAATCCCTGTCCGGGCATCCAGATTTGGGTTTTCCATGGTTTCCCAAATCACTCCAGGCAAATGCCAGGATGCTTCCTTCAAAAGGCCATGGCCGCATTCCTTGCCCCCATCCTTTCCCAACTCTAAAGACATCATTGTTGAGAGACGTAAAACAGTTAAAAAATAAATAAACAAAACATCAATAGGGACAGTGGACTCTACCTGAGTAAAGCATGGACACCATTCATTAGAGATATCTGAAAAGAGCGAGGAAAATCTTCACAACATGGAGTAATATATAAAAATCAAGCCATTCAATGCTTTTGACCATTCAGAACTGGCTGACCAGCATTGCAGACCTTCAGCATATCCAGCCATGTCATCCTATCTTCTGCAGCGTGCACACTTTACAAGTGTTAGTAGACAGTTCCCAGCTACCTGGTATGGCTCCATACGCTGTCCATAATATAGATACGTGGATCACACCTTCCAATTCTTCCATGCACCGATGGAGCTGCCCAGCAACCACCAACAGTTGGGGTCTACCTATCACCAGGTTTCTGCTGTGCATGGATTGGTCAGTTCTAGAAGCATCAATAGACAACTACTTGGTATGTCTCCACATGCAGTTGCCTTCCAGTTCTTACACGATTTTATTGGTCGGTCCAGCAACCACCAGCAGATGGGATCCAATTTTTGCTGAGCTGCTTTTGTAAGTAATGAGCTTCTGCTAAGCCAGTCTATATGGTGTCTTATAGGTTAGAACAACTGAAACTTTCTTTACTTCATGAAGACAGCATAGCCAGCTATCTAAACATTGTGTTTTTATGATGCTATCTGGCTGAACACCTGTGAGACGTACATTGTATCAGTACGCCAGGAAATTCTTTACTCACATATTTTTTTTCTTGTTGTGTATGATTAATTTCCTTTTCACAAATAACGTTACCAATGATATAATTTTCTGCACCCTTAAAAACTACTCCTATGAAGAAACAAACAAAAAAATATCCCTTGATGATGTGTGCTTGCGTAAACCAGCACAAGTGATGGTTAGGCTGGAAATATATTTTTAGCATTTCTGTCACTATAGCCATCTCTCCTTTAGCTTTGGTAAATGATCTTTTTATCTGTCCTTCCCCATATGTAGTTACTTATCTGTTTTTCATTGTGGAGGACAGAAAGTTTGCAGATGATTTGTAAAAGGTAACAGGATTGCAAGACAGGTTTGTGTGTATCTACAGTGAGTTCAGAAACAGATAACTAGTTGGATAGGTCAGCATAGAATCAAGTCAATTCTAATGAAAAGATACCAGCTTATAACAAACACTAATAGAAAAGTTAAGGATCCATATTATTAGTGAAGGGAATTGCTAGATCAAAACATAAAAGCACAAAAGAGGGCACCTAGAATTCAATAAAAATTACCACACAGTAACTGAAATGATACAGCGACTGGGCTGAGAGGCATTGAAGGGCAGAATACAGTCAAAGACAGTGATAGCCTTGTATGTGAGCTAAACTTGGAAAGATGCTCTGATAAATATCAGGGAAATATAGAAATAAAGAGGGGTCACAACTGCAAATTTCCATTACAATTCTATATAACGTAATGGGTGATATGTAATCTCACCTATTTTACTTACTTTGTTCCATACCTGAATCTACTATAATCCCACCTCTCCCAAACTGCAAATCATTGCAATACTTCCCAAATTCCCACCCCACCTCATGCACATTATAATATACTGGTTAAACATTTATACCCAGAAGTTACTGTTTTCTGTTCACCTGGATTTTTGTGTACCTGGTGACAGCCTTCCTACACTTATCTTTCTTCATTTTTTACAGATAGTTAAATTAATACTTTGGTCATACTGCTCACCAACATAAACAGATTCACTCATAGCTTTAGAAATCACTCACAATTTTAGAAACAACCCAGTACTTGCGGTTTTATGAAAAAAAGGGAACTTGCATGACTGATGTATACTAAGCTACAGAAATGAAATATTGGGTCCATCAGTGCTTAGTCTGATATCTTAACATTGAGTTACTAGACCATTGGTTTCTCACAGAAAACCCCACCTAGTGGAGTATCAAGTAACTGAAAGAATAAGTGATCATGAAGGATCTGATGGATATTAGAGGATTTAGTAAACCAGTGGTCAAAATTAAGTACAATTATAAAAAAAAGGCACCAATTTTTAATTTGAATGGATATTTCAGTGAAATTTTCAACAAATGGGTGCAAGGCACAAGTGCAATGGAGCCAAAGTGGGAAGAGTTCCAGGAAATATTAAAAAATGGTGAAGAAATATTTATTCCAAAACAGAAAACAAAGATAACCACAGAACATACATATTACACACGGAAGTGAGACAGTTAAAGAGGTTTATAAGAAGAGAACATGACACAAATAAGAGGCAGCAAGGCAATAGGGAATACTTGAAACAACTAACTAAGGAATTAACAGTAGTGAGAAAGGTGGCTAAAGATAGGGTTATAAAGAATATAATGGGGGCAGGGGAGCCACTCAAACCACTCACTGATGGATGCATCTAGGAATTTCTTTATCTATGTTAGAAAACTGAGGGGAAGGAGTGTTGTTAAGGCAATTATAGATAAGGATAGAGAAGAAATTACTTAGGATTTGAAAAGGGTAGATATTTTAAGTAACTAGTTTAGTGAGATCATTAGGGATTATGATTTAGGGATGGAAGGGAGTAAATCAGAGAAAAAGATTATCCACACAATTAGAAATGAGCAGATTTAGATTTTAAATTCATCCTGAGGATATCATGAAGGAACTAAGAAAACTAGAAAAGCATAAAGTCGCCGGTGTACATAATATTACTATTGATGTCTTAAAGTTAGCAGGATGTGACATTGTACCTTATCTTGAAATGTTATTTAAATTGAGTCTTGATATTTGCTGCATACCAGAGGGCTAGAAATGTGCGATAGTAGTACTGGTAAATTAAGGAGAGGTGACAAACAGAGTCAAAAATTACAGGCCACTCAGTTTGACATCAGTAGCAGGTAAATTAATGGAATTATACATATGCAACCACATAAGAGGTTTTTGTGAGGAACGTAAGTGATTTTGAAGTTGGCAATATGGCTTTAGGCAAGAATATTCATGTGAATCTCAGTTAGTAGCAGAGGTGGGCAAAGTGACTCACTAAAAAGAGCAGTGCTCATTTGATCACTCAGCGAAAAGAACTAGTTCTTTTCGATGGTTCACAAGTTCACTAGCTCAGTTTAAACAAAAAGAGCAGTTATATCCATTTTGAGTGTAGTATCTGTTCATTTTATTTAAATTTAGATTGATTTCTCACATCAGTTATTTATCTTTGTATTTATTCTAAAACATTTTTGTTTCTTAAATACTACCAGGAAACATAAAATAAACACACAAATCAATGAAAAAATTATTAAAAAAGATTTGGTGGCACGATTATTTTTAAACCTTTATAGTGGTCAATTAAATACACTTAAATTGTAGTTTAGATTAAAAACTTATCAGAACAAATAGCATAATGCTTACTGGGGAGAGAGAGAAAAAGAAGCGGAGTGGGATGTTATATTCGAAAGAACTAGCTCCGCAATGGCACTGCTCCATGCGGAGCTTAGGGCTGGAATCGAAGAATGTTGCGAATGAACTAGCTCTTCTCAATCGTTGGGATTTCTTATTTTTCAGAGCAGAGTTGATAAACAATGAACAGTGTGGAACAGAGAACAAACATGGGTCGGGCAAGAGTGGAAAAGCTGAAACCAACTTATTGTTGACGCACATTCGATTGAAGCTAAGTTCAATCGAGACTGACACACCACCGTCACCGACCTCCAAGAAGAACTACCGTTCACTCTTAGTGAATGACAACTCACTCGCTCTTTCAAAAGAACTGTTCTAAAGAACTGGTTCATTCGCTAACAACCCATCTTTATTTAGTAGGCTATATGCAAGATATATAATGATAATGAAGTACTCGATCTTTCAAAGGCATTTGATGGAGTGAGCCTACAATGGTGGTAAAAACTATTCAAGTGAATGAAAATGTAATTTGTTGGATAGATGAATTTTTGAATGGTAGAAAACAAGAAGTTGGGGTAAGAAATGCAGTATCAACAGAAGTGGAAGTGAAAATAGATTGGGACCATTCCTATTCATAATTTTAATGAATAATTGCATTGGTGGATTACTTTGGAGATGACATCATGCTATATAGCAAGATCAGCACAATAGAAGACCGTGAACACTGCAGGGTGATCTGGATAGGATATCTAGGGGAGTGGGTCAACACAGGATAGAGATAAATAGGAAGAAGAGTCAGCTTATTAGATACACAAAAAACTAAAGATTGATTATAGTTATAATGTGGGAAAAGAAAAGCTTGTTGAAGATTTGAAATGTAAATATCTTGGTATAACATTTGTTAAAAAAAAAAAAAATCAACCGGGCAGGACATATTAGTCATGTAGCAGGAAAAGATTTCAGAATCCTTTATTTGTTGGAGAGAATGATGAGGGGATGTACTAGAGAAGTAAGGGCATTGGGTTACAAAATATTGGTCGTATCATTGCTTGAATATGGTACTGTAATTTAGGATCCACATTTTGTGTATCAAGGAAGATGAATGTAAGGGCAAAAATTAACCTACCAATGGAATATTTAGCCAAATTTGCCAATAACACTCATATCACTTGTTATACAGTGGCAAATACTGCATTTCTCCCTCCCCCCTCTCCCCCTGGGCACGTCCTTTGCATGTGTGTAACAACATTACCAATAGGAACAGATGAAAGTCACATTCTGTTTTCAAGCAGATTGTGGTTAAACTTGTTTCTGTTAAATACAGTTATTAGACAGTGGAAGAAATAATCAAATTTTATCAAGTTAATTGGAAATAAAGGAAACATAAAAAAACAAGAACAATTATCAGAAATGCTTATTGAAAGAACTCCACCTGCAGAAGCTACTGGGTAGATTGTTTCACTTAACAATATTTGTTGCCAGTCTCAAGCCCAGATAAAGGAGGCAGGTCGGATAAGAACCATAAAAGATTAGGCCAGGAATAATCTTGAGGAAACCTCTATGGCTTATTACCATAGCTGCTATACTGATATCAACAGAGAGTTAACTTCCTGTACTTTCAAGCATGATGGCCATGTCTGCAACCAAGCAACTAACCCAGGATCCAGTAAATATACTAGGTTTTCTCGGTCATCAGATTCTGGGGGACCTATAACATCATGCATGTATGTACTGGAGCTTCCCAAATTTCTTTGCCTGAAATGCAAATATTTTCTTTGCACTTTGAACATCAATAGGCTTCTCAAAGTTGGCAAACATTAGACATATTCAACATACAAATTCTATCCCTTCAAGAAACATGGTAGACAGATGAAACTCACTTTAAATCACAAAATTACAGAATTTACAAACGTAAACCAGTAATCTCAATCCCTAACAAGGCAAAAAGTTGTTGTTGTTGTTGTTGTTGTTGTTGTTGTGATTTAAGGGCGCATCGACGGCGGGGTCATTAGCGCCCAACAAGGCAAAAAATTTTGACTCTGGGTTTATAGGCAGAAGGAATAACACAAACTCAATATTAAACTTCACATCTACTTTTGAAAGAATCTCAATAGTGTCAATCAAATCAGGAAATAAGGCTTATTCAATAATAAATGAATGTGCACCTACAAAAAACTATGGTCAAAAGACCATCAACTCTTAGGGGAAACGACAAACATATTAAAATTCTGATGGGATAAATCAATGTGTTTCAGTTTAAAATTAATGTCAACACATTTTCTGGTACTTCTAAAAAAAAAAAAAAAAAAAAAAAAAAAAAAAAAAAAAAAAAAAAAAAGGAAGGAGATCTCCAAGTTGTCATTCAATCATAGACCGTGATGCCACACTGAAGAAAAACTAAAAGGAAATTATGAATGTCAAAGTAAAATAACAGGGGTAATTGTCACTGATCATCATTTGTCTCTAATTAAAGTTTCAACCAAATTGATTCAAACCCACAATACGTCAAAATGTGCGAATCTACCCTTAATTTTTGGAACAAAACTTTGAAACTTTTCTTGCCAATATATCCAGCCAACATCCTACTAACTGGCCAGAACTTAGAGACACACTCTTCAAAGCTGCTCAATGTATCGGATTACCTCCAAATAATGCAAACATTGGTAGTGGAATGAAACCTGTCACAAAGCTATCAAACTTAGAATTAAAGCCTGGCAAAACTTTAATTTCCACAAACCCCACAAAATATGCAGGCATTCATTAATTTACAGAAACAAACTTCAAAAACCATTAGATTAGACAAACGTACTTATAATAGGAACAAACTGGCAGAAGTAAATCAATAGTTTAAGAAAAAGAACACAAGGGACTTCTACAGAACATTCAAAGAAGAATTATCAAATTACCAGACACCTAGCCTGTGTTTAAAATATCTAGATGAGACTCTAGAAACAAATAAAATCGAAAATTATAGGCTCCTAGCAAATTACTTTCAAGACCTTTCAAATTGTGAATACCCTAAAGGATAATTAACCTTTGAAAAATCCACTTCAAATCCAAATTCAGAACCTCCCACTTGAAGAGAAATCCAACAAATACTCCATGGACTTAAAAATAACAAAGCTCCAGGGAAAGATTGTATAATTGCTGAAATATGGAAAAGAGGTGGTATGAGTCTTGCTCATAAAATTCATGTGATTATTGAAGATATATGGATCAAAAAAATAATCCTAGAAGACTGTAAATGTGCACTACTTCATCCACTTCACAAAAACTGGATAAAACTGACATTAATAACTACAGAGCAATTTCCTTGTTACCAATTACTTACAAAATTCTATCCAAGGCACTTCTCATGAGACTTGAAACACAAATAGATAATCT
>CM061921.1:159555123-159572454 GCA_031002005.1 Vandiemenella viatica
TTTATGTCAAGGAACGGTCTAAGGCAGGCATGGACTTAATCAGCTCGCGGGCCCTAGGTAAGAAATAAGTATGTAGTAGTGAATAAAATGGTGATAAAAGTGCACACATTTTTTATTTATTTATTAGAATTACAATAGCATAATCAAACATACAAATAGCAAATTAACAAAAACAGATAGATAATTCAAATGCAGATTTTTTTCTATGCGAACGTTATTTGAAATTTTTGAATCTCTCGCAGGCCGGATTGTAGCTGGTGGAGGGCCGGATCTGGCCCGGGGGCCGGGGGGTGCCCATATATGGTATAAGGTGATGCCAAGACATTTAGGATA
Organism: Vandiemenella viatica; assembly: GCA_031002005.1. NCBI lineage: Eukaryota > Metazoa > Arthropoda > Insecta > Orthoptera > Morabidae > Vandiemenella > Vandiemenella viatica. Next base: position 159,555,457 of record CM061921.1, read on the forward strand.
GAAATTATGTTTCACTCTCTGGTGGCAGAAGTTCACTTTGAGCTGCTGATGTGCTATTCTATTGCTCAAGTAGAATGCACATACTTCTGTTTTCAGCAGGTTCGGACAAAGTCTCCACTTCATATAGTGTTCATTCAGGGTTTCTAAGTTGTTTGAGAGAGTGGCTTCACCTTTATATAATGTGGCAGTTTGGAGAGAGATAGTTAAGTCATTAGCATAGTAGAATTTATTGCCGGTTGTTTTGGTCATGTGACTGGTGTACAAGTTGAAGAACAATGGAGCTAGTACTGACCCTTGAGGTAACCCATTTTTTATTGTAAATAACTTACGTGTCTTTTGCACAATGGTGACCTTGAAATATCGGTTGGTCGGCATGTTCTTCAAGAGTGATGTTAATTTCCTGCGGGATACATTTTTATTTTTAAAAATTTAAGTAGTTGTCCATCCAACTAAACCATATCATATGCCACTGTCAGATCAACAAAAGCTACTCATGTCTTTAATTTCTTCTGAAATCCAGCCTCAATATATGGTGTCAGTGCTAATACTTGTTCACAGCAGCTCTGTTTTATTCTGAAACCTGCCTGGTATGTTGGTGTTATGTTATTTATTATTCCTTCAATACGGTTAAGAATGAGGCGTTCTAGAAACTTATGGCAAACACTGAGTAGAGCAATTGGTCAATAGCTTGAAGCATGGTTTGCCTGGTTTGATGATCACCATGGTGTGAACCATCTTGTATTCTTGGAGAATGATCCCAGTGTCCAGGATATCGCTGAAGAAGTTCTTGAGTCATGTTCTTCCCTGTTTGCCAAGATATCTTATGAATTCTGTGAAAACACCATCTAATCATCCCGCCTTCCACATTTTTAGCATTTTGATGGCTTTCTCAACTTCTTTGCGACTGACTGGATTAGAAAGAGTAGGGTTATTTTGGAGGTTTTTATCCATATCAATCATCTCTCTCACTCCATCTGTTTCTTCATGGCAGGATCTACTGGGACTTTATTAGCTCTTGTTTTGATGTGTAATGCCATTTCAGTTGGAGTAATTCCTGGATCCTTTCTGCATGTGTTTGAGGTTGCATCCAGTTTTTTAAGGTGAGTCCATGTGTTTCTACTGGAGTGAGTAAAGCTCATTTGAGAATTTCATTCTTTCCATTTCTGTTTCCTCCATTCATTCAGTTTTTCTAATATTCTTTTTCCTGTTTCAGGGTCACCTGTTTTTGATAATTTTCGTACGTAGTTTGTGTAGATTTGTCCCAGCATGGAACGTATTGTTTCCTGTATCCTTGAAGGATGTTTCGTCTAACTGCAGCAATAAAAAATACCTACAAATCTCTTATAGTTTTTTGCTTTTGGGGGTATCCATCACATCTACCTCAGTGCTGTATTGGTCCCAGTTTGCCCTCTTTAAGGTCCATCTCGGTTTATGAATCGATCTGATAAAAGAAATTATGATACCAATGCTGATTAGTGTGGGTCCGTGTTGACTTCTTGGAAAATGCTGAAGGAATTTCTTTATGTGTTCTAAAGGTTTTCTTTCATCTATGGAAACAAAAACCAGATCAGGATTAGTGTCAGATTACCATCTAGCAGAATGGAATGTTTTCTTTTCTTTAGCATCGTAGCTGAGATACAGGTCTTAACTTTTAGGCCACAAAGTAAGTTTCTCAATATTTTCATCAGTATTTGGGTAACCCCAAGATGTATGTCAGCTCTTGATGTCTCCTACATATATGCAAGTTTTTGGTAGTGAGGGCAGTGATGGAGTTGGTCATTTGGAATGAGGTGGTTTGTAAACTGATGCAATAGTTAAATTGTTGAGTTTGACAGTTATTATTTCTTTTTGATTGTCTTTTTGACAGCTCACTTCTGAGATATTACAGATGTTACTTTTGACATAAATAGCTGATCCCTATATAGGAGAGGGAAGTATCACTATTGTTCTGTATCCTGCGATCTTGCCCCTGCTTTCCAAATCTGTTTCAGTCATGTTTCTTTAACTGCTAAGATGTTGATTTTGAGGTTAGTAGCTAGTTTCCTAAGGTATTCATATTTAATTCAAGATTTTGAACAAAATAATTAATTGTATTCAGTATGACTTTTGCAAAACTCAGTTGTAAAAATTTATGTTTATTTTATTCTCTTTATTTTTCTTTGTAACATATAATTGTTTTCACTATGATTATGACTCATAATGTATGTATGTATATTAACCATGACATGTTTCACATCCCAGAGGTGCTTCCTCAGCAGGGATCCATGAAACAAGATTGATAAATAAATAAACAATTGTTAGTCCTTCTGCATTTATTTGAAGAAGTGAGCACTGGGTCCAATCATTCTGATTGGTTGGCTCTGACAAGTGCCATTGTTCAGTTTCATATTCAAATGTTTCATCTTCTGATGTTGCTTTGTGTGACCGTGAGAGATACAGGATCTAGTTCGGTTGCCTATAGTGTAGATTATCAGCCATCCTGCATCAGCAGTCTGTTGTCCAGGGTACCCCACAAAGAGGTTATCTGTACATCATACTCCATTGAGAAACTATATAATGGGAATGATTTGAACAATACTGTACTGGAAAAAGAGGCTATTTTGACATTAATGACTTAGGAGATCCTGTTTTAAGGACAGAATTTATAGACCATTGAAAGGTTTGAACTCAAGTAAGGCAGTTGGCATGATTCCCACAGAACTTCTGGAAACCCTAGGAGAGGAAGGAATGTAAGGGAAATTCAAACTTAAATCAAACAGTTATGAAACAGGAGAGATTCCAACTTTTTTTTTTTTTTTTTTTTTTTTTTTTTTTTTTTTTTTTTTTTTTTTTTTTTTTTTAGAGTGTTGTGTTCATACTTCTGAAAAAAACACTAGCTGATAAATGTGAGAATTATTGCACTAAAACTCTAACATCAAATTTACTAGCGAGAATAGTATACAGAAGATTAGTGAGGATAGCAGAAGAGATCGCAGGAACAGATCTTTAGGTATAAATTCTTCGTGGATTTGCTGCCGGATTACATTTTCTGTTGACGAGCTTTTGGCGACTTGCACTGCCGCCATCATCAGGTCCATTGTATCTAAAGGAACAACAAAAACTGAACTGAATAGCGGAACAGAAGGGAGCCAGGATCGTTGTCGACGTCCGATTGGCTGACTCCAATGACGTAACCATTCCGTGACTGTGATTGGTCGGTTGCGAAACCAGGCGTAGATATACACCAGAATTGTACTTACAGATGGTTCCACAGTGTAAACCAAAGCCAGGGTTGTTATAGATGGAAGGAAGATGGATTACACACACCAATGTTCGTATAATGTCACTGTTCAAACTGCATCACCGTTCATATGTTCTAACACTATTATTCATGATGTTAAATCTCGAGAATCCGTAGGGAGCCAAGCGGTATTCTGATTAGCTGACTACAATAACTGTTCTCATAGCGTCATCATTCACATTATTCTCACACAGAAATATATATATATATATAAAAAACTTCTTTAATGAACGACCCCACATTATATATTCTTCCAACATTTACTGTCAATAATTATGATGTTAAACTCGAGAAATCCATAGGGAGCCATGCGGTCTTCCGATTGGCTAACTATAACCCGGGTTCTATAAAACTAGTCAGTGATTGGTCGGCTACGAACCCAGCTATAGAAGAAGTAGGACATATATGCCGTTTTACACTCTCCACTGTCCTATCGTCCGTCTGCGAGACACTTGGTTGTTTAAGAATGGCATAAACAGGTTTCCATGCGTCACTGAGCCATACACCCAAGTCCCTGTTCATATTATTATTATTATTATTATTTTGTGATATTTCTGTGTGAGAATAATGTGAACAATGACGCTATGAGAACAGTTATTGTAGTCAGCTAATCAGAATACCGCTTGGCTCCCTACGGATTCTCGAGATTTAACATCATGAATAATAGTGGATTGGCGTTTCAGTTTTGGCTTGTATGATGTGGCCAATGTCTCATCCAGTGTTACAATATGGCGTAAGAACGCCACTGCTTCATGCTCATAGCTCTCCAAGTGTGTCTGAGCAGCGTCGTAATGCATCCATTTCTGCATTTCCATCAATTTATGCGGAACCCATCGTGATGCAATTTTTTGCATGCCCAGGCATTCCTTCAGGATGCGAAGCACAGTTGTATGCACTAATATGGTTTTGTAGGTGAGCTCACGAATAGTCTGGCGTCGATCAATGTCCACTAATACGGCAACAGTATGCATTTCTTCTTCAGACACGCTAGGACGACCTGCCCAATGCATGTCTGCCACAGTTTGCCGACCTTCATTGAAGGATTTTACCCAATGTGCCACTGTTCTGTACAGCAATGCCGATTCCCCGCACACCTCTTAAAGACCTTGATGACACTGTCGTACTATACGACCTCTGGTACATTCAATCATGATCCAACTCTGCTGTTTCGAAAAATTAGTGACACCGTTACATTAGACCGCTCGCTCACAAGTGTCTGCATTTCCCTCGATTGTGCGAACGCCAGGGACGTGGGACAGGTGAGTCCATTTTTTCAAAGGTAAGGTAGGTATGTCAACAACGTGTGCTATCAGCGACAATAGTAGATTCCATTGCATAGTGTCTCCACGTCAGTGTTGCCACTATGTAAGTTCCAACCCTCATATATATATAAAAAAAATCAAGACAGAAGTGATGAAATGAAAATAGCAATTGTAGTAGATTAAATACAAAACATAGGATCAAATGCAATAGGAGAAGTAAGGGAATTTTGTTAGCTAAAAGTAAAATTACAGTTGTTGGTAAAAGCAGGAATGGCGTTAAAAGCTGAATAGCACTATTGAAAAGAGCCTTTTTTAAAAAGATAATTAATTTATTATCAAATACTAATTTAGCGCTAAGAAAGAACTTTTAAACTCTATATGTGCAGCACATTATTTTATGGCAGCAAAGCGAAGATTTTAGGAATACCAGACAGATGGAAAAGTGAAACATTTGGAATGAGGTGTTATAGAAGGTTGCTGAAAGTTATGTGAACAGATATAGTGTTAAAGGAACCTGTTTTGAAAATGATGAATGAGGAAAGAAGTTAGTGAAAGAATTTTACATAAAGAAGAGACAGCGAGGTATGTCATATTAGTTAATTTGTTAGCCGAAACAAAAATCGAAAGCAAGAAATGTATGTGTTGGAAGAGAATTAGAATACATAAAGCAGATAAGCAAGGATGTAGATTCTAAGGAGTATATTAAGATGAAGAGGTTACCAAGAGATATTAGGATGTGGAGGGATGACATAAAAAAAAGGTATTAAAAAGGTTGTAAGGTTAAGAACATATTATTTCCTGCTCTGGCTCCTTGTCGTATCGTCTTAGTACATTTTCCAGATATTAACCTGGATGCCATGCCTTAAAACTGAAAACACCATCAAAATCTGTTTGGTAGATTTTTCATAATGTCATTACAAAGAAATTCCTAGCAAATTGTTACAGATTTATATATGTAGCAACAAGAGAACAAAAGTAAATATATAATAATGAATTATAAGTTTACCAAATATAGGATATTACAGGAGGTCGAGGATAGTGGATACCTAGGAAATATTGCTTCTATGATATAATATTTTTTGAGATTGTTTTAGATGTCACAAACTTTGAAATTACACCCTTCAAAATCACTAACTTGGAAACTGTAGAGCAATGATTTTCAACATGTGAATTGTGCACCACCTATGTTCCTTAAAGGTGAGACTTGTCATCTGCAGGCAGAATTTTAAATTCCAATTGAGTTAAATATATGTACACTGCACAGGGTGTTAATGTAATATATTTCTAACACTTGTCGAGGGTAGTTTAAAAAAAAAAAGGAAACTTGTCAACACTCCAAACAGTGAATTGGGTAAGGGATGGATAACAAAGGGTATTTGGGTGTCTAGTAAAACAAAAAGGGACCTTTACTTAAAAGTAAGAGAATCAGATAACTATACACTGAAAGCTCATTTTAAACTTTATTCTAAAATTCTAAGTAATGTAATAAGAACGGTCAACAACAGGTATATATCAGAGAAAATAGAGAATTTGGGCAATAAGATGAAAACTATATGGGATATAGTAAAAAATGAAACAGGAAAATCTGTAAATCACTCTAAACACTTAAAAATAGAACAAAATGGATCTGTGCAAGTTTGTGAAATATTTAACAAGCATTTTACTTCAGTTGTAGAGAAATTAGGCATAGAAAAGCAATCCCCACATAGTGCCCTAAGGCTTCTTCAGACTGCTTTCCCAAATAGATTTGTGGAGATACAATTGCCACCATCAGTTTCAGAAATAAATAAACTCATGAAACAATTAAAACCTAAAAATTCTTCCAGCTATGACAATATTCAAATAAATTACTGAAAAGATGGTCAGATTGTATCAATCATGTACTTTCCCATATTTGTAATGAATCGTTGATGTAAGATGTGTTTCCAAAGTGACTTAAATATGCAGCTCTAAAACCATTGTTTAAAAAAGGAGAAGCAACATGTGTAAATAACTTTCATCCCATTTCATTACTTTCAGGATTCTCAAAGATATTTGGAAAAGTCATGTATTATAGAGTAATAAAATATATTACACAATATAATATCGTCACTAATTCACTTTTTGGGTTCCAAAAGGGATCATCCATAGAAATGGCTGTATATTCATTTTTAAATAACACATTTGAGGAACTGAATAATAAAATTAGCCCTGTAGGAATATTTTGTGATCTTGCAAAAGCATTAGACTGTGTAAAACATTAATTACTTTTGAAAAAAAAAATGGTATTTATGGTATCACAGGTAAATTGTTTAAATCATAAATGGAAAATTCAATGCAAAAAGTTTCCATTTTTGATTCTAAAATAAGTAAAGATGCTTCATCAGACGGGGAGAAAATAAAACATGAAATTACACAAGGCTTTGTCCTAGGACCCCTCCTATTTTTGTTATACATCAATGACCTTCCTGGAAAATTATCTGACAAAGTGAAGGGTGTTTTAATTGCAGATGATACTAACCTGACTTTGAGGAAAACACCAAACAGTAAACTAGAATTTAATGAAAATGAAGTACTTAGTGAAGCAGCAAATTGGTTTAAGGCAAATTCATTAAAATTAAATTTGAAAAAAAAAAAAACTATTTTATGTTTAAAACAAAAAATTATGCACAATCAGATTTATAAGTAAGGTATTAAAATAACACAATCTTAGAAACAAAGAGTATAAAATTCCTTGGTATTAAAATAGATGAGAAACTCTGCTGGCACGAACATATCACTTCACTACTGAAGAAGTTAAGTAGTGTCATCTTTGCAATACGAACCCCTTTTATAACAGGAGGTCTAGAATTAACCAAACAGGTGTACTCCTCATATTTCAATTCAGTGATGTCATATGGCATAAATGTTTTGGGGGAAACACTTCACAAAGTAAAAAAAGTTTCATAACACAGAAAAGAGCTGTTAGGATGCTCTTTAGGATAAAACCAAGAAATTCTTGCAGACAACTTTTAAAAAAAACTGAATATTCTTACAATGACTTCTCAGTATATATATTTTCTCGTGTGCTTTGTCATAGAACATTTTAACCTGTTTACAGCTAATTCACAGGTACACAATATCAATACAAGAAACAGAAATAACTTGCACAAAACACAAACATCTCTGTCATTATAACAAAAAGGAGTTAATAATTCTGGGACACATCTGTATAATAAATTTCCCAAGAGTATAAAACAGTTTGCAGATAATAAAGATATATTTAAAGACAAACTGAGAAATTATTTTATTCCCAACTCCTTCTGCTCCATTCATGAATTTGAATAAAATAATTAATTGTATTCATATGCTTTTGCAAAGCTCAGTTGTAAACATAAATGTTTATTTTTATTCTCTTCATTTGTCCTTGTAACATATGATTGTTTTCATTATGATTATGACTCATATTGTATGTATGTGTATTAACAATGGCATGTTTCATATGCCAGAGATCCTACCTCAGCAGGGATCCATGAAACTAATAGATAAATAAATAGTAAATAAATAAATATATAATGAGAATTAAATTAGTAAAAATGTTCATATAAGCTGGATACTGTACTTGTACTGCATAAGGCTATAAAAGAGCACAAGTTATGAGCCAAACTTTCTTAAAGTTGTAGTTCAGTTCTAATTCCATAAATGTGTTTCTGTAACAATTCAAAACATGCTGTAAATTTATTCTGTTATAGTGGTTCAATTCAATATGTCCTACAACATCACTAATACACACATAAGTAAAATATTAGGCCCATAGAAGTTATGGATACATACAATTATTTTACTGGTCCTCTAAACTGAAAATGGGTGAGAAATGCTGCTACAGAGAATTGAAAGAAATTTTAGATTATTATCAGTTTGGTTTTAGGAAAAACTAGGCTATGAGAGTGTATCTGCCACTGAAATCAATATTGAAAGAGTGGCTTGAGAAAAGCCAGAGCTCATTTATGACCTCCATGGATTTGTCAAAAGTTCTTGCAGAAATTTTGGGTTCAAAATTTTTAAGTCTGAAGTATCCAAGTAAATTATAATCTGAAGGCCATAATATAATTAAAGACTCAGAATACAAGCTTCATTTAAAAATACCATAGTTAAATACCCATTAATGTTCAACTTCTATTCAGAGTTTACATGAAACAAAAATCAGATTTTCCATAGTAATTCAAGAAGAAAACAAAAGTGAGATAAGTAAGGAAAATTGATAGAAACATTAACACAACATTAAATTAAAAAATGGGCATAGTTCTAAGAATTATATATTACTGTGTTTCTGTAATGAGTATTTATTGCCGTGCCATTTCCATTTGGTAAAATTAAGTAGGTACTATGGTCATCTCAGTCTATACCGGTACTATTATTTTATTATTATTGAAATCTGATGCTTCTGCTTCTTTTACTGCTAAAAAAATAATATTTAAGTCTCAATATACATTATTTAATTATGCACTTAGAAAATTAAAATGAACCTCAATTTATATGCACCAAATATATTTCAGTCTGTATGAAATAATGAGAAGGTTTTCTTTTTGCATTGATGGCCAGGCCACTGAGAGCCAATGAGGATCATGATTACGAGTACAAAATGTCCACTGGTAATAACCACACATCCGTTATGAAAAACTCAGCAAGCCTGTGTTGGGCACAAAGCTATTACTGGGGGCTAGCAATACTTTGCCTAAACTGTGTAAAATTATGTTAATGACCAGTGTAGCCTTCTGGTACCTCAATATATAATAATAATAATAATAATAATAATTTTATTGTCATTAAACTGTCATAGCAATAGACAACGTCTCAATATATAATCATTTGGTCATCATGTGCTCTTATTATACACCCCAAACATGAAAGGTAAAATAAATAATTTCACTTAATATAGATTTAGTTTCACAAAAATACTTATATTCTTGAAAGTTCTCTCTTACATTGTCAGTACCAGAATTTTGAATAAAGCATTGGACAACTGTTCCATAGAAGATTGGAAGATTAAGCACATTCACTTGAGAAGACAAACACTCACAAAGTCCCCCTAATTAAGTGAGATAACGATCACGGCATTTTTAATTGCACCTCAACTACCCGCGTGGAGTGGTTCGCTCCGCAAACTGATGTGAAGTTAACAAGTGTATATTAGATGAAGAAGAAGTAATGACAGAAGTGTATTTTGAGGGATAGTTCAAAGAATTATGAAATATTTTTATTACGTGTATATGTTGCTTTACAATTCCCATTCAGTGAGATTAAGTTTTTTGCAATATTTCTCTCTATCTTTTTTATTAATGCAATGCAACCGCCTTCTCTTAAGCTGAATATGTAAAAATTAATTTAAGATCTCATGAAATGTAGTCTCATTAATCATTCAAAAAACTAAAATCTGTCTTAATGTGTGTGTACAAAATGTATTTCAGTCTGTGAAAAATTATAGAAAGTGTTATTTTTTCAGTGATGTTTCCCCCACTGAGGGTACATGAAAATCCATATTATCAGCCCATCACATCCTCCCTCGTTGGCAGTGGGAACAGGATGACAGCAGTAGGCTGCCAGAATGAAGAGTCATGTGAGTATTAGATGAAGCAGAAATAATGACAGAAGTGTATTTTGAGGGCTAGTTCAAAGAATTATCCAATATTTTTATTATGTGCATATGTTGCTTTCCAATTCCCATTCAGTGAGATTAAGTTTTTGCAATATTTCTCTCTATCTTTGTTATTACTGCAATGCATCTGCCTTTTCTTAAACTGAATATATAAAAATTAATTAAAGATCTCATGAAATGAAGTCTCATTAATCATTTAAAAAATTAAAATCTGTTTTAATGTGTGTGTACGAAATGTATTTCAGTCTGTGAAAAATTATAGAAAGTGTTATTTTTGCAGTGATGTTTCCCCCACTGAGGGTACATGAAAATCCATATTATCAGCCCATCATATCCTCCCTCAATGGCAGTGGGAACAGGATGACAGCAGTAGGCTGCCAGAATGAAGAGTCTTGTGAGTATTAGATGAAGCAGAAATAATGACAGAATTGTATTTTGAGGGATAGCTCAAAGAATTATCCAATATATTTATTATGTGCATATGTTGCTTTACAATTCCCATTCAGTGAGATTAAGTTTTTGCAATATTTCTCTCTATCTTTTTTATTAATGCAATGCATCTGCCTTCTCTTAAGCTGAATATGTAAAAATTAATTTATGATCTCATGAAATGTAGTCTCATAAATCATTTAAAAAATTAAAATCTGTCTTAATGTGTGTGTACAAAATGTATTTCAGTCTGTGAAAAATGATATGGAAGTGTTATTTTTGCAGTGATGATTCCCCCACTGAGGGTGCATGAAAAACAATATTATCAGCCCATCACATCCTCCCTCATGGGCAGTGGGAACATGGTGACAGCAGTAGGCTGCCAGAATGAAGATTCATGTGAGTGTTAGATGAAGCAGAAATAATTACAGAAGCACATTTTGAGTTATAGTTCAAAGAATTATCCAATATTTATATTATGTGCATATGTTTGTTTTGCTATTCCCATTCAGTGAAATTTGCAATATTTCTCTTCATCTTTATTATAAAAATTATCAATGCAATACATCTGCCTTCTCTTAAGCTGAATATATAAAAATTAATGTAAAATCTCATCAAGTGTTGTCACATTAATCATTTAAAAAATTAAAATCTGGCTTAATGTTTGTGTAAAAAATGTATTTCAGTTTTTTTTAAAATTATAGGAAAGTGTTATTTTTGCAGTGATGTTTCCCCCACTGAGGGTACATGAAAATCAATATTATCAGCCCATCACATCCTCCCTCATGGGCAGTGGGAATAGGATGACAGCAGTAGGCTGCCAGACTGAAGAGTCATGTGAGTGTTAGATGATGCAGAAATAATGACAGAAGTGTATTTTGAGGGACTGTTCAAAGAATTATCCAATATTTTTATCATATGCATTTGTTGCTTTGCCATTCCCATTCAGTGAAATTCAGTTTTTCCAATATTTCTTTTGAATTTTATGATTACTTGAATGCTCTCACCTATCCTTAAAGCTGATATATAAAAAATATTTTTAAATCTCATCAAATGTAGTCACATTAATCATTTAAAAAATTAAAATCTGGCTTAATGTTTGTGTAAAAAATGTATTTCAGTTTTTTTTAAATTATAGGAATGTGTTATTTTTGCAGTGATGTTTCCCCCACTGAGGGTACATGAAAATCAATATTATCAGCCCATCACATCCTCCCTCATGGGCAGTGGGAATAGGATGACAGCAGTAGGCTGCCAGACTGAAGAGTCATGTGAGTGTTAGATGATGCAGAAATAATGACAGAAGTGTATTTTGAGGGACTGTTCAAAGAATTATCCAATATTTTTATCATATGCATTTGTTGCTTTGCCATTCCCATTCAGTGAAATTCAGTTTTTCCAATATTTCTTTTGAATTTTATGATTACTTGAATGCTCTCACCTATCCTTAAAGCTGATATATAAAAAATATTTTTAAATCTCATCAAATGTAGTCACATTAATCATTTAAAAAATTAAAATCTGGCTTAATGTTTGTGTAAAAAATGTATTTCAGTTTTTTTTATAGGAAAGTGTTATTTTTGCAGTGATGTTTCCCCCACTGAGGGTACATGAAAATCAATATTATCAGCCCATCACATCCTCCCTCATGGGCAGTGGGAATAGGATGACAGCAGTAGGCTGCCAGACTGAAGAGTCATGTGAGTGTTAGATGATGCAGAAATAATGACAGAAGTGTATTTTGAGGGACTGTTCAAAGAATTATCCAATATTTTTATCATATGCATTTGTTGCTTTGCCATTCCCATTCAGTGAAATTCAGTTTTTCCAATATTTCTTTTGAATTTTATGATTACTTGAATGCTCTCACCTATCCTTAAAGCTGATATATAAAAAATATTTTTAAATCTCATCAAATGTAGTCACATTAATCATTTAAAAAATTAAAATCTGGCTTAATGTTTGTGTAAAAAATGTATTTCAGTTTTTTTAAAATTATAGGAAAGTGTTATTTTTGCAGTGATGTTTCCCCCACTGAGGGTACATGAAAATCAATATTATCAGCCCATCACATCCTCCCTCATGGGCAGTGGGAATAGGATGACAGCAGTAGGCTGCCAGACTGAAGAGTCATGTGAGTGTTAGATGATGCAGAAATAATGACAGAAGTGTATTTTGAGGCACTGTTCAAAGAATTATCCAATATTTTTATCATACGCATTTGTTGCTTTGCCATTCCCATTCAGTGAAATTCAGTTTTTCCAATATTTCTTTTGAATTTTATGATTACTTGAATGCTCTCACCTATCCTTAAAGCTGATATATAATATATATTTTTAAATCTCATCAAATGTAGTCACATTAATCATTTAAAAAATTAAACTCTGATTTAATGTTTGTGTTCAAAATGTATTTCAGTCTGTGAAAAATTATAGGAACATGTTATTTTTACAGTGATGTATCCCCCACTGAGGGTACATGAAAATAAATATTATCGGCCCATCACATCCTCCGTCATGGGCAGTGGGAACATAATAACAGCAGTAAGCTGCCAGACGGTAGAGTCATGTGAGTGTTAGATGAAGCTGAAATATTGACAGAAGTATATTTTGATGGATAGTTCAAAGAATTATCCAATATTTTTATTATGTGCTTTTGTTGCTTAGCTATTCCCATTCAGTGAAATACAGTTTTTGCAATATTTCTTTGATGTTTATTATTACTGCAATTCTTCCGCCTTTCCTTAAAGCTGATATATAAAAATTAATTTAAAATGTCATCAAATGTAGTCACATAATCATTTAAAAAATTAAAATCTGTATTAATATTTGTGTACAAAATATAATTCAGTCTGCGAAAAATTATAGGAAAGTGTTATTTTTGCAGTGATGTTTCCCCCACTGAGGTTACATGAAAATAAATATTATCGGCCCATCACATCCTCTGTCATGGGCAGTGGGAACAGAATGACAGCAGTAAGCTGCCAGACGGAAGAGTCATGTGAGTGTTAGATGAAGCTGTAATAATAACAGAAGTGTATTTTGAGGAATAGTTCAAAGAAATATCCAGTATTTTTATTATGTGCTTTTGTTGCTTTGCTATTCCCATTCAGTGAAATTCAGTTTTTGCAATATTTTTCTGGATTTTTTATTATTACTCCAATGCTCCCACCTTTCCTTAAAGCTGATATATAAAAATTAATTTAAAATCTCATCAAATGTAGTCACATTAATCATTTAAAAAATTAAAATCTGTCTTAAAGATTGTGTTCAAAATGTATTTCCATGTGTTAAAAATTATAGGAACATGTTATTTTTGCAGTGTTGTATCCCCCACTGAGGGTACATGAAAAAAAATATTATCGGCCCATCACATCCTCCCTCATGGGCAGTGGGAACAGGATGACAGCAGTAGGCTGCCAGACTGAAGAGTCATGTGAGTGTTAGATGATGCAGAAATAATGACAGAAGTGTATTTTGAGGGATTGTTCAAAGAATTATCCAATATTTTTATTATATGCATTTGTTGCTTTGCCATTCCCATTCAGTGAAATTCAGTTTTTTGCAATATTTCTCTTGATTTTTATTATTACTTCAATGCTCCCACCTTCCATTAAAGCTGATATATAAAAATTAATTTTAAATCTCATCAAATGTAGTCACATTAATCATTTAAAAATTAAAATCTGTCCTTAATGTTTTTGTTCAAAATGTATTTCAGTCTGTGAAAAATTATAGGAAAGTGTTATTTTTGCAGTGATGTTTTCCCCACTAAGGGTACATGAAAATAAATATTATCGGCCTATCACATCCTCCATCATGGGCAGTGGGACCAGAATGGCAGCAGTAAGCTGCCAGACGGAAGAGTCATGTGAGTGTTAGATGAAGCAGAAATATTGAGAGAAGTATATTTTGATGGATAGTTCAAAGAATTATCCAATATTTTATTATTTGCTTATGTTGCTTTGCTATTCCCATTCAGTGAAATTCAGTTTTTGCAATATTTCTTTTCATCTTTATTATTACTGCAATTCTTCCGCCTTTCCTTAAAGCTAATATATAAAAATTAATTTAAAATCTCATCAAATGTAGGCACATTAATCATTTAAAAAATTAAAATCGGTCTTAGTATTTTTGTATAAAATGTATTTCAGTCTGTGAAAAATTATAGGAAAGTGTTTTTTTGCAGTGATGTTTCCCCCACTGAGGGTACATGAAAATATATATTATCGCCCATCACATCCTCCCTCATTGGCAGTGGGAACAGATGACAGCAGTAGGCTGCCAGACTGAAGAGTCATGTGAGTGTTAGATGATGCAGAAATAATGACAGAAGTGTATTTTGAGGGATTGTTCAAAGAATTATCCAATATTTTTATTATATGCATTTGTTGCTTTGCCATTCCCATTCAGTGAAATTCAGTTTTTGCAATATTTCTCTTGATTTTTGTTATTACTTCAATGCTCCCACCTTCCCTTAAAGCTGATATATAAAAATTAATTTTAAATCTCATCAAATGTAGTCACATTATGTAAGGAACCAGGCTGATACCGGGGTTGAGTATCGCCTAAGTGCCTTAACTTACACTCTTGATAGCAACACACTGTTCGATGAAAACTTACTGAATATTTTAATTTGCTTTGACCATGTTGCCTGGATAGTTCAACTAGAATGCTTCAGGTCGCCAAATATTTGATGACCCTCAAATATTGAAAAGGGTGATCCAATAGCTACGGAATAAAACAGTTCACTTTCCAAAAAATCTTCAAATTTATTCAAATAAAATCAAAAGTTCAAAACAGCATTCTCAGAGTTGATTACGCAAAACGAACACACGTTCCCAAAAGTTTGCAGATTGTGGAGAGAAGTTAAGACCGACCGAAACCCCTGATGAAAATTACAAGTTCATGTTATGAAATAAGTGCCGCGCCCCGAAGTCCCAACATGGCCGACTCAGTGGTGCCAACCCAAATTCTCAGCTACCAACCTTACCAGCGACGTCATGATAGCACAGCTCCGGGATGAGAAAAGACGTCGTCACATCCACGTCCTGTGATATATAACCTCGCTGACGTCAGAGCCAAAACGCAGCTTTCCGCTAACACTTTGAAAATTTAGGTCGGAAATATCTCGGTAACCAAACAATTATACGAAACTTTAAGTGTGACAGTGTTTATACTTTCTTAATAGAGAAATAATGGATATATAGTGAGTAATTTTGAATATCTGGTTTTAAAGATCTGAGCGTAGGAGTGAACTATTTTTCTACCCTGGGGAATTACTATTGTTCTAGAAGCTTCTTTATTTCGTCATTTCAACTAAACCACAATTTACACAAATAATATTATTACCAGTGTGTTCTCCCAAAATTCCTGAGTTTATTGGTTAACTTTTATTAAAATTGATGCACGGATAGTTTAATTACAGGGTGTATAAGATTTACTAAAAATGCTATTTCGGTTTTAATTTAATAGCTTTATTCTATTAATGTTATCGCAAATATAAAATTACTCAAATATTCTCTGAATTAAATGACGTGTTCTGAAAGTTGTTTTATCTCTGTATCTGATTTTGAGCAACTGTAAATAATTCCTAAACATGGCACATGGTTTTCGTTGTGAAATAAATTTTAAGTCTTTATAGAATCGGTTCTATTACTTGGAATTACTTGAAATTATTATATGTGATATTAGAATTTTGGTTCTTTCCGGAAATCTACTTTTTATTTCGAAATCTGTATAGGATTTTGTGATAAAAATTGTTAAAAGTGAAGTGCATCTAACGAAGTTTTAAAAATTGATTTAGAAATGGTGAAGTTAATCCATAGCAAAATTTATTATTTGAAATTGACATTGAGTGTTTTAACCTATTTCCTCCCAAACTAATGTTTTCTTTCTGTTATAGAAGGTTTACTTTAGGGCTTTTATTTACTTTTGAATACTTTTACTGTTCCTAAAAGGGTTTATTTAGTCTGTTTGTTTACAGTATCTGCATGCTATATAAAGCTTCACTCTCCTAACCTATACATGAAATGAAACTATCTGTTACTAAAGAGTGAGCTTTCCCCTTAATACCTAAAGGTGACAGGCTAGAATTTGCTAAAATTCTAAGGTTCTTACAATTAATCATTTAAAAAATTAAAATCTGTCTTAATGTTTTTGTTCAAAATGTATTTCAGTCTGTGAAAAATTATAGGAATGTGTTATTTTTGCAGTGATGTTTCCCCCACTAAGGGTACATGAAAATAAATATTATCGGCCTATCACATCCTCCATCATGGGCAGTGGGAACAGAATGGCAGCAGTAAGCTGCCAGATGGAAGAGTCATGTGAGTGTTAGATGAAGCAGAAAAATGACAGAAGTATATTTTGATGGATAGTTCAAAGAATTATCCAATATTTTTATTATGTGCT
>CM061921.1:159573454-159753689 GCA_031002005.1 Vandiemenella viatica
AGCAACCATGAAGAACTATGCACAACAATGCGGCACTCGAAAAATATATGAGTAAGCCACTGAAAGCTGTCATAAGCGGAAACAACACAAAATACTTCGTCGAGACAAAAAAAGACTACGACGTGCTCAAAACCCTACTTGTGCACAACAAGGTACCATTTTTCTCCCATCAATTACCAGGAGCAAGAGCGCTACAAGTAGTAGTAAAAGGGCTCCCTCGGGAAGCGGTGAAAAAGATATCAAAGAAGAATTACACGCCAAAGGCTACTCAGTCCAGACTGTTCATCAATTCAAGAAAAAGAACAAAGACACAAAAGAACTTGCACCACTGGCCATCTTCTCAGTGACATTGGCACCATGTGCAAAATCAGATGAATACAATGAAAGATTCATTTTGCGCACCAGAATCCAAATTGAGAGATACAAGCATGGGAATGGCCCTCCTCAATGCGCCAGGTGCCAAAAAATAGGCCATACCCGGAACTACTGTAGCCTGCCGTTCAAATGCGTTAAATGCGCGGGACCGCACGACACTAAAGACTGCAAAATTCCCAGAGATCAGCCAGCAAAGTGCGCAAACTGCGACGGAACCCACCCCGCCTCATACCGGGGCTGTGAAGCTTACCAAAAAGCCTTAAGACCCCCCAGGCCACAGAAAAAAGATGGCATGAAGAAAATAACAAAAGGGTGGAGCAAAAGCAGCACAACCCACACAAGAAAAAGCAGATTCCTGAGCAAGTGCAAAGGGAACAAAACAGAAACTAAACGCAATATGAAACATCAACCAAAGCAGAACTATGACCAACTACAAAAGGAACCAATCAGGGAGAACACACGCAACAAAAAACAAAAAGACAATAAAGAGGACCAGCCCAAAAATGCCCAAAGCAGAACTTATGCGCAAACGGCAACTGGATCCGATAATGAGAACACAGAGCCCAGACGAAGGAAGAAGCACTGCAGGCACACGAGACCAGCAAACGACAAGGAAGAAAACCTGAATGGGAAGTCATTCATGAAAAAAATGATGAAAACATTGGAGTCCATCAACAGAGCAAAGGATGATACAGCCAAGCTGTTTGCCCTGATGAAAGGCGTGATGTCTCTCTTAATTAATGGCGGGCCCTCAGGTACGCCAAGCCGACATCAATATGGTCATCTGGAATGCCAATAATGTTCGGAATAAAAAACTAGAGCTACACGATTTTATGCGAAGAAACGAACTGGACATAGTCCTACTGACAGAAACATTTCTCAGGCCAAATGACAAATTCAGTATCAGCGGGTACCAAGTGTATCGAAACGACAGAACCGGACAACTGGGCGGTGGGACAGCAATTCTAATCCGGAAGAAGCTAGCTCATCAGCACGTGCAAACACCACAGCTGCTAAGCATGGAGGCCACTGCGGTGAGAATACACACCGTCGAAGGCCACATTACACTCATATCCACGTATCTACCGCCAAATAGAGCCCTGCACGAGTTCGACCTTGACTCCCTCATGGCACTGGGATCGAAGGTCATTATCGGCGGGGACCTAAACTGCAAGCACCAAGCATGGAACTCCAGAAGGAACAACACGAAAGGAGAGCGGCTCCTCGAGCTATCAGGGAGGCGAAATATCCATGTACTAGGACCCAAAGAAGCCACTCATATTCCCCACGACAGGCGTCGAAAAGGGGACGTCCTCGACGTGGCCGTTGTCAAAGACATCGCCCGACGCATTCAACTACAGACTGTAAATGATCTATCCTCCGATCACCAGCCAGTCCTCCTTAAACTAAAGAACTGGAGCTCATCACTCACGGCAGAAAAAAAATCCAAACACGGACTGGGACTACTTCACCAGGATCGTACACAATAAAATCAACCCAAATTTCAACGTCACCTCAGTAGATAGGATAGACCAGGCCATACACCATTTCGACAGAGTGGTGACGGAGGCTGACAAGCGGTCCTCCACAACAACAACACACAGACCCACAGCTTACGCCGAACTACCGCCCGACATCGAGCAACTGCGGTATCTCAAAAACACGTCGAGGAAACTGTGGCAAAGGTTCCGCGACCCACGGGATAAAAGAAGGTATCGACAGCTCACCAATGAACTGAGAGGACGCCTGCAAGAGCTCAAGACAAGGCAGTGGGAAACAAAGATGGCACACCTCACACTCCAGAACAGGGACGCCTGGCAACTGGTGCGCGCCCTCAAGGAGCCGAGGGAACCCAACACAGCGATCAATGGCCCTGCCGGACCATGCTTCCTACCAGTGGCAAAGGCGGAAGTCCTAGCGGAACACTTCGCGGCACAACATGTCGAAGTTCAATACAACTTAACAGAAGCGGAAAGGCAGACGGCCGCCAACATCCAGCAGACAGCAGAAGAAATCCTAGCAGCACCACCAGAAGATGAACCCGAGCTTGCCACACCCGGGGAAGTAAGATCAATAGTAAAAAAACTGAGCACCAATAAATCACCAGGCGCAGACCGCATAACAAACATGCACTTGAAGAAATTGCCAACAAAAGGACTAGTCCTACTCACCAGAGTCTTCAATGCATGCATGCTCAAGAGATACTTCCCCGACAGCTGGAAAACTGCCAAGGTGACGGCCATACCGAAACGTGGGAAGGACCAGCGTCACCCGGCAAACTACAGGCCAATAAGCCTACTCCCCTCCGCCTCTAAAGTACTAGAAAGACTAGTACTAAGCGAATAAACACAAGCCTAGAGGCGGCAAAAACAATTCGCAAGGAGCAATTCGGCTTTCAAAGCCGAGTCGGTAGCACTAGCCAACTACTCCGATTAACTGAAGACGTGTCAAGGGGATTCAATATGAAATGCTCGACGGCCGCTGTGTTCTTAGACATTGAAAAAGCGTTCGACAAGGTGTGGCACGCCAACCTTATCACCAAACTAAGAACACAGACGACCATCCGTCACTGTTACGTTCAGCTAATCGGAAGCTACCTTACAAATCGGAAATTCTTTGTCACAATACAAGGACAAAGATCTGGTCTACACCCAATCCCGGTGGGTATTCCTCAAGGATCGCCACTTGCACCGGTCCTATTCATCAAATATGTAAATGACGCACCTGTAGCACCTTGGGTCAAAATCGCTCAATTTGCTGACGACACCACTGTGTATGCTACGGGAAGTAAACATAATGTTATAATCAACAGACTACAGCGGAGCCTACACCTATCGACAAGTGGTGTCGAGTCAATAAAATCAAAGTTAACCCCACAAAATGTGTCGCAGTATACTTCACAAAAAAACGGCCAGTATTAACCAAAAAACTCAAAATTATGGGCCAAGAGCTAGAGTGGAAAAAACACACCAAATATTTAGGCATCACGCTGGACTCCAAACTTCTCTTCCGTGAACACATCCTGGATAGGAGAAGGCAGGGCCTGGCCATAATCCAGAATCTCTTTCCGATACTTTACAGCACGGAATTATCGACTCAAACCAAATTACGTATCTATAAATCCGTCATCCGCCCCTTCATCCTGTACGGATGCCAGGTGTGGGGGACGGCAGCAGACTACAACTTGCTCCACCTACAAAGACTTCAAAACAGGTGCCTCAGGACCATCCTACGTGCACCAAGGTTAACATCAACAGCTCTTATACACAACGAAACTGCCACAGAAACAATACGAACGGAAATCTTTCAACAAACAGAAAAGTTTCATGAAAGAATAGAAAAATTCAGAGAAAGCGACGAGAGGCTCCATACCCTTGGCACCACGATGCCAAGGCACTGGCACTCCATCGAGTACCATTAAGTATCATATATCAGCCGGAATAGCACTGATATGATTACAAGAAAACTGTAGGGGTTTTTCACATAAGGTCGTCCCAGACGACCATAGCCATGTTTTCCCCTCAAAGCGCAAATAAAAAAGAGTCCCCAAAACAACCCTATCCAATACAAAGTGACACATAGCAGTAGAGCTACCTAGGTAGCGGGACATGCACAAACACGCCGTTGAGGCAGCGACACAAAAAAAAAAAAAAAAAAAAAAAAAAAAAAAAAAAAAAAAAACTCCTGGGTTCAGAGCCACAATTTCGAGTGGGAGAGCTCGCCGAGCGAGGACGTGTGGGACCTGCGCGCGCAACTCCGACTCAACTCCAACGCAGCGCCGCCAGGGTGCAGTAGCGCCGCGGCACCTATACCTGGGCGCTGAGCCATTCGCTGCCGGGTACCGGTAGCGAACACACCGCCCGAGCGGTTGCCTCCTGAGGGGGGAGCGCGGCGGAGAGCAAATTTTGTCGTCAGGGGGGACGCGACGACATTAGGCGAGGAGGAGACACCACTGTTGCCAACTGCCCTCCTAGAATCAGGGATCTACCGCTCCACGGCCCACTCCCACGCGGAGTGGAACCCCCGAGCGTGAGTTGTAGGGTTGATCTTATCTTGGCAAACTTGCGGTGATAACAATGAGATAAGATCAACACTCCCAATTGGCACTCCACTGTGTAAATGCGAGACAGAGACAGGAATGGCGTCGACATCCAGAAACTCCGAGATACCAGAACCAGAGACTCCAGCCTCACCCACCGCTTCCGAACCTGAAGAAGGAAGCAGTGAGATGGAGAGTTGCGACGAAATGTCCGACGACACCATAGTTGAAAACGCTACTAGCAGGACCAAGCCATCAAAACCAACGAACCAAAAGAAAATCCCAGCAGCAGGAAAAGCGGACACGTGGTCGACAATCCTTCGGGAAGGATGATCGGGCAAAGCACATGAAGCCAACCTCTGCCATCCCAACGTCAAACCGTTATGCAGCACTAGGAGCCGCAAAAGCGGACGACACAGAAACTGAGCCAACCAACATGGAAACTGCAGAAGCGCAAACTGAAGACAACCGCGCACCACCCAAGGAGAGAATCCCTCCAATTGTGGTAGCAACCATGAAGAACTATGCACAAACAAATGCGGCACTCGAAAAATATATGAGTAAGCCACTGAAAGCTGTCATAAGCGGAAACAACACAAAATACTTCGTCGAGACAAAAAAAGACTACGACGTGCTCAAAACCCTACTTGTGCACAACAAGGTACCATTTTTCTCCCATCAATTACCAGGAGCAAGAGCGCTACAAGTAGTAGTAAAAGGGCTCCCTCGGGAAGCGGATGAAAAAGATATCAAAGAAGAATTACACGCCAAAGGCTACTCAGTCCAGACTGTTCATCAATTCAAGAAAAAGAACAAAGACACAAAAGAACTTGCACCACTGGCCATCTTCTCAGTGACATTGGCACCATGTGCAAAATCAGATGAAATATACAATGAAAGATTCATTTTGCGCACCAGAATCCAAATTGAGAGATACAAGCATGGGAATGGCCCTCCTCAATGCGCCAGGTGCCAAAAAATAGGCCATACCCGGAACTACTGTAGCCTGCCGTTCAAATGCGTTAAATGCGCGGGACCGCACGACACTAAAGACTGCAAAATTCCCAGAGATCAGCCAGCAAAGTGCGCAAACTGCGACGGAACCCACCCCGCCTCATACCGGGGCTGTGAAGCTTACCAAAAAGCCTTAAGACCCCCCAGGCCACAGAAAAAAGATGGGCATGAAGAAAATAACAAAAGGGTGGAGCAAAAGCAGCACAACCCACACAAGAAAAAGCAGATTCCTGAGCAAGTGCAAAGGGAACAAAACAGCGAAACTAAACGCAATATGAAACATCAACCAAAGCAGAACTATGACCAAATACAAAAGGAACCAATCAGGGAGAACACACGCAACAAAAAACAAAAAGACAATAAAGAGGACCAGCCCAAAAATGCCCAAAGCAGAACTTATGCGCAAACGGCAACTGGATCCGATAATGAGAACACAGAGCCCAGACGAAGGAAGAAGCACTGCAGGCACACGAGACCAGCAAACGACAAGAAGAAAACCTGAATGGGAAGTCATTCATGAAAAAAATGATGAAAACATTGGAGTCCATCAACAGAGCAAAGGATGAAACAGCCAAGCTGTTTGCCCTGATGAAAGGCGTGATGTCTCTCCTTAATTAATGGCGGGCCCTCAGGTACGCCAAGCCGACATCAATATGGTCATCTGGAATGCCAATAATGTTCGGAATAAAAAATAGAGCTACACGATTTTATGCGAAGAAACGAACTGGACATAGTCCTACTGACAGAAACATTTCTCAGGCCAAATGACAAATTCAGTATCAGCGGGTACCAAGTGTATCGAAACGACAGAACCGGACAACTGGGCGGTGGGACAGCAATTCTAATCCGGAAGAAGCTAGCTCATCAGCACGTGCAAACACCACAGCTGCTAAGCATGGAGGCCACTGCGGTGAGAATACACACCGTCGAAGGCCACATTACACTCATATCCACGTATCTACCGCCAAATAGAGCCCTGCACGAGTTCGACCTAGACTCCCTCATGGCACTGGGATCGAAGGTCATTATCGGCGGGGACCTAAACTGCAAGCACAAGCATGGAACTCCAGAAGGAACAACACGAAAGGAGAGCGGCTCCTCGAGCTATCAGGGAGGCGAAATATCCATGTACTAGGACCCAAAGAAGCCACTCATATTCCCCACGACAGGCGTCGAAAAGGGGACGTCCTCGACGTGGCCGTTGTCAAAGACATCGCCCGACGCATTCAACTACAGACTGTAAATGATCTATCCTCCGATCACCAGCCAGTCCTCCTTAAACTAAAGAACTGGAGCTCATCACTCACGGCAGAAAAAAAATCCAAACACACGGACTGGGACTACTTCACCAGGATCGTACACAATAAAATCAACCCAAATTTCAACGTCACCTCAGTAGATAGGATAGACCAGGCCATACACCATTTCGACAGAGTGGTGACGGAGGCTGACAAGCGGTCCTCCATAACAACAACACACAGACCCACAACTTACGCCGAGCTACCGCCCGACATCGAGCAACTGCGGTATCTCAAAAACACGTCGAGGAAACTGTGGCAAAGGTTCCGCGACCCACGGGATAAAAGAAGGTATCGACAGCTCACCAATGAACTGAGAGGACGCCTGCAAGAGCTCAAGACAAGGCAGTGGGAAACAAAGATGGCACACCTCACACTCCAGAACAGGGACGCCTGGCAACTGGTGCGCGCCCTCAAGGAGCCGAGGGAACCCAACACAGCGATCAATGGCCCTGCCGGACCATGCTTCCTACCAGTGGCAAAGGCGGAAGTCCTAGCGGAACACTTCGCGGCACAACATGTCGAAGTTCAATACAACTTAACAGAAGCGGAAAGGCAGACGGCCGCCAACATCCAGCAGACAGGAAAAATCCTAGCAGCACCACCAGAAGATGAACCCGAGCTTGCCACACCCGGGGAAGTAAGATCAATAGTAAAAAAACTGAGCACCAATAAATCACCAGGCGCAGACCGCATAACAAACATGCACTTGAAGAAATTGCCAACAAAAGGACTAGTCCTACTCACCAGAGTCTTCAATGCATGCATGCTCAAGAGATACTTCCCCGACAGCTGGAAAACTGCCAAGGTGACGGCCATACCGAAACGTGGGAAGGACCAGCGTCACCCGGCAAACTACAGGCCAATAAGCCTACTCCCCTCCGCCTCTAAAGTACTAGAAAGACTAGTACTAAGCGAATAAACACAAGCCTAGAGGCGGCAAAAACAATTCGCAAGGAGCAATTCGGCTTTCAAAGCCGAGTCGGTAGCACTAGCCAACTACTCCGATTAACTGAAGACGTGTCAAGGGGATTCAATATGAAATGCTCGACGGCCGCTGTGTTCTTAGACATTGAAAAAGCGTTCGACAAGGTGTGGCACGCCAACCTTATCACCAAACTAAGAACACAGACGACCATCCGTCACTGTTACGTTCAGCTAATCGGAAGCTACCTTACAAATCGGAAATTCTTTGTCACAATACAAGGACAAAGATCTGGTCTACACCCAATCCCGGTGGGTATTCCTCAAGGATCGCCACTTGCACCGGTCCTATTCATCAAATATGTAAATGACGCACCTGTAGCACCTTGGGTCAAAATCGCTCAATTTGCTGACGACACCACTGTGTATGCTACGGGAAGTAAACATAATGTTATAATCAACAGACTACAGCGGAGCCTACACCTACTCGACAAGTGGTGTCGAGTCAATAAAATCAAAGTTAACCCCACAAAATGTGTCGCAGTATACTTCACAAAAAAACGGCCAGTATTAACCAAAAAACTCAAAATTATGGGCCAAGAGCTAGAGTGGAAAAAACACCAAATATTTAGGCATCACGCTGGACTCCAAACTTCTCTTCCGTGAACACATCCTGGATAGGAGAAGGCAGGGCCTGGCCATAATCCAGAATCTCTTTCCGATACTTTACAGCACGGAATTATCGACTCAAACCAAATTACGTATCTATAAATCCGTCATCCGCCCCTTCATCCTGTACGGATGCCAGGTGTGGGGGACGGCAGCAGACTACAACTTGCTCCACCTACAAAGACTTCAAAACAGGTGCCTCAGGACCATCCTACGTGCACCAAGGTTAACATCAACAGCTCTTATACACAACGAAACTGCCACAGAAACAATACGAACGGAAATCTTTCAACAAACAGAAAAGTTTCATGAAAGAATAGAGAAATTCAGAGAAAGCGACGAGAGGCTCCATACCCTTGGCACCACGATGCCAAGGCCTGGCACTCCCATCGAGTACCATTAAGTATCATATATCAGCCGGAATAGCACTGATATGATTACAAGAAAACTGTAGGGGTTTTTCACATAAGGTCGTCCCAGACGACCATAGCCATGTTTTCCCCTCAAAGCGCAAATAAAAAAGAGTCCCCAAAACAACCCTATCCAATACAAAGTGACACATAGCAGTAGAGCTACCTAGGTAGCGGGACATGCACAAACACGCCGTTGAGGCAGCGACACAAAAAAAAAAAAAAAAAAAAAAAAAAAAAAAAAAAAAAAAAAAAAAAAAAAAAAAAAAAAACTCCTGGGTTCAGTCGGCAGCCGACCGGCCGCCGTGAAGGTCGACCTGCCGACCGCTGCCACTGCCGTACCGGAAGTCCCTGTTCATATTATTATTATTCAGGCGTATCTCAATCGCCTCTTTAATCACAGATTCCCAGAAGAAGGAACACTTGGCTAAACCTCTCACCTTATCGAAATCCATACTGTGACCATTTTCGATCACGTTTTGTGCCACAGCAGACTTTTCTAGTTGGAACAACCGGATGTTGCGTTGGTGTTCAGTCACACGGGCCTGGATAATGCGGATGGTTTGACCAATATAACTCTTACCACATTGGCACGGTATTCTGTACACTCCCGGTGTTTTTAAACCCAAATCATCCTTCACAGGACGCAGCAAATCCCGTGCATTTTCCGCCCTCCTGCCAAAATACGGGATTTGCTGCGTCCTGTGAAGGATGATTTGGGTTTAAAAACACCGGGAGTGTACAGCATACCGTGCCAATGTGGTAAGAGTTATATTGGTCAAACCATCCGCATTATCCAGGCCCGTGTGACTGAACACCAACGCAACATCCGGTTGTTCCAACTAGAAAAGTCTGCTGTGGCACAAAACGTGATCGAAAATGGTCACAGTATGGATTTCGATAAGGTGAGAGGTTTAGCCAAGTGTTCCTTCTTCTGGGAATCTGTGATTAAAGAGGCGATTGAGATACGCCTGAATAATAATAATATGAACAGGGACTTGGGTGTATGGCTCAGTGACGCATGGAAGCCAGTTTTTGCCATTCTTAAACAACCAAGTGTCTCGCTGACGGACGATAGGAGAGTGGAGAGTGGAGCACGGCGTATCGGTCCGACTACATCTACAACTGAATCTGTAGCCGACCAATCACAGACAAGTATTACAGAACCGGGGTTATAGTCAGCCAATCGGAAGACCGCATGGCTCCCTATGCATTTATCGAGTTAAACATCATAATTAATGATAGTAAATGTTTTTAAGAATATATAATGTGTGGGTCTTTCATTAAAGAAGTCTTTGGATTTTTCTGTGTGAGAATAATGTGAACGATGACGCTATGAGGACAGTTATTGTGTCAGCCAATCAGAATACCGCTTGGCTCCCTAAGGATTATCGAATTTAACATCATGATTAATAGTGGTGAATAATGTAAACGGTGATTCAATATGAACAGTGACGTTATGCGAACATTGATGTAGGTAATCCATCGTCTTTCTATTTTTAACAACCTCGGCTTTGGTTTCGCTGTGGAGCCAACTATGAGTACAATGCTGGTGTATATCTACGCCTGGTTCTGCAACCGATCAACCGCAGTCACGGAATGGTTACGTCATTGGCGTCAGCCAATCGGAAGTCGACAATGTTCCTGTCTCGTTCAGTTCCGCTATTCAGTCCAGTTTTTGTTGTTCCTTCAGACACAACAGACCTGATGATGGCGGCAGTGAAAGTCGCCGAAAGCTCGACAGTAGAAAATGTGATTCGGCGGCAAACCCGAGAAGAATTTATATCGAAGATACGCCGAGAAAGACTTATATCTCATATAAGTTCATTTTTTTCTCTAAATTAAAACAATTACTTAAATTTTGCCAAATTATTTAATTTTACTACCAAATATCCGGAAGAATTCTGACTATAGCTGGTGATGAAAGTTCAGCTGTAGCTTTACTCAATTTAAAGTTATTTCAAATCTTAGATTTTTACTTTTCTGACCGCGTGTTTCAAATCGTGAACAAACTTTATTATCTCTCAAACTAAACTTTTCCCGATATAATAAATACACTTTACAATTATTTTTATGGTGAATCCTCACTGTGGGAAAGATTACAGGAAAATTCCTTCAAGTTGATAATTACTCTTCTCGAAATTTCTAAGTCCAAAATAAGCAACTTTACAATTGATCTATAGAATATTTTACTACTGGGGATAGCTAGTGTGAGTGCTTAGGGTGAACTAAAGGGTACCTAACAAAGAAAATCTAATAATCATGGGTTACTGGAACATAATGGTGGGAGAAGGAAAAGAGGGGAGTATTGTAGGAAGTTTTGGTCAAGGGCAAACAGGTTGATTGAATTTTGTGAAAAATATAAACTATTCATGGTGAACGCACTATTAAAGAATCATGCACGGAGGATATAGATCTGGAATTGTCCAGGGGATACAGGTAGATATGAGCTAGATTACATTATAATGAAACAGAGATTCTAAAATAAAATTGTAGACTCTAATCCAAATACAGGAACTGACCACAGTCCGATAGTTATGAAGTGCAGGCTGAAATTCAAGAGACTCAGAAAGCAATAAAAACTGTACATCCTAGAAGTGAACAAATTGAAGCAATTTAACATGAAAGAAAAATTTTCATAGATGGCAGATGTGGATCTAATAAAAATAAAATAACTCTGAAAGGAGTTAAACTGAGGATGAATGGAATGCATTGGAGAGAGAAATATGAGAGATAAGTCTTTCCCAGCGTATCTTTGCTATAAATTCTTCACGGGTTTGCTGCCGGATTAAATTTTCTGCTGACGACGAGCTTTCGGCGACTTGCAGTGCCGACATCATCAGTTCTGTTTGTTCCTTTTGATACAACGGACCTGATGATGGCGGCAGTGCAAGTCGCCGAAAGCTCGTCGTCAGCAGAAAACGTAATCCGGCAGCAAACCCGTGAAGAATTTATAGGAGAGAGAAATAATTGTAACTGGTAAAGAACATTAGGTTTTAAGGAATAAGGTGCCTGAAAACCTTATATCACAAAAGAAATTTTGGAGTTGATATATCAGAGGAGAAGGCACAAAAATGCTCAGAATGAAGTGGGAAGAGAGCAATACAGACAATTCAGAAATCAAATAAACAGGAAATGCAAAAAAAAAAAAAAAAAAAAAAGTGTAAAGAAGTAGAAAAGGAAATGGTGGCCTACAGAGAGATCTAACAGAATTTAGGAAAAATGTAGTAAAGTTATATAAACATTAAAGCTACTGATAGGAAATCTCTTTAAAGCTTCAAACCACATGATGAAAATTATTTAAACAACAGTGTACTGGAAAAAGAAGGCAATGTTGACCTTCATGACTTAGGAGATCCTGTTTTGAGGTTAGCACTTGGTAGAGCTTCGACTAATTTGAAATCAATAAGGCAGTTGGAGTTGACTGGATTTCCACAGAACATCTGAAAAGCTTATAAGAAGAAGGAATCCAAAGATTATTCAAACTGATAACAAAACATTCTGAAATATGGGAGATTGCAAATGATTTTTAAAAAAATATAATCTTCACACTTTTGAAGAAAGCTCAAGGTGACAAATGTGAAAATTGTCACACTCTAAGTCTAACATCCCATGCTTAAAAATTACTGATCAGGATAATATACAGAAGAGAATATACAGAAGAGAATATATAGAAGAGATAGCAGAGGAAGATCAGTGTAGGATTAGAAGATACTGTGATTTAAGATTAATACTTAAAGAGTGGATCAAGAAAAACATAGATAATTTTATGGTATTTGTTGATTGAGAAAAAGCTTTTGGTAGTGTTGGATTGGACAAGATGTTCACAATTTCAAAGAAATCAGGTCTAAAATATTGAGAAAGAACAATATAATCTACACAAGAATCAAGTAGCTATTATAAATGTAGAGAATCTTGAGAGACATGCATCAGTCAAGTAGAATGTGGGACAGGGCTGCTAGTTCATCCTCATTAATATTCACCTTGTATGCGGAGGAAGAAAAGAAGAAGTAAAAGAAGAATTTGAAATTAACATAAATGTTCAAGGAGAAAAAATTAAAAATTCTATGATTTGCTGATGACATTGTTCTGTAAGTAGAACAGATTGTTTTGACAAGTTAATGAATTTTTTAACAATATACTGAAGGAAGGTACTGGACTAAATATATACCAAAACAAGATAAAGGTAATGAAATGGAGCAGAAATTATAGCAATAATAGTAGATTAAATATAAAATTAGGATAGGATGCATTGGTATAAGTAATGGAACTCTGCTGCTATCTAGGAAGTAAAATTACAACTGATGGCCATAGTAGGAATGATGTTAAAAGCAGAATAGCACTAGCGGAAAGATCCTTCAAGAAAAAGAGAAAACTTTCAATTACAAATATTGATCTAGGAGTCAGAAAGAACATTTTAATTCTCTTTGTGTGAGATAGTGCACAAGATTCCTGGAACTTCATAGGAACTGAAATGCATTACTCTTTTAACAGGCTATGTACTGGTGTATGGTGTTGAAAAACACTGTGCCTGTTTCTTAAAGGAGCAAGAAGGTGCACAAACTGACACATAGTTCAACCAAACAGTATTTTGGACTGTATATTCAACACCAATCAACTGGATTCTAGTACCATCAAATATTATCCTACCAGACATTTGTATACTAATAGCAGCCAAACAAAGAGAAAATGCAACAACTAGGCATCATGTCTCATTCTACAAAACTTCAACAACAACTTACATTCCACCCATTTTTAATAAAATGACAACATTTTTGGTAGAGTAAAATATAAATAAATAATTGTATATTTACAATAAACTGATTGACAGGTTTACTAGTGGGTTCCTAATGTATGTACAGGCATTAGAGATACACAACACCTTCACCCTGATGGAGTTAACTAACCTGGCAATATATATATATATATAAAAAAAAAAAAAAGCATGGAGCATGGTGGGTGAGCAGTTAATGCTCTGGCCTTGCACTTTGCACTTGTGAGGATGGTGGTTCCAATCCCCGTCTGGGCATCCAGAATTGGGTTTTCCATGGTATCTCCAAATCACTCCAGGCAAATGCCAGGATGCTTCCTTCAGAATGCCAAAGCCCAATTTTTCCTGTTCCTTATCCCCAGTCCATTCCCACCTCTAATGTCCTCAATGTTGATGAGGCATAAAGAAATTAGTAAAAAAAGACTAATAGATTTTGCACCAAGAAATCCACAGATCCCCCTTACCAGCCAAAGTTACTGAAAAATCCTAGCAATATCCAACTAGTACTACCACATTTAAATTATTAACTTTATCAAATATTTGAATTTAGATATAACTTTAGATATATATGCTCCAAATATACAAAAAAATCTTCCCCATTGGTTTGATACTCTTCCATTTTCCAATAACTGGCTATCTCTGCAAGCTTTTACCAGTATCCTCCTATCTTCACTTGCCAGCAATTCCATTTTAAAATATCTTTAAACTATTATATTAACAATCCAAATCATAAATCTAATATTAAAATCACTATTAACAACTCTTAATTTGCTAACATTTCTTATATTTTCCCTTCATAAACTCTGAAATGACTTAAGATCATACATTATGTAAAGAATTTACATATTTTTTTTACAGCAAATAACTCCCAACTTTTTACTGTTTAGGCCACTTTATTGTTGAAATATATGTAAGAAGCTGTACAGTGAAGACAGATAAGCTGATCAATGAAATATATAATTGTGCAAGTGGCTTGTTCAGAGATTGGAAATGATTCCACTGTGGTAACATTAGAATAGGCAGAGGTGGTTGGATATATGCTGCAAGTCATACAGCAAGATCCATTGCATGGGAAACATTTACATGGTAGTCTAGGCAAGTAAGAAGATGAGTATTTCTGGACCAATATGTTGCCATTTTCCACACTGATACTTTTATAACAAACCCAGCCCATCAGCCACTTAGTTTCAACCGTCCTCTAAAGTTTTTTACTAAACTGTTTCAGGAATGGCATGATCAGTGCTGTGAGATCCTATGTAAATGGAACCAGGTGGATTTACTCTAATGGACCTAACTGCCACTTGTTGCACATTACAACACTTGATTGGAGAGGATTAGAGACACTGTAACCGTGTCTTTTATAGATTTATGGTACACTGATTTACTTATGAGTATTATTTGCTGTGTTTAGGTTTTGTACTGATGGTTGTTTCAATAATATGCTAGTATCATCTGCAAAATGCACAATATATTCACTGTGACCTAATATATGTGGGAGATCATTGATGTGAATAGAAAACAGCAGAGGGCCAAGAAGAGAGCGCCAAGGAACACCATATTAAACTATTCCAAATTCTGAGTGCAAAACTTTTTCTATACTGACCGCTTTCGAGTAAACACATTGCTTTCTTTTTATTAGATATGATTTAGTCCAAAGTCCTGGTCTACAACTAATACAATAGAGTTCTAGTTTACCTAAGAGAATATTATAATTGACACAATCAAAAGCATTAGCTTGATGACAGAAGTTCCTAGGTAATTTATTTTTTTATTCATTGCTTCCAATGTGTTGTCTATGAAAGCAAAAATTACTGAATTCCTAAAATCAAAGTGCTTTATTGCATAAGTCATTATTATAAAGGTGTGCATATATGCTCTCCTGTACATTACTTTTTTCAAAGCTCTTTCAAAATGTTGATAGAAATGTTATGACTTTGTGGTTATCAGTCTTTGAGGTATCACCCTTCTTATAAAGTGATTTGATTATTGACTTCTAGAGTGAGTAAGGAACTATTACAAATATAACTTATAACCCTGCTAATGCTGGTGCTACATTATTTCAGTATATGTGAGGAAACTTCATCATAACCAAATGACTTTTTTATGTTTGAGGGATTTAATAATTTTTTTCTATTTTATTGTTACTGGCAGAAAATAGAGACATATATGCTGCTTTGTATGAGAAGCAACTATGTATTGTTGTACCATCTACATCACGGAAACATGTTCCTTTTATTTTTTTCAGCAAACATTATGAACCAGTTATTAAAAGCACATCCTACTGTCATTAAAATTTTTATTGTTAATCCTTAAACATATAGATGTACATTCAGTTTATGATAGAATAGTATCTCTTCAAATAACATTCCAAACACTTTTTATTTTAAAATCTGATAATCTCTCTATTTATAGCCAAGTGTATAGCTTCCTTAATTACGTTGGTTAAAATTCTACAGTAAGTTTTGTAATGCCTTCTGAGAAGCACATTATTGGTCTTTCTAGCTTCTACCCAATATTCTCTTTTATGCCTAAAAGATGTACACTCTATTTTCTTTTATGCCTAAAAGATTGTTTAATACCTACTGTAATCCAATTCTTGCTTACTAATTTATTACCAAATGGAAATAGTCCTGTAGGGAGGTGCCTTTCATAAATTTTCGAGAGCCTCTAGTGAAGATAATTGAATTTATTGTTTACCCCTATCATTTTGAACAGTGTTCCAATCCTCATGCAGATGTGCATTGTTTATGGTTTTATTGAATTGTTGTTTGACATCATAACTTTTATAAATCTTTTCTCTGTGCTGTTTCAATTTCCTAGTGTATACAAAATAATTATTGGAGTACTGTGGTCTAACAAACTATTTTCCATAGAAACTGTTTCATATTTCCCTAATTTTTTTTTTTCTCTTTAAAATTGTTTTCTATGTTATGGTGGTGCCACTAGTTTTTGTACTCTGCTGGGAAATTTACAGCTTGAATTTACAGACTGAATGATCGAAGAAATCCTAACCAACAATCTCTCTGCTAACATTCTGCAGCAAAAGTTGTGTTGAAGTCAGTACAGAGGATAATTTCCCTTTTAGTATATAATAAATTCACGAGAAGTTTCCAGTGGGAACTCTATAAACTGTCAGCTCTACAAAACAGATGTTATCTAGTTTTAACTGTATTCAAATTCTTTTTCTATATGGTATTTACTCAGATCTAATGATTTTTTCAGTATTTGCTTTTATATATATATTTCTGCCACCCATTCTTATTACTGACCAACAATAATATAGGGATACCATTAATGATAACATTTTTGTGGAAAACAATACATTAGAAATATATGGAACAGTTCCAATGGAAAATGATTTGTCTGACCACAATGCTCAAATAATTACCTTGGATGCTGTGGGAATTGAAAATAACACAAAGTAAGGATTTATCAAAGTTAGGCCATCAAAGAGCAATTCAATAAAAACATTGAACAATGATCTTCTCAATGAGGACTGGAGTACTGTTTATAAATTAAGAGAGGTAAACAATAAATTCAACTACTTTTACAAAAAAACAGTAAACAAGAACTGGATAACAGTTGGTATTAAAACATCTTGCAGGCATAAAAGGGAACTGTTTCTAAAAGCTAGGGATACTGATAATATGCTTCTCAGACAGCATAACAAAATTTACTGTATAATTTTAACTAAAGTAATTAGAGAAGCTAAATATTTGGCTACGAACAGTGAGATTAGGAGTTCAGATAATAAGATAAAAAGTGTTTGGAACGTTATTAAAAGAGAAAAAATTGTATCATCCCCCAAAAATAAACCTATATCCTTAAACATTAACAATAAACTTGTAAATGACACCTATTACCTAGGAAATGCTTTTAATAACTACTTCTTAACAGTTGCTGAAAACATAAAAACTAAAATGTATTGGTCAATCAGATGCTATAACAATACTTAAATCCTTGTCACCAAAAATAGCATCTATGTCTCTATTTCCCACTAGTCAAAATGAAATTGAAAAAATTATTGCATTCCTCAAAAATAAAAAGTCATTTGGTTATGAAGATGTTTCAGCAATGTTGCACCAGTATTAGTAGATTTATTAGTCTTATTTGTAATAGTTCATTTGAAGCAGGTATCTTCCCTGACTAACTCAAGAAATAAATAATCAAACCACTTTATAAAAAGTGTGATACCTCAAAAATTAAGAATTACAGACCCATATCACTTCTATCAGCATTTTCAAAAATCTTTGAAAAAGCAATATACAGAAGGGTGTACACACATCTACAAAAGAATGACCTACTCAGTAAAGCACAGTTTGATTTTAGGCAAGGTGTTTTGGCAGCTTTAGCAATTTTTGCTTTTGTAAACAGAACATTGGAAGCATTGCATAAAAAATTAATTTCCCCTGGTATATTCTTTGATCTTTGACTGTGGTGATCATGAGATTCTCCTAGGTAAACTAGAATACTACGGACCTAGTGGTAAGCCAGGAATATGGTTTAAATGATACCTGGAAAATAGAAAGCAATGTGTCCCATTGAAGGATGTTAATACAGGAGAGGTTATAAACTCAGAATGAGGTATAGTTAAATGTGGTGTGCCTGAGATTCAATTCTTGGCCCTCGGCTATTTTTAATTTATATAAATGATCCCCCATATATACTAGGTGATAATGAATACATGGTACTCTTTGCAGATGATACCAGCATATCGCTGAAAGACCCATCTGTAGAAAACCTTGGGGAGCAAAATTACCTGCGATCTTAGCTATGTGCTGCCTGGGTGGTGCTTATTGGGTGACAGCGATCAGATGCTGCCATACTGCCCTTCTGGGCCTCACGGTAATGACATTTATTACAAGCATAACAATCTTTCTAAGGACTCAGACTTTCATACAAGGACAATAGGCCCCCAGCTAAACATTTGCCAACTTAACATTGAAGGTATCAGTAGAGCAAAGAGCCAGAACTTATCATCACTCTTACAGATATACTTAGTTGATGTTGTCATACTTGAAGAAACCTACTCGGAGAAGGACAAGCAGCTGCATACTAGAGGGAAACTACTTGGATATAAAATGATAACAGCACAACATCATGCAAAATATGGCATTGCATCCTATGTTTAGAATGACATATGCCACTACAAGGTCATTCCAGCAGGGTATCATCCAACTTTCTTTTTCTGCACAATAGAGGTACACAATGTTGTGGTTGCAAACATCTACAAGCCACCCACTACAACTTGGCCAGAAACTATTGGCTTGGCTCCCACTAAAAACAGAATTATCCTTGGAGATTTCAACTCTCATCATATGTTGTGGGGGTATATGCAGTGTGACGAGAACGGGATAAAATTAATTGAATGGGCTGATGTCAACAACTTGACATTAATTCAGGATCCTAAAGACAAAGGTACATTTCATTCCACACATTGAAAACAAGACTACTCACCTGACCTCTGTTTCGCTTCTTCTGGTTTAACAGCTCCCTTCTGTTGCATATGGAGACAAGTACTCGGTGACTTCCCTCACAGTCAGCATAGACCCCTAATGTATAGAATAGGAATACAGATACCTGTTATCCAATCCTCCAGTAAATCTTGGTGGAACTTCCATAAAGCAGATTGGGAAGCCCATGCGAAGTATACTGATGCTAAAATTCAATGGATCAAAGCAGTCCCAGAGAATTATGCAAGGTTTGTAGGACTAATAAAAGCTACTATGAATAGAGCCATCTCGCGAGGCTTCAGAAAAGACTATATTCCAGGGTGGAGTGAGGTGTCAAGCAGTCTTAGAGAAGAATTTGAGAAAAACAGCTCTCATGAGAAGGCAACAGAACTGCCGGAATCACTTGACCATGCTAGAAGAGATAAATGGATAAAAACTCTTAAAAATCTTAGCTTTACCCATTCCAGTAGAAAAGCCTGTTCTCTTATTTGTAAATTAGATCCTACATCAATACCCTCGAGGACACACTCATCCATTAATGTGGAATCAATAGCAAATCACATTGCATATACTTCTAGAACATTAACGAACAAGCAGTTCACTAGACGGGTCAAATCTGAGCTTAAACGTCTAAAGTGTGGAACTCAACCACAACATTACAAGAGACTCAGGAAGATTTAAAGACCCTTCAAAATGGTAAAGCTGCAGGATTAGATGATTTGTCCAGAACTATTGAAAAACTGTGGACCAGCTACATCTCGTTGGCTTGCCTCATTCTTCAGTTCCATACTACAATCTGGAAGACTTCCTCAGATCTTCAAGCAAACAAAAATCATTGATTTACTCAAACCAGGAAAAAATCCAACTTTCCCACAAAGTTATAGTCCAATAGCCTTACTCAGTGTCACTTACAACTTACTGGAAAGGCTTATATTGAACAGAATAGCTCCGGCAATTGAAGCTCTGATCCCTGTTGAACAAGCTGGATTTCATCCCATTCAGGATTGTAGTGATCAGGTACTGTCTCTTACCACCAACTTGGAAGCAGGTTATCACAAGAAAATGAAGAACGTATCTGTATTCCTAGATATTTCAGCAGCATATGATACAGTTTGGAGAGAGGGTCTTCTTCTCAAACTGATCAAAGCAGTTCCTTGCATATAGATAATTTCTTTACTGGAAAACATGTTAAGTAATCGCCTGTTCCAGGTGCACACTGAGTTCAGCAGAAATATATTTCACTAGCTAAAGTCACATCGCTCTGCCTGGAAGACTGCTGTAAGTCTAGCATCTAACTCCATCAGCCCTACAGATAGCTGGACAGTGGAGTTGGCATCGTCAACACCACAGGGCATAATGCAAATTACCAATCCCTGCTCAAAACTACCAGGATTCAACTTATTGTGGTCAATTTGGTTTAAACTAAATCGGATTAGAGGTGGTGTGGGAAGAACTGCTTCAGCTCTCCACACCTGGGGTTGGGCAGATTCTCCGCACTGTGACTGTGGTTAAGGTTTTACAAACTGTGTCACACATTGTGCAGGACTGTCCACTGTGTGCCTTTCCTGGTAGTCTGGAAGACCTAAATTTGGCTACGCCGGAGGTGGCGGCCTGGTTGGAACACCTTGCCATCACGTTGTAGTGGTTGTGACTGGAGATCCTGTCTCAGTGGCCAGCTGCGGGCACTGAACACTAACTATGTGTGTATATGTGTATACACGTGTGTTTAGATTGTTAATTACAGTATAATTGTAATTGAATTGTGTATATGTCTAATAGCATCATAGCCAAAATAAAAAATAAATAAATAAAGTAGAAAACCTTGAAAACACAGCAAATTATGCTCTAAAGAAAATTAACATGAGGTTTAGTGCTAACAAATCAATACTTAATGTAGAAAAGACACAGTTACTTCAATTTGTTACAAAAAATAAAACATAGGACAGCTATAATGTGATATCGGAAGGAAAAGCAAACAATGAAAGCAGTTTCATAAAATTCCTGGGTGTATTTATAGATAGCAGATTGAAGCAGAAGCAACATATGCAACAACTTCTTAAAGAACTAAATTCTGCAACATTTTCAGTGAGGGAAATATCTAAAATACCTCATACAGAAACAAAAAAGTAAGTATATTTTGGATATTTTCATTCCCTGCTCACTTATGGCATATCATACTGGGAAAACTGTTCAAAACCACAAAGGGTATTTAAATCCAAAAGTGTGTTGTAAAAATTATTTGTAGAGCATGCCCATGGACATTGTGCAGAAATCTCTTTAGAAATCTAGGTGTACTTACAATGCCAGCACAGTATGTATATATACTCCCCACTATCATTTGTAGTGGAAAATCCTGAACACTTCAATCTTAATGCTGACATACATAGCCATAATACCAGGACTAAATACAGGATTACTGCAAAAGATTCATTCAGTTTCAAAACCCAATTTATTCCAAAGTATTATATTTACAAATATGATTGATATATGAAAATAACCACAAAATATCCAAGTTTTATGCTCACTCTACAAACGATCTATATGTGCTCCCTTGGTCACATGACACACGTCCAGGCAATCCACACATTTTGTAGCATGGTCGCGTCAATGTTCATCAATGCATCACTAATCCATTTCTTCAGCTCTTCTATTGTCTTTGGTAGTGGGGGTAGATAAACAATGTCCATAATGTGTCCCAAAAGGAAGATGTCAATGGGAGACCAGGGTAAGAATGCAAGGTCATCATCACCAACACGGCGAATCCAGCGATGCGGGAGTTCATGGTTCAGGTAACACAAACATTGAGGTTCCAAAGAGGGGGTGTCCCATCTTGATGGTAGACAAAATCCATGGAATCATCGGCTAGTTGTGGAAACAGCCATAACTGCAACATTTCTAGGTAAATGGATCCATTTACAGTTGTCTCAATAAAGAAAAACAGCCCAAACAACTTTGTTTTTGAAATTGTACTCTGCAATTCACATATATTGTGGGGGGCAGATGGTGCTAAGCACCAATCCTAGTTCTGTATATACCAATCCCGAACAGAACAAGGAAATAAGGAATACATAAAAGCATCAGTACGGTATCTTATTTCTCTAATCTTATCCCCCCTGGCAATGCGACCTAAATAGGTTGGCAGAAGAAGAATTTCATTGCACTCAGAAATTAAAGATTTTTGCATATTCTCAAATAAATTCAAATGAAAACAACATCGTCTGTCTGCTAGACAATCCAAGCCCAATCTATGTATCAATTCTGTGACACTTTCGTAAGGAATGTAACTAGCAGTCACAAATTGAGGGCTCTCTTCTGTACTTTCTCTAGTGTGTCAGTCAGTCCCTTGCAATATGGATACCAAACTCCAAAACAGTAATCCAAAGGCAGACAAACTATTGTTTAGTATGCTATTTCCGTTGTATGAGCATTAAAACTTCTCAAAATATGACCTATGAATCATAATCTAGAATTAGCTTTGCCTACAATGTAAGTTATGTGAAAGTCCCATTTCATATTCTTTTTACTATTACACAAAGATACTGCTGGGATTCCACCACATCAACAACTGAATTGTTAACTTTGTACTCGTGAACAAATGGAGTATTTTTGTTACTTATTTTCATTGTCTTGCATTTTTTGCAGTAAAGTCTAAGCTATTATTTATAGCACCATTCTGAAATAACATCCAGATCACAGTGAATTTCTAAGCAATCATCAGATCAACTTACTTCCCTATAGATAAGTGCATCATCAGCAAACAAACGTATCCTGCACTTAACGTTGTCACCGAGTTAATTTATAAAAATTAGGAAAAGAAGTGGTCCTATTACAGTTCCTTGAGGAACACCAAGAAGTAACATGTAGCTTGGAAGAGGCTTTCCAATGAACAATGACATACTGTGACTGACCAGTTAGAAAACCACGTCTGCTGTCATCAGTCTTTCGACTGGCTTGATGCAATCCTCCATCCTTTCCTATCTTGTGCTAACTTCTTAATCTCTTCATATCCCTTACAACCCACGTCCTCAATTATCTGCTTCATATATTCTAATATCTGTCTTCCTTTACAGTTCTTACCTTCAACTCCTCCACTTACATCCACCAGCAGAATGTCTCAAAATATGACCTACCAGCCTGTCTCTTCTTTCTGTAAGCTTCATTCCTCGCCCATCATTTCCAAAACTTGTTCATTTCTTACTTTGTCTGTCCACATAATTTTCAGCATTCTTCTGTAGCACTACAATTCAAATGCTTTAATTTTCCTTCTTTCTGGTATTCCTTTAGTCCATATTTCGCTACCATAAAGTACTGTGCTCCACACATACAGTTTTAAAAAGTTTTTTTTTTAATTCGTAGATCAATATTTGAAACTAAAAGATTTCTCTTTTTCATAAAGGGTCTTTTTGCAAGTGCTATTCTGCTTTTAACATCGTTCCTGCTTCAGCCATTGGTTATAATTTTGCTTCCCAAATAACAGAGTTCACTTACTTCTCCAATTGCATTCGATCCTATTTTTATATTTAATCTGCTAGTATTTGTATCATTTCTGCAACATTTCATCACTTTAGTCTTGCTCTGATTTATATTCAGACCAAAATCTTCCTTCAGTATTTTGTTCATGCCATTCAGTAATTTCTCAATATCCTCAGCCCTGTCTGCTAACAAGACAATGTCATCAGCAAATCGTAGCATACTGATTTTTTCTCCTTGAACACTTATGCCACATGGAAATTTTTCTTTTACTTTCTTTATTGCTTCCTCTACATTCATGTTGAATATTAATGGGGATAGACAACAACCTTGCCTCAGACCCTTTTTAACTGATGCTTCTCTCTCATGATTCTCTACTTTTATTACAGCCACTTGATTCTTATAGAGTTTATAAAGTATTCTTCTATCTCGATACTTTAGGCCTGACTTCTTTAAAATTTTGAACATCTTGTCCCACCTAACATTATCAAAAGCTTTCTCCAAATCAGCAAATGCCATAAAAGTATCTTTATTTTTCTTGATCCGCCCTTCAAGTATTAATCTTAAAGACAGAATTGCTTCCCTTGTACTGCGATTTTTTACTAACCCAAACTGATCTTCACCTACTACCCTTTCCATTCTTCTGTATATTATTCTGGTCAGTAATTTTGAAGCATGTGATGTTAGACTAATGGTGCGATAATTCTCACATTTGTCAGCTTGTGCTTTCTTCAGAAGTGTGGAGTTGATATTTTTATTAAAATCAGTTGGAATTACTCCTGTTTCATAACTTTTTGATATCAGCTTGAATAATCTTTTGATTCCTTCTTCTACTAGAGATTTAAGAAGTTCTGCAGGGATCTCATCAATTCCAACTGCCT
This sequence comes from Vandiemenella viatica, assembly GCA_031002005.1. Classification (NCBI taxonomy): domain Eukaryota; kingdom Metazoa; phylum Arthropoda; class Insecta; order Orthoptera; family Morabidae; genus Vandiemenella; species Vandiemenella viatica. Next base: position 159,597,759 of record CM061921.1, read on the forward strand.
TATTTGCTTTCAAGTCATTCAGAGCCTTATTAAATTCTGTCCTCAAAACAGTATCTCCTAAATCATCAATGTTGACATTGCCTTCCTTTTCTATTATGCTATTGTTCAAGTCATCCCAGTAATACAGTTTCTCAATGTATTCCTTCCATCGGTTAGCTCTATTGTCTGAGCTTAAAAGAGGTTTCCCAATGGCGGCTTTAACGTTCACACCTTTTTTCTTCATTTCCCCAAAATTCTTTTCGATCTTCCTATATGCAACATCAACTTTACCTATGACCATTTCTGAAAAACCGCGTATTCATTCGCAAATTTTATCCAATATACCGTATGCTCAAAACTTCGCTAAAAGTGGTTTGTGTGTTATAGAGTCGAAAGCTTTCTGAAAATCCAAGAAAATTGCTTCAACTTGTGAACCTGCATCGATAACTTTCATTACATCATGCGAAAATAGGGCCAGATGCATTTCACATGATCTGTTCTTCCAAAATTCGTATTGGTTTGCTATAGGTGACTCGTTTTCATCTAGAAACATATTGTTAGAGAATATGACATGTTCCAGATTTCCACTGCAATCAGATGTAAGAGATATGGGTCGATAATGCCTATGATCTCTCCAATCTCCTTTCTTGAAAACACGAATCACCTGCATTATTTTCCAGTCAGAAGGTACTTTTCTTTCTTCTAAAAATTGGCAGAACATATCTGACAGAAATGGTTCTGTTTCTTCTGTGTATTCTGAAAATACTCTTACTGGTATACCATCGGGACATTGACCTTTGGTGAATCTCTTTCAATTGTCACATATACATGTGGATTTTCAGTACCCCAGAATTGCACATTGTGACGATTCACTTTTCTGGTTAAATGGAATGTTGCTTCATTACTGATTACCAACTTGTCAGCGAAAGCATCATCCTCTAATGATTCCAGAATTCTGATGCAAAAGTCAAATAGACAGACATTATCTACTGGCGTTAAGTGTTGCAAGAGCTGCACACAATATGGTTTGAATTGTAACTGTCTTCACAAAATTTCCAAACAGTTTGCTGCGGTATACCAAGTATGCAGCTTGCTCAATTCATTTATTTCTTTGGAGAATGCACATTACTTTCCCTCAGTCTCTCCACTGCTTTGTCTGACACTTGTGGTCAAACGGTGATTTTACTTTTACATAAACAACCGTTGTCCTTGAATTGGCGATACTACCGCAAAAAGACTTTGTTTACAAGACTGTTCTTTTTCGTACTGCCTTCTGAAATAACGTTGCACTGCTATGACAGATAAACATTTTGCATATTCTAAGATGCAGAAACTCTTTTCTCACTTTGCCTCCATTTCAGGAGAGACTGAACTGAACTCGTTATGGATACTAAACTAGTGCTGCCATGCCACCTGGTGTACAAACTTGAACTAAAGCTGCAATGCCTCCTGATGTACAAACTTGGATATTTTATGGTAATTTTCATATATCAATCACATTTGTAAAATAATACCTTTGAATAAATCGAGTTCTGAAAGTGAATGATTCTTTTGTACTAACCTTGTATAATATGCACAAGGATTACAAGTCACTTTCAGTTGTACAGAAAGGGATAACATTTACTGAAGCTTCCTTATTCAATGTCTTACCAAAAGAAATAAAATATTATCTACAAAAATCTAACTACTTTAAGTCCAAACTGAAAGAGTTTTTTATTCTGAACCCATTTTACTCTATGAAATAACTTTCCTCTTGCAATTTGGTTACAAATAATGGCTGAGAAAATACTATATATTTGGTGTATGGAAAGGTAAAGTGACAAAGTTGTCCACAATTACTAGAATGATATATTGGTTTTTCTTTCTATTGAAACTATTGACAAATGAAGTAATTACACTGTTGCAAAATTCACTCACATATATATAGTAACTAACATGGGATAATACATATTTAGAAATTACAGTGGAAAATTGTCATACTAATAGGATTTTAAGTAACTGACTTGTTATCAGTTGTTGATAATACTATTGATATTGTTAATAATTGTATGTATTGTTCCACTAACTAACATGATACAATATATAGCTGCAGATTACAATGGAAACTTATTATGCTAATTGGTCTGTAAGAAATTAACTGGTTATAAGATGCTGGTAACAAGTGCATACACTGTTCCACATATATAGTAACTAACATGGGAAATTACAGTGGATACTGATTATACTAATGGGTTGCTAAGCAGCTAACTTGTTATCAATTGCTCATAATATAATTGATATTATTAATAAGTTTATACATTGTTCCAAATCCCCGAGACTGTTCTCACATGGGATCAAAGCGAATATATCTATCCATATATCTATAATCAGAGGTGTTAGCTTCAAAACCATCATACAAATTGGAGGTTTTTTTGTCAATGCTGTCAATATCTTTTTTAACTCAATAATTGATATTTCTGGACAGACTACTCACAGGACCTCAACTATGATTATATGACTGTCTTTAGAAAGATCTTTCCCCTTGTACTAAATTTCATCCACAACAATGGTAAGTATTGCATTAGGATTAAATGTACTACATACCTCAACATTAGAGTGTAAGCTTAGCTGTAACATTACACCTCAACCATGGCTACTCCACTAGCAATGTCATCTTCTTTGATTTCTTTTTATGACCTTTGCACAATGTGCGCTCATTTACAGCTTTGTTGAAGATAGACTGTCCTGCTGTAGCATCTGATACATCCTCAGTTAGATTCTCCTACACCGCAAAAGTATTGGGAACTTCCTGTTGAAAATTTATAACAAGCAATCTCTCTTCAGTTTTGGCCGCAGTCCACAGAATTTCTTAACATTTATTGCTGCTTTTCTAGCTTTCAAATTGGTGAGTGAAATTATCCATTGTGGATTCTATACAAGGGATCGTATTTTCTAGTTCTCTACTTTTCATCCTACTTTTGAAGGGTAAACAGCTCTAAGGAATGTAAACTTCATTTTTTGCTTCCATGTAGCAACATTTCCAATAAAAACAAACTAGAATCATCATAACTTTCTCCCAGCTTCACAAAATTGTGACAGCTACCACACTTAATGTTCATTGGTACATAACTATAGGTACAAAAAAGGAAGTGCCCCCCCCCCCCCCCCGATAAAATTTATAATTTAATCTAAAAATATCTTTCTTTATCACTCAAAATAATTAGCACAAGGTACACATCACATTAATTACCCAAGAAACAAAGCCATTCAACAAGTAATTTGCTCTTCCTTCACTAATATGAGATTACTCCCTAAAACTGTTATAAGTATAGCACTGGGCAGCAAGGGTTTTGGTATTTGAGAAATAAACACCATTTCTATACAAAATTTGTGTCCTGATTCCAAATATGACATACATTTTGATATATCAAGTCTTTTTTAAAAGATATGATACATCACTGTTATATAATGGATGTTTTTAAAATTTGCATGACATTTATAAATGTATGCATGTGTGTAACAGTCCATATGTTCTTTTTTCATACATATGAAGCAATTAAACAGGTTTTAGAGAAGATTCTGTATCATGAGCAAACACGGGTAACTTGACTTGGTGAATTTTCTCAAACAGGTTATGCAAATACCCATGTTTCCTTTGAATGTGGGATAGTAGAGACTATGGCAATCTCTATGTCATAAAACACTGACCTCTTGAACAAAAATGACTCCTTGTATAGCTGCCAATATATTAGAAGAACCTTTTGTTGGGTGAGAAAAAATCATCTTCCCATGTTTGCACATCAAACTCGGATTGATGAAACAATTTGGACAAACATTGGGAGAGCTTTAAGTATATCTGCAATGTCTTTCCAAACAACATGTTTGGAAAACTTAAAGCAGATGTTATTAAAGTATCAATCATCCATAAGTTCATAAAGAACGTAAATTTCATGAAGGCGGTACACTAGAATAAAGTATTAGCTTGACAAGCAATTTTTTGTAGCAGTGCACAATTTCCTTAGGAAACACAAAAGTGAAAACTAAAAAGACCTTGTTAGTAACATAGAGTAAACTTTTTGTAATATTGGTTTGAATTTGAACATCAAAATGCAATTTCTGTTTAGTTATCTTGATCACTTTCCTGAAAATCTTAAGATGTCAGCAACGAACAAGGGGAATGATTCCATCAGGTCATTTTTTAAACAGATGGAAACCCAGTTCCAAGACCTTTGGGGTATTGTGATGATGATAGAATATTGGTGGAGTTTAAAATCAGATAATCCTGTTAATCAACATTCATAGGGCTCAAAGGATTGTAAATTTTTTCCTTGAATTTTCTGTCAAAATTTTTACACTTTCAATGTTGCAAAATGAAGCAAAATGGAGATAAGTAGAGTATAAAAACTAGACCTGATAGAGAAAAACAGAAGTTATTTTCAAATTTATCAGCCAAAATTACACAAGAATTGTTTTAAATATTCCAGGCCCTGAATAATGTGAACAAACACATACATTTCAAACTTATTGAACCAAACCAAATTCGAAAATGCAACAAAATCATCACAGGTGTCCAGCCGGATGGTATTGTAAAAAAAAAGACGTTTCGACAGCTGACTCTTCATCAGGTATCTTGTAGCTGTTGCAAGCGGACTATTACTACCTCGACTGGCTTGGCCATCCATCAAACCTCCTTTATACCTTCAGCTGGAAGGCCCGCTCGCTGTGATTGGTCAAGAGCGCTGGCTTAATACGTGGCCCGCTGCGGCCACTGACTAGCGCCATTTGCACCTTCCTGCCTGGATGTGCTGGTGGGTCTACTCTGATTGGCCGTAAGCACTAATGACCTGGGCTAGAGGACACCTGGGATTTATTCCATACCATGTGAATGCGGCAAAGTGTATATCGGTCAGACCATCAGAACGATCGAAGAGCGCCTTGTTGAACACAAACGACACCTAAGGCTGATGCAACTGGAAAAGTCTGCGATAGCTGAGCATGCCTTCGACAAAGAACACAGCATAGAGTTCGACAAAACAGTAGTGCTGGCTAGGGCCTCTTACTTCTGGGACTCATAAGAGAGCCGTTGGAGATTCAGCTAAATGACAATAACATATATAGGGATGGCGGGCTCTATCTGAGCGAGGCCTGGAGACCTATCTTTAGAGATCTCTGAAGAGAGTGACGCAGATCTTCTCGCGCAAATGGCGCCAGTCGGTGGCCGCAGTGGGCTGCGTATTAAGCCGGCGCTCTTGACCAATCAGAGCGAGCGGGCGTTCCAGCTGAAGGTATAAAGGAGGTTCGATGGGTGGCCAAGTCAGTCGAGGCAGTAACAGTCAGCTTGCAACAGCTACAAGATACCTGATGGAAACAGCAGAGCCAGCTGTCGAAATGATGTGTTATTACAATATCATCTGGCTGGACACCCGAGAGGATTTTATTGCATCAATATGCTGGGAATGTCTCCACTCATACAACATTCCAAAATATTCAAACTATGGTACATTTATTACATGGTGTTCGATATTCATATAAAATACACAATACATCAAACAATTATTTATACATGTAATTTAATATTAAAGGCATGTTAGAAGTGCTGGTATTAGTACATGACTGTCATGCATCTGAAACTAACAATCAGGTTATCAATCTAATGAATCTGCATTTCCAACATAAGCTTTATGATCTGTAGTTCGAAAACATTTTCAAAATAAATGTTCAGTCAGCTATCTTTAGATCATTAGTGATATTCTAAATAGGGCAGGATCCTTATTCAATGCACATAGAAATGAAATTAAATCTACATCTGCTCATAAAGCAGTGTTTGGCAAATGGTTCTGTGAACACACTAATGACTTAAAATATGTCACAGTCTAGCAATGCCAATCTGATTTTTGACAATCTGTTGCGTGATCTTTGGGCTCATATTGTACAAAGCATTTTTGCATCCAGGTAACAATTGGAGATTATGTTCCCCTCTTCCTTTATCACAATTGTCTTCTTATCTCAGAACATAGATACATTCTTTTTATGTCTTTAACTGTGATAACTTTTTCTGTAACTTGCTATATTCTGAAGTCTTTTTTGTTTTTCATGGTGGTATAAATTGAGAAAACAGCAGAAAAGCTGCATCACAACTGATATCAAGAGCTAAATTATTGAGGTCATCTCCTCACTTCCACATACAACTCATAATTCTTTGCCTTGTATTTACATAGTATTCTTGGCCAACATTATCATTGTACTGCATGCTTACCCACCACACTATTTGCTCACCTATTGGTTTTCAGGTTCCTTTATCCCATCAGTTACCAAGTGATATCTAAAACAATTAGCACAGAAAAATTTATCTGCCATCTTTCACAGTCCCTTCCTACTTCTATATTTTATACCTATTATCCTTAAACTCCTACCATTCACTGAAGAGAACTTGGATTAGAGACAGCTGGCATTATGCAACTGTGGTGGTCTAGATCGCCCTTTATACATAAAGAAAATTATGTGAGCAGAAATTTGAAAGCCCTTTATACATAACGGAAATTATATCAGCAGAAATTTGAAAATACAAGAAGTAATACTAATGATTTCCGCAATGATCATACACAGTATGGACAAGCCTATTGATCCAAGCAAATCTGAGCTGGGGCAAATGGTTTAGATCAAATAAATCAGTCAGTTCAAAACAGAAGTTGTGTAGCAAGCACTGGGATTTTCATTACCTAGTGTGTCAAAGGTGTACCATTAATATTATGAGTCTAGTAAAACCATCCCTCTAGTGCCAGCAGCCACATAAAACAGCTTCTGGACAAATGGGGTATTCATCAGTTACTTATATTGCAACAGCAGATAGACTAGCTACAGTGTAACAGATCACTCCACATTTTTGGTGTGCAATAAGGTATCAGCACACCTTAAATTCAATTATTTTTTAAATTCATGATAAAAATAAGTTTGTTGATGTTCTTTCTACTACAATAGGTATGAATCTATGGTTTACGCCACAGATTTCTGAGCATTGACCATTATTTTTTTAATTCATCATAAAAATAAGTTTGTTGATGTTCTTTCTACTACAGTATGTATGAATTTATGGTTTACTCCACAGATTTCTAAGCATTGACCATAAAATAATCCAGGTCGATCCAGGAATAGTGTACCTCTGCTGATTAGCAATAATATGAAGTAGGGGATGGCCTGTAGAGTTGAAGAGCCCTCCACATCTACAAGGCCCAAAACAGACCATTTAACTTAAATCGCAGATCTATCAACTTCTTATTGTTCATATCTTTTACATTCTACTCTATCTCTTTGCTTGCATTCTGTCATCCAGTACCTCCTGATCTAGCACCTTTATAATATTACTTTGTGAAAAAATTCTACAAAATTAAGATGGAATTGGATACTTTCCATCAGCTGGAGGGTTACAAAAGATGAAATTATACTGTAGGTTCTACTTAACCTCCCCAATGCCTTTTAGCCTAGTTTCTTTACCTCCCAACTCTTCACCCCCTTTAATAGATTCAAAAATTTGAAACATTTTTGATATTTAACTCTACTACAGATAGTTAGATCCTGTACACTTGTTTTCTCACTTGTAAAATGGTGTGCATTTCTTATCATGATCATATACCTATATGGATTCTTCTACCCAACAAATTACCTGATTCCAACTAGTTTTCTAATGTTATTCAATACAATTTTAGTACCAATTTTAGACTCATTACAATTACTATAAATGTATATTCCATTGCCTGTTTATTCCTAAATAGCTTGCACATATCCATAAAACTACTAAGATTCAGGTGAAAGGTTCATTCTAGATCCATGATGCAATTTTCATTCCACACAAACGTTCATGCTGTACTTGAATGAAAAATTTACCAACACGACTTCCCACTGAGATGAAACTAATTGATACATAATTCTGATTGTTATTTGTATCACTTTCCTCACAAACTGGTACTACTGTGTATAAGTTCCAAATCCTTGGCTTTCTCTTTACTACTGTCGGTATTGCTAATGGTTTCTCCAAGTTAGTTGTTACAAAATTTATTATTGAAATTAATTATGTGTGTAACTGCTCTGATTTATTAATATGCATTGATAGTAGCTTGTTACAGTAATGCAAGTGATCTCTTACATATTGATTACTTGTGTAATATTTATTTTATATACATAAAAGACTGTAATGACAGATAGAGCTTTTCACTCAATAAGAACATAGAAAGAAGTATTACTTATCTGCATGTTGATAGTATTTTTGTTACGATGCAACATGTGGTTACATAATCAAATATATGCCAGAAGTAAAAGATTTTCTGGAAAAATGAAAAAATGAGAGAGAACCAGGACCGGCGTTAGGAATTTCGGGGCCCAGGGTAAAATGGGCGAACTTTTTTTTTTTTTTTTTCTCTATAAAATGGCCAGGTGACAATGGGCGTTTTCTTGGCTTCATCATGCCCTGAGGACCCCTATAGTCGGTGATCGGGCCCCCCATCAGCCGGTGGGGCCCGGGTACTTTTGACCCATTTACCCCCCCCCCCCCCCTAACGCTGGCCCTGGAGAGAACCATTAGAATCTTTAAAGCTGATTCAATAGCATTTGAATTTATTTAGGATTCAGCTTGTTCACTGTTGTAAGATATAGTTGCAGATAAAAAATTTCTATGAATAATAATACCGATTACAACCTGAAATATAAGTTTTGCATGGAAAAGGATTTGTGGAATTACATAATTTAGTAATAGTGGACTGGAATAGAAAATCGCTAACCTACAATATAATTACTATTTGATAATAATACCGTTTTAAAAATTATGTTATGTATTGCTCCTCATCTCTGAGCCTGCCCTCATATGTGATTGATGCAAATACATCCAATCTGATAATTAGAGTTGTAATTTATGAAACTGACACTGTCCGTTCCTTACAAAACCAAATGTGTCTTGTGATATCAACATGAAATTTAATATCTGAATTTATAAGCTGTGGGTTTCAGGCACTCATAAATGTTGAAAATGTGTACTGTTCTTCACATGGCATACAGAAATGTGATAGAGTAATTCATCACAAAATCTTCATTGAAATCACAGCTCTTGTGCTCAGCTAAATCACCAGAAACTGGATAAAAAGTTTGTCTTTGAAAAGTACACATAGTTAAAAAATTACAGAACATGAGATCAGGATTCCTCGGTGACCATATTGTTTGAAAGTCATTGTCATCTGTTACATGTGCAATCCAATGTTGAGGAAATGTTTTACCCAAATAAATTCTAACAGGCGGTGGCCAATGGAACCATCCTGCTGAGAGATATGTTCAACCAATCCTCAAGCAGTTGACACATTCACTGATTGTTTTGTAAGTGGTGCAAACATAATTCAATCTTTTTCTTTTTGGTTTTATATCTCATTGATGTCAGTCAAATTACAACCATAGGATGGAGAGCTAAAAATGTGAAGGAGTAATACCTTGGTCTTTTAAACGAATTATCCAAGCATTAACCTCATGTGATTTTGGAAAACCATGAAAAACTAAAATTTGGATGGCTAGATTGGAATTTGAACCTGTACCTGTCCAAATTCCTTGCTCAATTGTTCCTGCTCACCCACCAGATATGTGCATTTTCCAATTGATTTTATGTTTTATACAGCCTGTGGTTTAATACCAATAAGAGTCTGAGTGTTCATTATGTGGTGGTTTTTCTAAAATGTATTCTGAAATTTTTCATAAACATTGCAAAATTTGTTCATATAAGTTTAAGAAGACAATACAATTTCTATGCAGCATTAGTGGCCAGTTTTCTATTTTGAATTCCTGACAACAATCAGCTGCAGCACTACCAACTTTTCAAGTGGTATAAAATTACAAAGTTTCTCACCGCACCAATGCAAATGTAATGTTGATAAAACATATACCAGGTGTATGCATAAGTCATTTCCGGTTTCACTAAGCGATGGCACCAGCGAACAATACGCAGCATATGAATGTGTCAGTTGTTTGTCAGACATTAACCTACAAACACACACAAGTTGAGTCCGCCACACAACTGACATCTCTGTTGTATTGTTCAGTGAACATGTCAACATTTGTGCCTGAAAACGAACATTTTTGGCATGCATTGCTTTTCTTATTTAATCAAAAGAAAAAAGCTGTAGAAAGTCATCGTTTGCTCATAGAACCTTATGGTGAACACTCTCCATCCGTTAGAACATGTGAGACATGGTATTGACAATTTAAACATGGTGATTTCAATGTGAAAGACAGTGCACGTTCGGGTAGACCACAAAAGTGCGAAGACCAGCAATTGCAGGCGTTACTGGATGATGACCCAATGCAAACTCAACAGCAACTTGTAAAATCATTAAATGTATCACAAGAAACAATCAGCAGATGCTTACAAGCAATGGGGAAGATCAATAAACTTGGTAAATGGGTCCTACATGATTTGAATGAACTGCAAATAGAAAATCGCAAAGTCACTTGTGAAATGCTGCTTCAACGCCATGAAAGAAAATCATTTCTGCACAGATTAGTGATGGGTGATGAAAAATGATTTATTTTGAAAACCCAAAGTGGAGAAAATCATGGCTGTCACCTGGCGAAGCCAGTCCTTCAACACCAAGGCCAAATCACTTTGGCAAGAAGAGCATGCTTTGTGTCTGGTGGGACCAGAGCAGTATTGTGTACCATGAACACTTGAAGCCCAACGAAACTGTTAATGCACAATGCTATTGCCAACAAATGATTAATTTACACCATGCATTGATCGAAAGACAACTGGAATGGGCCTGAAGACATGGAAAAGTGATTACATGACAATACACTGTCTCGCACAGCAAAACCAGTGAAAGGCACCTTGAAATGGCTTGGATGGGACATCCTACCACACCCGCTGTACTCCCCTGACCTGGTGCCAACTGACTATCATCTCTTCGCATCAATGGGGCACGCGCTCGCAGAGCAGCACTTCAGCAATTTCGAGGAAGTTGGAAAATGGCTCACCGAATGGTTTGCCTCAAAAGACACACAGTTTTTCTGGCATGGTATTCATAACTTACCTGCAAGATGAATGAAGTGTGTAGAAGCCAGTGGCCAATATTCTGAATTAACTAAAAATTACTTTCTCTTCAACATTACGTGTTTTCTCTGCCATAAAAACTGTCAGAAACTTATGCACACACCTATGTAGTTTTAGTTTTATGCTAGAATAAAATGGTCAGTTTTATTTGTGGTAATATTGTCTGTATAAAGAAGAAATATTAGTTGTATGCTTAATGGCCACCATTGTGAATCAAAGTAAAAGAGAAGTAATTCAACTTCTACAGGTTCTTCACTCTTTGTTCTATCCCTTCTAAGTTTAGCATTTGTATCTCCTAATATAATGACGTTTCATGTCTTGATTCTGTACTCCTGGTCTGTACGAGTTTATCTTTATCTGTATGCACAACTTTGGTTACATTCTGTTTAATGGTTACAAGTATCTATCCATTTACAAATACATAGTTTCAGTTTGCTTCCATTTATATAACTAATATTTATGCCTTTTTCTTCTAGTATTCTGTCCAGTATAATTGCTTCTCCATTACTCTATCATCTAGTTCTCCAGTCCATTAGAGTTTATTCCGTTTTTCCTGGTTTCTTAATTGCATGATATTTCAAATTGGTTTGCATAATATTAATGTACTTAAGTTCTTCTCTTCTGCCCATTTTAAGCTCCCCCTGCTCTAGTGATAAGATATTGATTGTTCCAATTTGTAGTCTGATCAACACTTGAGGTTATTGCCTGTTACATCTAACTTTTCTTTGCTTCCGCTTAGTTGTGAAAGGAGTTATAATTACACTACTGCTCACTAGGCCTATTGTAGCCCCATTGGTCACTATGACCAATGGGGGCTCCAGAGGTTTCTGTCAGAACTTTTCAGTTAGTGCATCGGTTCTGGGACACACCAGTTCTCCTCGGCTGTTGTGACCCTAGTTTCAACAAAAATATGAGGGATGCCAACAGCTTTTTTAAGTAGACAGACAAATCCAACTCCAATATATTAGTTGAGACCACTGAGCAATTTAACACTTGCTGAAGGAATGTGTTTTACAGCTACGAGAGAAATGTATTGGTGAACACCTGGAATCCTTAATCTGGAGCTCTACTATTGTGTGTGGTTGTCCCAACAGAAAAGCCCTTGGCCCACCCAGTGGGGGGTTGTATGAAGGGGCTAGTTCACAATGTACATAAGAATAACCAAAGAAATAAGATACTTCCTAGGGGAAACTTGGACAGAAATAACGACGATGTACTATGAAGAAAAATTGTAAATGATAACATATAAAAGATGAATAATTTGTATGGAAATGGAATGTCAGAGTACGAAATACTGAGAAAATTTGATGGTAACTGAGGTTAAGAAAAATAAAAAAAATAGCAATCATAGGAGAGACAAACAAGAATATCTAAGGAGCAAATGATGTAGCAGTGTATACTATGATGTATAGTGCAGACAAGCAACAACAAAATGTAAGTGCTCAGGTAACACTCATGACAGACAACAAATCGAAAGATTTATCAATTGTGATATATAATATAGTATAATTAACAAGTTAGATTAGCATATACACCAGACAAAGATACGGCTAATGATAAGATCAGCTTCTGTGAGACCTTACAGATAAATTCCCACTAAGGAGGTAACTAAATTGTAGCTATCACTATAATATTTATTATATAAATATTAAAATAAAATATTTTAATTTGTATTACATATTATGATACAATACAGAACAATACAGCTATTATAATCAGTAGTTCATAGGAAATTTGTAATTGGAAACTATTCTGACTACTCAACTTTTCTAAGAAAATAATGTTTTGATTACAAACAGAACAGGATAGAATTTCAGTTTAGTAATTGATTCTATTATCTGAATTTAATACTTGTATTAAAAGCAATATTTTTACTTAGCTTTCTATTAAACAATTAAATTCTTTAAATGCAATGAGTGCTGTTCACAATAACAGGTTTTCAGCTACTGCATTAAAAACACATTTTGGATTGCATTAGACAGCCCCATGAGGTGTATTAATCATTTACATTATGTCCAATGCAGCATAGAAATATTTTGCTTCTAATGGATACATCATGCTGGAGAATAAAAAAAAATGGTATGAATAAAGATTTGGAATTTAATTTTTCTTTGAATCATGTACTCACTAGATAAGCTAATTGACAGATGAATTAAAAAATTCATCTTAAAATGGACGTTGATAAAATGTAAAACGAAACTATCATCACAATACAGTAGTTTTCTGTAACACAGAAAGGGTATGTGATATACTAAAATTACAATGGAAAAAATAATGTCATGACTGAAATACATGTACTGTATATATTTACTAGATTGAGATGGCTGTGTGCCATGTGCTATGCTATAATGCAGAGCAAGATATTTTAATATTTACAGGATAATTTGCAGTGGTTCATTTATTTACTAGGAGAGATTACTGGAGACCAAAGGAGTACAACAAGGAAGTGCCCCTTCACCTCTTCTGTTCATAGCGGTGATGGACAACATTTTAAAAGACAGCAATCAATAGAGATCTACAGGCATTGGTGTTTGAGGGTGATGTGGCAGTATGGGATGAAACTGAAGAAGGAATACAAAACAAAGTAAAAATGTGGAATAATAAGTTTGAAGAATATGGAATGAAATTGAATAATAATAATAAAACATAGCACTAAAAATAAGCCAAAAGAAAACATACTGTCATATAAAATTACAAGACCACCAAGTTTAAGTTGTTGACCAATTCAGTTACCTGGGGAGCATAATTGATAGTAATGGTAGAAGTGATTAGAACCAATGAATAGAGTAACCAAAGGCGCCAACTTCAACATACTGTGCGGGGCTTATTACGGGACATGAAGGTTCCCAGAAGAACAAAAATTGTTTTGTAGAAATCATATCTCATTCCTATTCTCACTTATGCTTTGGAAACATGAACAGTAACATCAAGGGACCTTAGCAGGATCAAAGCATATGAAATGAAGTTTCTTAGAATGGCCCTCCAGAAAAATACACCACACAAAGAATGATGAGATTAGATCAAACTTAGAGCTAAGGGAATCCATGGAAGAGAGACTTAGGTCATCAAGACTTAAGTGGTTTTGACATGTCAAGAGAATGACTAATACAAGAATACCAAAAACTTATTTGGGAAAAAGGGTAGTGGGCAAAAGACCAGTGGGAAGACCAAGAAGAAGATGGACAGGCCAACTGAAGGAGAACATTGAGAGAAGATGCTGGAACTGGAATTATATCATGGACAGAGAAATCTTTCTGGATAGTAGACAGTGGAAATCATCTACAACAACCAAGGCTCGTAAACCACACCTGGGAAACTGAGATGGTCCCCAATGATAATGATGATGACTGGATATTGCAATACCACACAGATATGAATACTAGATACAGTACACAATAATATGCACCAGTAGTCTGAGTTCTCTCCACATTCACCCCCAAACTAGCCTGTAATAATTCTATGCTGTAATGCTAAAAAAAAAAAAAAAAAAAAAAATCAAATTTTCTTAACTCATTTTCTGTTATGTGTGACTATCGCCAGAGTTTTTACTATGCAAAATTTCATTTTCCACAGTATGCTGATAACATCAGCTCATGTCAAGAACTTTTAATTCCACTAATCTGTAAGGAGACAACTGCCCTTGATGAGAGTCAAGTTGTAATATAAACTTTAAATGAGATATTTCGGTATTCCCTTTCCTGATACTAATTGCAAATCTGTTCTCTCAAGAGTCTATCTTAAAATTGACACAAATCTGCTTGTATTTATTTAAGTAAAACACAGCATAAGGGATCCAGGTGGAAATATCCAATCACAGAAACCATATTCTCAAATTTGAAAGTCACTGAATATATTTTCATGATTTGTTGAAGTTAATGCTGGTAGCAGGACCCTATTTAAGTGTTGGAAAGGCACTGTCATAGTAATCATATATCTGTTTAAACAAGTCTTTTCTTTGTCCGAAATTCTATTGTTCCTTCACATGTGCCAGCTGGTTACGTCACTTAGGTGAGCCGTTTTCCTGTTCTGACTTAATGTTAAAATAAAACCTTCAAACTGAAATATTGTCTTAAATAAAATTTTCTGACCATACATTCATTGCATCAAAATGTTTATTTTTAATCATACTAGCTATCTGTAAAAGTTAGTAGACATTTACCTTCGACTTTCTTTCAACTAAATGACATGGTACCACTCTGATTCTTACTGAAAAATACCATTACATTATGATTATCCAATCTATCTACAGTGCTAAAGGCTTTAGCTTCTGCCTTCCTTTGAATGTTATGAGTATGGCCCGGATTCTTAGGTTCTAACCTATTTTGTTCCCACCCCAATAATCTCGAAACTTTAATTTTCTTTGTCATCTTTTGTATAAACTAATAAAATTTGTAAACTTAATAGGACCTAGAAAAACCTAATTTCTATATTATGACCTAATTTGGTTTTCAGAACCTAAAAGGACGGATTCCAATGTACTGATCCAGTCTGACTGCAATTTTGTTACTTAAATGTAACAAGTGACCAACCATATTAGCTCGGTAGTAATCTGGACTTGGGAGATGCCACGTATTTGAATCCACCAAGTGGCTCACCAGTGCATTTCAGTTTACCTGCCAACAGCAGAGGTCTAGAAAATCTTAGCTCAGAAACCTCTGCAAAGGTCTCATTGATGTTTTTTTTTTTTTTTTTACTTTTTGATTGTAATTAAACTGTGTTACATATATCTTTTTTATACTTAAATATCTATTCTAAATATAGGCAAGCATTACATCCTCTGCAGGCTAACTTAGAATCGAAGTTGTGCTTCATCTCCAAATTGATTGGCAGTCTTGTTCTACATTGATCCAAATTAATGTCACCTGGGCAAACCAGCCAGTCAGCATCCTCAGTTGTATCTATAACTACATGAATCCTATGCTCGAAGACATTTGCAGAGTCCAAGGAGGGTAAATGGATTATGTTTACATATAAAAAATATGCATTTCTTTTAAAATTGTAATAACTGTTTACCACAATACTAAATTATGTGTTTTAACCTCACTGTTGACAGTACAAAAACAATCCCACATACTACAGCATCAGAATTTGGCAACTCATTTGGCAAATGTTACCAGGAGAAATGCTTCTATATAGAAGTGCAAAGCTGTATACAGAATATTCGTTTAACCTACATCTATATGAAGCTACCAGTGCCACTAACATACCAGTCGCAACCATACAGAATACAGTCCTGAATTTTTATAACACAAAAATACCAGATGAATCCACTGTAAAAACGAATTACTTGCCTCAGTTGTATGAGAAATACGGGTGGACATTGCTGACCACTCAGGGGCGCAGCTACCATAGGGCCAGGCGGTGCAGTGCACACTGTGGGGGGCCCCGAGCACAGCTGAGGGGGCAGGGTGTCCCCAAGCACAGCTCAGAGGGTCCATGGACCTTCAGGGCAAAATGGGCGGTTTTGTGAACCTAGATGTGCTACTGCTCAGGGGGCCCCTACCAGCAACTTGGCGCCCGTCTGGCCTGAGGGCCCAAAATTATTTTTTTTCTGCACCGGAGCCCTTGTTGACCTAGCTATGCCAATGTGAACATTTTATTTGGTTGAGCATAGAAGAGAGAACAGATGCTAGCATTATTGTGGTCAAGCTCATATGTGAGGAACCTAGTATACCCCACGTCATTATGTGTAGAGAACTTCCAACAACAAACCACTCTGCCATGGCAATTGCTGTAAGGGATGCATTATAGGTGTTGTGGCCAGATTCAAAACACAAGGATATATTGCGGTTGTTGGTGACAGAAAGTGCAGCTTACATGACAAAATCAGGAGAGTGTTCAAAGACATTCCATCCTCGAATGGCCCATGTCACCTGTCTAACTCATGGGCTCCACCCGGTAGCTGAAAAAAATTCTGTTTTTAAGAAAATGGAGCAAATAAGCCGTGTTTTCTCTGGACTAAAGGAACAAGAAATATTGCCTTGGAATATTAAGGAAATCGCTGATATAAAGTTCGCACCTCTTACCTCATGTGACGTGGAATATAGTTTCTCCACATTCAAGAGAATTTTAATGTAAGAGATTTACTCCTGAAAATCTGTCAAAATATTTCATTGTTCAGTGTCATATTAGAAGTTTAAAATAAGTGGTTTACAGTCCACAATAAAGAGACAATGTTTTTAACATAATAATTGTTTACATCACATGTTTTAATGTGAACGAGCAATGTCATGTTAGAAGTTTTAAAGGAGTATTTGACATTGTATTATAAAATTACAATGTTTTTAACACTGTGGCAGTATATATATTTCATGCTGTAATTTTTATTTCACTTAAAAAAGTGTAGATTCCTAAATCAGAGTTTTAATGACCTATAAAAGCCTAAAAAGTGAATTGAATAAACATAAACTTAGTTTTTTTTAGATCCTAAAAATCCAGGACTTAGTTATTAGGCTTTAGCTATGAGACACGCTCTGTAAAGTATTAATAATTTGCTTATGTAATTAATGTTATTATCAGTGCAACAATCACTATATACTGATTTTTTATAATAAAAAAATCAAGCGTTTTACAATTTGTTTTGTATGCTATTTTATAGTAATAGTGGGTTCAGGGGATCTTATTTATTTACACATTATATTGCATTCAAGGGGAATAAAAATTGCAGTTTTCACTTTAACATGGTTTGATATTCATCTGTACAACAAATAAATAAGTGGTTTATAAGTGAAAAACCAACTAAGTCGCATAAAAGTGGCCAGAAAGAAGATAAGACAAGTTACCCGCCTATAGCAATATAATATTTCGGCGTAAATTACTCTCTAATAATGCAATTGATTGTGAAATGTTATGTCTTCTCGAACCACAAAAGGAAATAACCAACCAGTACAAAATTAAGAAACAATACCTGACATAATATCTGTACCAACCACTGCATCAGATAAGAACCTGCAACAAAATTGGCGCGAATAGGTATCCAACTCTTGTAGAGAATCACGTGATAGATTCTTACCCAATGAGATCCCCTACTTGTGATAGTAATATTAGATAGCAAAGTTGATTTTTCATTTATGTTCCTGTATTTCAAATATTATATTTACTATCGTTGAATAATTTTCTTTGACGTCCTAGTATGTTAAACAAGGAAAATGTAATATCTTCCGCTGCCTTGCCAAACTATGATGAATCGTTTTTCAAATATACAGGGAGTCCAGTAATGAAAGGATAATCCTGCAACCGCAAATAGATCACATTTCCTACTGTAAGACAACATTTTATTTTAGTAAAAGTATCACCATTTTCGAGATATTGAATTTTTAAATTTTTTTTCGAAACATTTGACTTTGTTCAGTTTATTTCATGCCATCCAGGAATGAGGACCGCCGACTTTTAGAAAACCTCGTGGGCGCTCATGGTTATTTTAAGACTTAAAAAAAAATAACCGGTAAAGAGTGTGGCTAGTTTGGACGAGATTTTCACTGGCGGTTTGCTGATTTGTCACGGAATTACATACGCTACTTTTTATCCAGAAAATATTTAGAGTTTCATGCAAATTAAATAAAAACCTTCAAAATTCTTGACAGACATGAACGAAGTCGCAATCACCAAATAGTCTTACATCATAGTCAAAATCGCATCTAAATCCATCCAGTAGATTTCAAGTTACAAGCGAACAGACAGACAGAGTATGAAAGTAAGATTTTGCATTTTCAAAATTCTGTTCCAGACCAAAAAAACAAACAAAACTTCATTAAAATGGGTTCGGCCGTTCTAACGTCATTGAGTTACAAAGTTACAGATTTTCAGCTTTATAGTAGTAATAGATAGATAACCAATGATTTATGTATTCCTATTAGAAATCAGAATTTTATTATTGCGTTTGATTTGAGTCCGTAAGAATCGCTATCGTGAACGAAGTCGCGGGTACAGCTAGTAATTAATAAACAGAGACGATGGAAAAAATATGCGTAAAAAATACTAAACTGAACAATAAAGAACGGATACCTATCATAATAATAATATATAAAAAATGAAATCATCATATTAACAGTGTGTAACATAATTTTTATTTGCTGGAGATATGTGTTAGAACATACTTAATGCACACAGCTGTACTAAGACTTGTATGATCAACAAATCCAACATTAACAAAAAACATTTTAAGAAGCTATATTTTTATATAATCAATGATATCAATTTTTTTCAATGCATACATATTTTGTCAAACTACAGCTCTATTTATAAATATATTAGCAATATCTTGTAGGTCCACATCATCCACTATTTCTCGGTTTACATGCACTACCATGTGATCACTCAATCTTTGCTGAGTCTTGTACTCCTCAAATACGTTTTTGTTCTCTGTAATGCTCAAAATGATCGTTCTGTGGTGCATGCCGATACTGGGATAGGGTTGAAACGATTTTTAACAATTTGGTGATATATAAAGCCGCTTTTCACATTGTTCAGTCTGACATTTTTTGTTCGTGCAATATCTAAAAGCACAATGAAGAACCAAACGATCCAAATCAAAGTGATCTCATGGAAATATTTCATGTAACTGCCGCCTGTGTCATTTTGATGAATAAAAAATAGTTCCACGTTACGCAAATGTGTCATAGCATTTTTAGTAAAGTGCTGGTCGCTACGGCCAATGACTTTATCTAAAACTACAAGATATATTTTTTTAAACATTCAGCTTGCGAGGAAAATTGGTGCGGTTCACTTGAAGAATCGTCCACATCAGGGATGGCGAACCAATGGCACGCGTGCCAATGATGGCACGCGACCAAATAATATGGGCACAGTATTAATTAAGCGGGTACCTAATCGATATTAGTAATTTAATTTTTCGTCTAAATAATTTAAGATCATAGTAACAATGTTCATCGTGAATGAAACTACCGGTGTCGGAACGACTAAAGATTGCTCAAAAAGGGTATATAACGAGCAAATTTCTGACCGAACGGACTGAGTAAGCACGTGCAAGCGGCGCGGCGGTGGAAGGAGCGCTAATGTATCTTTATCACTTTTTAGGTTTTTTTTTTGACGTCGTTGACTACTTTTACCAATTACGTATAGTACTTTCATTTTTAAAACTAATTTTGTTAACAAAACTGCTTGTTTGAGTACAACTATTCAACATGGCTAATTTGGTTAAAAAAAAAAAAAAAAAAGTGCAAGGTAAGTGTAATAGAAAATTTCAATCTTGGACTGAGAAATATGATATGATTTACAAAAGTGAGCAATGATATGTAGAACATCATCTGTAAAAAAAAGCACTATGAAACAAATCACAAATCTCTTTGTCAAAAAAAGCGAACCAGAATAATAGGCCCATTAAAGATTCATTTCGAAACCATTTGTCAGATTATTCAACTTCAGCTTGCATGCTGCTAAAAGTAACTAAGTATGAACCTAATATAAGTTGTTTGGCATCTAATTTGCAACAAAAGAAGTTGCAGTAGTTTCATCTACTTAAATAAACACAAAACTGTTGATCTTATTATTGCTTAGTATTAAAAAAATGTAGGTCTATATTTCTGGTTGCAAATATAAAGTTTTAAGGTGATAGTATTTAATTTTATGATTGTTTGAAGGCACGACATGGCTTCATTCAACATTTCTTTACAAAAAATGGCACGTTGATCATTAAAGGTTCGCCATCCCTGGTCTACATGACTATGTATCCTCCTCATTTTTGAAGTTATTAATGTTGATTTGTTAAGTATCCAATATAAAAATTGAGTCAAGAGTCGATTTCCAAAGTTTTGAATTTTTTTATCAATTCGTTGGGACGATATGACGAACATGTCAGTATTAATATTATCTACAGCTATTTGCAGATGCAAAGACATCTTCTGTAAAGTTGCTTTTAAATCTTCGAAATGAACGATAATTTCTATTAGAAACTAGCCTCGTACCCGCGACTTCGTACGCGTGGATTAAGAATTTTTTTGCCAGAATTAAATATAATAAGTTGTTGGTAACGAAGGATTAATCCCAAGCAATATCGAGTCGGCATAATATGACAGGAAAGCTATCACTATATCACTCTACCGTCGAACCTGCCTCTTGAAGAGAATTAATTTCCAACATATTTCTGTCACTATTCGATAAGATCTCAAAATTTCGTGACTTCAACTGTTAATCATACTGGAAAAAATATCCTGTGCCCTTCATACACATTTCCTTATAAAATTACATCACAACGATATAGCAATTTAGTGGTCAAAACGTAACAAAAAGACAGAGACTTACTTCCGTATTTATAATAATATTACTGTGGTTCACACTCACACACTGACTGTGAACAACACCCAAGGGATCATTATAACGTAAAAAAGTGTACATCTACAACATTGCAAGACTACCTACGATTTGCCTCGCATTGCTCCCCTAACTTTCTAATATCTATAGTTTAACATTCAATCCGAATAACCTACGACCCAGGCCTGACTCTTACGATGAAAAACAATTTTTAAAAATCTTAGCCTCCAAGGAGATTTCAAACGGAGACCACGACGTTCGTAAGCAAGCTCTTTAGCCACTGAGCTTCCAGCTCACTACACGGAAACACGGTCTGAAGACGTGCATATCCAACGTGTCTGTCCATCGACGTATTTCCAAGTTATGAGAATCAATTGCCAACATATTTCTGTCACCATTCGATAAGGTCTCAAAATTTCGTGACTACAACTGTTAATCATACTGGAAAAAATATCCTGTGCCCTTTATACAGATTTCCTTATAAAATTCCATCACAACGATATAGCCATTTGGTCGTCATAACGTATCAAAAAGACAGAGACTTACATCCCTAATTATAATAATATTACTGTGGTTCACACTTACACACTGACTGCGAACAAAACCTGAGGGATCATTATAACGTAAAAAAGTATACACCTACAACATTGCAAGAATACCTACGATTTGCCTCGCATTGCACCCCTAACTTTCTAATATCTACGGTTTAACATTCAATCTGAATAACCTACGGCCCAGGCCTGACTCTTACAATGAAAAACTTTTAAAAATCTTATCCCCGACGGAGATTTGAACTGGAGACCAAGACGTTCGTAACCGAGCGCTTTAGCCATTCAGCTGCCAGGCCACTACGAGGAAACTCGGTACGGAGTCGTCCACATCCAACGTGTCTGTCTACCGCCGTATTTCGAAGTTATGAGACAAATGTGTTATTTATACAAATCATTTTTCAACCAGATGTAGACAGTATTTTTCTCCTTGTTTCAAAGGATAAGTGTGCAGAGTTTCATCCAGAACGGATAAAAACTGTGGATTTGTATGAAGAACAAACAAAAGAACAAACGAACAAAACAACAAACCAACAAACAAACAAACAAACATACATTCATCTTTATATATAAACATGATACTAAAAAGAGATTAAAAAGATTTAAGACTTTTTAAAAACCATTTTGCTTTCGCGCAGGTATCATCTTACTAACTTTTTGTCTCGTTCAAAAAACACAGCAGTACACTAAATTGTTCAGAATAGTTTTCAAGGAACATATACGACAACACTAACTTGTTAGTCAAAAAGGCCGCAAGGAGAGGTTTTAAGAATCGCCAGCTGCCTGTAGTGATTCAAAACTAGCTTGGTGTTTCGGTGAACCATGTACGAAGACAACACGCTAAAAAAATCTCTTGTTACATGTACTTCTTTCATAGTGTCTCGAACAACCAGATTTAACAAGTGAACGATGCAATGCACATGAATTGCACTTGGGGGTCGTCCATTAATTACGTGAGGTGAAATGGGAGGGGGGGAGGTTCCGGCGAAATCTCACCAAGGAGAAGGGGGGGTCCTGTCAAAATCTCAGGTCATCTTAGGGGCGGAGGGGTCTGATCAGATCTCACCAAATCTCTCCAGTAAGAGGGGGGGGGGAGTTAGGAATTCCGGAAAAACACCTCACGTAATTGACGGACGCCCCCTTCCTTCGATAACTTTAATCCACAATACCGAAGGTCAGTAAGCACTTTAACATACTTGGATGTTATTTTGGCTTAGTGCGCTGAGTCGCAACTTACATTAAATTGTAAAAAGTGCAAGACAAAGAGCATAACTAACAAAAAGAATGCAATTGCTCAGAAATACGAGTTAAACAATTCAGTTATTGATATGGTAGATTCTATGAAATATTTGGGAGTAACAGTACAAAGGAACTTGTAATGGGACATACACATTAATTCGTTAGTAGGTAGAGCAAATTCTAGGCTGCGATTCATAGGTCGAATCTTGAAAAATTGTAATGAGCAAACAAAGGAGATAGTGTACAAATCTCTTGTGTGTCAACACTTGGACTATTTTCGTGCTCGATTCGTTACCGCTTGCTACAGTCCTTATGAAAGCGTCACAGAACTGATTAGTATACTAGGCTGGGAGTCTCTGGTAGATAGACGACGCACGTTTCGTGTAAACTTAGTGATAAACATGTGTACTCCCTCTACTATCTCTTCTACTTACCTTTCTGATCTTCTGTATATTATCATGGTCAATAATTTTGAAGCATATAATTGTTACTTTCCGTGGAAGTGTGAACACCAGTTGCTATCTCTCCTATTTCGTAAGTATTTGATATTAGTAGGAATAATATTTGGATTCTTTCTTCTTCTAACGATTTCACAAGTTCTATAGGAATCTCATCTATTCTAACCACCTTATTTCATGCCAGATCTTTCAAAGCTGTGTCAATTCTGTTCTTAAAATACGATCTCCTAAGTCATCATTGTCAACATTGCCTTCTTTTTCGGGTACGCTCTTGTTCATATCATCCTCGTCATACTTTTTCTCTGTGTATCCCTCCTATCAGGTCTAATTGAGCTTAAAAGAAGTTTCATATCATTAGCTTTAATTATTACATTTCTTCTCTTCAAAATTTGGTTGATCTTGCTATAGGCCACATCTACTTTATTTACAATCACTATCTTTTCTACTTCATTTCACTTTTCTTTTGAAATCCTGCATTTATTGTTTACTTGAGTCCTAAAAAGTCTGTACTGCTCTCTTCGTGCTGCATCCTAAGCTTTTTTGTGCCCTCTGATCAGGGCCGTATTTAGGGTACGTAGGTCCCCAGGCTACACCTGTGGTGCGGGCCCTTTAGGATCTGTAGGCCCCTAGGCTATAACTGTGGTGCGGGCCCTGATATATATATATATATATATATATATATATATCGATTAATTATTAAATTAATAGCCCTTTCATGTAAAATATTGAATAAAGCAATTATAGTAAATATATACGAGGTTAATTTAGTGAAGAACGTTCTTTCTTCATCGTTTCCGAAACTGAAGTGAACGACGTTAGTAAGTAATGCCCCCACGTTCAATTTGTTGACTGATGATCGATAGCTAAGGTGCTGTCTATTTTAGTGCTGTTGTTGCAACCAAAACCCCTCAGCAAAAGCTTCAAAATTACAAACTGAAAAGTTTACTAACAATATGAAGCAATATGCCTACATATTAAAATAAAACAAACAATAAAAGTTGATTAACATCACCAAAGCATGCAATCGAGAAAGATGAAAAACACAATATTGATTATTCACAACGCATGTCAACATGCATATTTGCGGTCCCGTTTGTGGCGAGGGCCCTTGGGCTACAGCCTAGGTAGCCTATGCCTAAATGCGGCCCTGCCTCTCATACATCATTTCAAAATAATTTCTGTGATCGAAGGTTTTCAGGAAGCCTGATGCATGGAGGAAGGAAATATATGGAGGAGAAGTGACGTTAAATCTGTGACGCCGGCTCTAAACTCTCGCGCATGCGCGGTGGCGGCTGCGGCGATATTGCGAACCCAAACAAATGCAAAGTTCACATTGTGTTTGATGCTGTGGTTATTTCATTTTTTAATGTGTCTAAGTTTTTTATAATGCCATCTTGTGTTGCTTACGGTTGCACAAATACGCAAGAGAGGAAAGAACCTGAAATATCATTTCATAAGTAAGTTGCATTCTAATTGTAGTTCTTGAACTGTGCAGTAGGAATTGCAAACTTTGGTGCCTGTCTATAAATATTTAGTCATAGCTCTCAATGGGATGACTTTGTTCTCAAATTTTTGTTGGTGTAGTGTAGAAAATCAGCATACCTTGCTATTTTGCACATAATGGACTAGCATTACTTTTTAACGAGTGTTGAAAATTCGATTTAAAGGGGTGTGTTTTACATCGCGATGCAGTGAATTTAGTATTGCGCTTTCTTTCGTCACGTTGCAGTTTATACTGACAGTGTATGATGAAATTAAATGTGTTAAATTATGCTATGCAATCTAGGAATCTTGATGAAGCAAACGATGTTGTTACCGCAAATACAGTTTGCGATTCAAATACGCGTGTGTGGGTGTGTCTACATAGTTTGATTCTGTAGCGGCAATTTAATGGAGATTATGGTTAGGTCTAAATGCAGTCTGCACCAGAATGGTTTTGTTGTTCCATAAGGGACAAAGAATTTATCTATTACTGTTAGTAATTTCATGAGAACCAAGTTAGTGACAAAACGTGTATCGCGATGGAAACTACTTCCAGCTATTCCCAACTAAGCTTACGATGTATGGTAACAAGATAACCATTTTTATTCTGGTATAGGCCGCATTTCAACCTAACCACAAGTGGTAGTAATAAAACTGAAATATCTATTCCGAATGTCCATCATGTAATTCATTGTGGCTTTGGCAGAATTAATTTTGGCCGCGTCCCAATCCAGTCCCCTCAATTTGGAGTCAGTATATCCCGCAAACTAAGCAAGATATCGAAAAAAAATTATTCTTTATTTTCGATTTTTTTTCGTCGTGTTACCCAAGAATCCATCATCAAATTTGACTTTTGCCAAATTTTTCTTCTGCATTTCAACTCAAGATACCTCACTTTTGAGACTATATCTCGAGAACTAGGCGAGATATTGAAAATGTTTATTCTTTATTTTTTATTTGTCTCGTCTTTTTAAATAAGAATCCATCATCAAATTTGACTTTGACCAATTTTTTCTTCTGAATTTCAACCAAAAACATCTCACGTTTGAGACGGAATATCTCAAAAACTAAGTAGGATTTCAAAAAAAATTATTCTTCATTTTTTATTTGTTTCATCGTGTTACATAATAATGCATCACCAGATTGCGGCGTTACGTTTATCCTAGAGTCCCCTTGAGGTTTTTGTACATATACCCCTTGTCTGTATGGGTACGGCCTAGCCCCCCCACTCCTCCTCCGCCCGGCGTCACTCCAATGTGTGGTGAAGGTCTCTTGCGTCGTCTCCATATATTTCATTCCTCCATGGCTTGATGTTTCTCCCAGTTTGATCACCGTTAGTCTGTTCTGCCCATGTCGATCGTTTGTTCTCTTGAATTTCAGTCTACACTTAATAGCTATTAGATTGTGACCTGATTCTCATGTTCGTTGCTGAAATAGTATGATTTCGTCTATTCTATATCACCTAAATCATTTAAGCACGTGTTGGGATGACAGGCGAAATTATTAAGCTAATCTATATATATAAAGATGAATGTATGTACTTTTGTTTGATTGTTTGTTTGTTTGTTTGTTCTTCATACAAATTCACAGTTTTCATCCGATCTCGATGAAACTTTGCACACTTATCCTTTGAAACAAGTAGAAAAATACTGTCTATATTTGGTTGAAAAATTATCTGTATAAATAATACATGTTGTCTCATAATTTCGAAATACTACTGAACGGCGATAAACAGACGCGTTGGATATGGAGGTCTCTCTACTGTTTTTCCGTGTAGTGGTAATGTAGCTCAGTGGCTAATGCGCTGGCTCACTGATCTTTGGGTCGTGGTCTCCGGTTCAAATCTCCGTGGAGGATAAGATTTTTAAAAATTGTTTTTGATGGTAAGAGTCACGCCTGGGCCGTCGGTTATTTGGATTGAATGTTAAACTGTAGATATTACAAAGTTAGGGGTGCAAATCGAGGCAAATCATAGGTAGTCTTGCAATTCTATAGGTGTACACTTTTTTACGTTATAATGATCCTTCAGGGGTTGTTCGTTACCAAAAATTTTCTATATTCAATTCTGGCAAAAAAATTCTTAATCCACGCGTACGAAGTCGCGGGTACGAGCTAGTCTCATATATTATGAGTTAATTATTTATCACTTCCCCTACTCTTTTTGTGTGGCGGCATCTTTTTAACTTCCGGAAATAAGTAAGATTCTCATTCTTGTGTTTTATTTTCTGTCGGCGTTATCTTTTTTTTTGCTTTATCCAGGGAACATTTACATTTCCTTTCTGGATTTTTTTTTTATGGTTTGTGAAGTTATGTCATTGCACAAGCTTTGCCTGGCACCTCATCTGGGGCTCGCATCTCTTTCTGTACCGCTTCGAAAACTGCACCACGCTAAGTCTCCCTCATTACCGGCCCCCTCACTCCACTGTCTGGCTGCCACGTGTTCGGCCAGCGGCGCTCGGTTCCCTCCCTGAGATTAAGCTGCCTGCCTGTCCCTGTGGCATACTCCAGCTGCGACCTACACACTCTCTCAGACACACAGACATCTGGCTAGATACACCACCGCAAGAATTAACCTAACACCCGGGAAAGTGCACCAGTTAACTCACCGGACTGGCCACCCTACCCTATTATATAGTTTACTTCGAAGTAGTAAGGATACCGTTTTATTTTTTTTCCGTCCGCATCTAGGAACAAATCGTTCAATTCGTTCTGTCTGGCGGCTTAAAAGAAGTTATATAGCACAAAAGTATGTATAAGGCACTTCAAGAACTCATTTTTGCTAAATGTAAATATCCGACTTATCTAAATGAAGTCTTCACGGGTATACAGCCGGATAGTGTTTTGAAAACACGATATTTCGACGACTGGCTCCGTCGTCTTCATCAGGTGTTGAAACATCTGTGCAGCTCGCCTGACCATCGGATACTGAGACAGTCCAGGTGCCACACCTCCTCAAGCGCCCCACACACTTACAGACGAACTGCAGGCCGATGCCTGTGACGAAGAACTGTAGGCTGCAATCTCAAAGCACCACACACATAAACGACAATTACATGTAGGCGGTGGTCTGTACACGCCATGGACTGTGTTGCTGCCCACTCACTAGAGTTCGTAAAATTCAGTCCAGCGGAGTGTGGTTCGAAATCGATGAACTCGCGTGGATGCAGTGTAGTTGTGCGTTTCAAATTCACTGTTTCACTAACATAATTCACGTTCATAATGGGTCGCATTTTATTACGAAGAAAACGTTGTGCGATTGCGATCTTGAATAATATGATAAAACTTGCAACACTGGAACGCAAAAAGAGGTTTTAGATGAAACAGTGGTTGCAAGAAAGAAATAATCGTTCCCACATGACTTTGTTGCGTAAACTACGAAAGTTACATTTGGATGATTTAATTAATTATTTAAGAATGAGTGACGAAAATTTCAATGAACTGTTAAGTTTAGTTAGTCCATTCATCACAAAGGCTAAAGCCCGCATGCGCCAAGCAATTACTGCAGAAGAAAGACTGACGGTCATGTTGAGATTTTTGGCTATGGGTCAGCGTTTTGAAGATTTGAAGTTTTCTTCAAGGATTTCACCACAAGCACTTGACATGATAATACTAGAAACTGCCAAATTTATTTAGCAGACTCTCAAGGATTTGTACATACAGGTAAAAATAATTTTTATTTCGTTTATTGCCCAGTAACTTTTTACATTATATTGAACCAGGGAAGCCATAGAAATATATAGAAAATGTAACTTTTAATCAAGCAAATGTAACTTTTAATCAATATATAGACAGAATACGTTTAATTCTATATACAGTTATTGCATTTTTTAAACATAAAAAACTGTGACCGGTCTGAAGCGTCAAGGTCTTTAGGATCATTTTCACAATAATAATGTATGGGTTGCAAACTTGAAGGCTTCTCATCGCTGGTAGTCATGACTATCTGGGAAATAGAGGCCATCGGAGAACAGCGTGGTAGTTTGGAAGGCGGCTGGACGAATGAGAGACCGTTAATTTCCGTTTCTTCTTGAAGTCTTCCTTTAATCCCATGGATTAAAATTTTATTGATTAAAAACTCCGCGTACATTCTTTTTTCATCATCCACGCATCGTAATTTATATGAAACATTTAATCCCATGCCTTTAAACCCATCATCTTCCTTTAGTGCTCTAAGGGATTCCCTAACAGCAACTTCTTGTCTTACCCTGGATGCTTTCCCGTGAGGAATGATTTTCTTTGGAACATCTGAAGAGATTGATGGTCCGGCTGAAAACATTGACTCTGCTGGTGATGGTTGGAATGCGGTGACCACCTCAGCATCGTAGAGAGAATTTTGTAAATAATTAATTCAATCATTATTAATGTAATGTATGTATATAATTACGTAGGTACTTTATGATTAAGTAAGAACCAGTTGTGTAGGTAATATTTAAGGTAAAGTGTACATAGAAATTTTCAATACATATTGTAGGGATATTCACAGCAATACTAACTGAACTAATTGATGATTTTGTTTTCAGCTACCATATTCCGTTGAAGAGTGGCAAGCAGTAGCAAAGGACTTAGAAAACTGATGGAATTTTCCTAATTGCGGTTGCGCAATCGACGGAAAACACGTCAGAATTAAGAAACCGCCGAACAGTGGTTCATTCTTTTATAATTACGAGTACAAAGGATATTATAGCATAGTTTTGATGGCCATTGTTAATGCGGACTATGAGTTTGTTTATGTCAATGTTGGGTGTAATGACCGAGTATCTGATGTAGGCGTTATAGAGTGCACATCTTTCTGCAAAAAACTGATTAATAAGAAGCTTAATTTGCCAACTATTGATATGAATACGAAAAACCTAAATTTTGTATTTGTTGCTGACGATGCTTTCGCATTACATGAAAATATATTAAAAACAATACCCTGAAAAATATTTGAGTCTTGAGGAGCGCTATTCAACTACCGTTCAAGCAGAGCTTCAGAGTTGTTGAGAATGCTTTCGGGATACTTTCGTGTCGTTTCAAAGTATTGCACACTGAGATAAATATGAAACCAGAAAAAATAGATTACTTGTTTTAGCTGCATTCGTCCTTCACAATTTTTTGAAAAAGAAAGAAAGAAGCAACTATATAACTTCAGCTTCGTTGAACGTTGAATATTTACAGGCTGGTCAAGTAGTTCACGGTGACAGAGGAGATGATCGTTTGTCAGGTTTACAGTGGATCTATGTATGTGTTGATGCGAAACGTAATCGTGAGCAGTATAAATTACTTTGTTATTGATGGTGCTGTTTCGTGGCAAGATAATTTCGTTGACAGGTCTGATTAGCACAAACATGTAATGAGTGTAAGTATTTGAATTTAATAGATAATGTGTGAAATAACAAAGTGGATAAGTAATAAGTGATATTATCATTATTCCCCTTTCACAGATCCGTTTAAAGTCCATGCAATGTTTTCAGCTGAAGAAGTGATAATATTACTAAAGACAATCATAGTAACAGGTACTTACCGAAGGCGTCAAGAAGTCTTCATCACTCGAAACAGTGCTTCTCACGTCATCTTGATCAGTTGAAAATAGTAACATATCAAAGTACCAAAGTAACGGCGTATATGCATCATCAGCAGAAGAACCAGACTTTGATGCTTTCACTTTCTTCAGTTCTTTACGAAACGCGCATCGCAAATTGATAATCTTTTCCTTGACTGTATCTATTGTTGCCGTAGGGGTCACCGTTTTGGAAAACTCCAATAATTACCCGTATGCTCCATCTTTAAGTCATTTATTTGCATACGACTCATCTTCTATCTTCCACAAACATGGAAATTGCCGATATAATTCAATAAATGAGGAAATGAATTGAGATTTGTTGTACATTTTTTGACGGTCCAAACAGATAAAACAACGCAAAAGATCTGTGGCCTGACGTCAGGCAAAGAAAAACGTATCTGTCAGGTGCGGTAACTGTAGTCGAACTGCGTGTGTGTGTCTGTTTTGGCCTTGAAATCGTAAACTTCAAAGATTGTAAACTGTGAACTGCTGGCAGTTCAGGCCCCGATCTCAACAATCCACACAGTTCCACTCGAGCAGTTAAGGAAGAAACATCGTTTTCCTCAAGCGAGAGTGTAGCGCACACCGTCCAGCGGATTGTACCTAGTGCTGTGTATTGCTGTGTATCACCACATTCAACTAAGTGATACGATAAATTATACGGAATAGTGAAGTGAAAAGTGAGTGAAATGGAAAGTGGGAGCTACGGGGAGGCTGGTGAACCACCATACAGCCTGCCCGTCGACCAACAAGATGTACCGGCAGAAACCTTCCAGGCGGCGATGATGAATGCCTTGCACGTCTTACACACCGGCCCACCAGACCTTGATATGGAAATATGTAACCTGGAGACGCACAAGCGGCGCAACGAAGAAAACAGTGGAAGTACCGACAAGCGGAAAGCCTTGGCAGCATATAACGTAAGTAAGCCAACGGAAAGCGCTTTAGTTAGCACAATGTATGGGGATAACGCACTCAACAACCCAGAAACCCCAAGCCAGACAACCCTGTCCTCAGCACAAGGAAAAATAAATGACTCGCGGCTAGAGAAAGTAACTAACAGAGTAGCATCAGGCGCCAATCTCACTGAAAAAAATTTCTCTCGCGCACCTGCTCATGTACATAATAAGACAAACCGATACAAAGTTGACGCACCAGGACCGTATTACATATACGTGGAAGGAGTAGGAAATAATATCGCAAACCTACATCCCATGGCCTTGGGGAAAATAATATTTGGATCTTGCCCAGAATACAGAAAATATATACAAAATATTGCTGCATAAGGGAAAAATAGAATTAAAATTGACCTCGCGACACCACAGGCTGCCAACAGCCTCGTTGACTCGCCAATATTCCCCACGCGACAACTTGCAGCATATATCCCGGCGCATATAGTAACTAGACAAGGGGTGATAAGGAATGTAGACGCAAGTATCGGGGAGGACGAATTAATTTGCGCCCTCGAATCACCAGTCCCAGTAATCAGAATCTGACGAATGACAAAAAGGGTAATAATAGAAAATGAAGCAAAGGTAATTCCACTGCGAACCTGTGTAGTGACATTCGACGCTCAAAATTTACCGGAATATGTATCAGTATACGGAATGCGCTGCCAAGTGTCTCCATACATAGCAACAGTCCGTCAGTGCTATAACTGTTTGAAATTTAGACATCCAAGCAAACAATGCAAATCACAAACTAGATGCACAAATGTGGAGGAAACCATTCAAAAACACAGTGTACCAACTTGAAACCAAGCTGCGTACATTGCCAAAAAGAACACGAAGCCACGGACAAATCTTGCCCGGAGTTTAGCAGACGGGTTAAAATAAACGAGGTATCAGCTAAACTGAACATAACTTTCAAGGATGCAGAAAATATAATTACACAGAAAACATACGCGGAAGTATCCAGTCTAGCTCCACAGGTCAAGGAAAGGCCAGCCTTACCACCATTACCCAACCCGCAGCGGAAGTTTACTGTCTACAGACGCGCACGCTCACCTCCACCAGTCACAACCACAACACGGACCAAACTGCCAGTATATTACCAGCCACAGGAACTACCACTAGGGTCTATACGACGTAATCCATACGCCCCTCAACCACGGGAAACACCACAACAGATGACCACAGTAGGATCACCTAATATAAACCAGCACACAGTACAAACGGAATACCAGGAAGACACTACAGTAGAAAAAGTATTCAGTATCATTATGCAAATAATTAACGCAATCCAGGACCCACAACCCCTTACCATAGATTCGGCTACAATAATAGAGATTATCAAGGAGCACTTCAACTAGGAAAACCAAAATGAAACTGTTACAGTGGAACGCAAGGTCAGTAGTCGCAAATAAAGAATCATTGCAACAAGAATTACACAGCCAGGAAATAACAGTAGCAGCCATATCAGAAACATGGATAAAACCTGGAAGAAATATCACATTCCCAGGATATCACATAATCACACACAACAGACAAGATGGAAAGGGTGGTGTAGCATTGATAATAAAATCAGATGTACCCCATACACAAATCCCTCTAAGTAACGCGAATGAATGGAGCTTCCAAGCAGTAGCAGCACGTGTGCGAATCGATAAGAGAGAAATCACAATAGTATCCATCTACTGTCCGCCAAAAACAGTTACAACACTCAGAGAATGGTACACACTGATGACCCAACTAAAACCACCGTACCTTCTATGCGGAGATTACAACGCACACCACACCAGTTGGGGCTGCGCGTACAATGATGCGGGTGGAAACGCAATCCTAGATATATTGGAAGAATTTAATTTAACAATCCTAAACGATGGCACACCCATCCTAATACAGACATCTGAACGAAGACCCTCAGCTGTCGATCTCACCATTTGTTCACTAGACATTGCAGCAGAAATTATGTGGAAAGTAACCAATCAGTCGATGGGATCAGACCATCTTGCTATAGAATTATCAACACACAATGTAAACAATTTGAATTCTCGGAAACCAACAACAAAATCGAACACAAATAAAGCCGATTGGGAGAAATACAGCAACATCATAGATAAAGAAATCTACACAGTAAAAATAGCAGAAACAACTGATAAAATGTACAACGAATTTATCATACTAATAAATAAAGCAGCCAACATAACAATGCCGCGTAGAAAAGAAATTAACAACCCAAGATCACCACCAGCTCCATGGTGGAACCAAGCATGTTCTCAGGCAATCGCTAGAAGGAGGTTAGCACTGTCGAAATATAGACGACACAGTACGTGGTCCAACTACCTGCAATACAAGAAAATCGATGCAGAAACAAAGCGCTTCCTTAAAGAAAATAAACGTACATCATGGAAACAGTTCTGTGAGAAAATATCTAATAACACACCACAATCTCAAATATGGTCAATGATAGCTTCACTTAAGAAGAAAAACATGTCGCATCACCCACTGACAGAAGTCACAGAAGAGTTTGCCGACATCTTAGCTCCACCCACAGTACTGTCACAACCAGAAACCATTTGTAACAACAATACAGAAGATCTATCACATCAAAATGAGGAACTACAGCAAGAATTTACCATAGAAGAATTTGAGAAAGCTCTAAAAGACGCGAACAATTCAGCCCCCGGAATTGACGGTATTCATTATTGCATGATATCGAAGTTACCAAGGTCAGCAAAAACAACCCTATTGAAACTATACAACAAGTTTTGAAATGAAAGCCAATTCCCAGAATCCTGGACAACACAGATCATCGTGCCAATACTAAAACCAAATAAAGACCCAAGCAAAGCAGCATCATACCGGCCAATAGCATTATCATCCTGTATAGCGAAGACCTTCGAAAGAATGATCAAGCACCGATTAGAATGGTGGCTCGAGAATAACAACCTACTGCCCAATTCTCAATATGGTTTTCGAAAGGCAAGGAGCACCCTGGATAACCTAAGCCTGCTAACTACTGACATTGAACAAGCATTTTCAACCAATAGTTATCTCACAGCAATTTTTCTCGACATCTCTGGAGCTTATGATGGAGCAAACATTACGCTACTCATAAAGAAACTAAAAGCCCTGAATCTACCTCAAAGGAATATACAGATTGCTATACAAACGAGTCATATATTTGCGCAAAAGAGACAATACCATGTTCGGTCCTCGAGTAATCACCAAAGGCCTTCCACAAGGTGCAATATTAAGCCCGCTGCTATATGCAATCTACGTAGCTGACATAGAACTAATTATACCACCAGCTGTAAAGATCCTGCAATATGCAGACGATAAATTCATCTACACTTCATCCACAAGTTTTACTTTAACAAGGAAAAGGTTAGAAGAAACAGCAAAAGCTCTAGAAAATGGATGGAACAAAATCAACTCAATCTGTCACCATCTAAATCCTCAGTGGTCATCTTCACTAGGAAATATCAACCAACGAGCCAGACACAACTACAATTAGGCCCATACTTATTCCAAATTAAAACATCTGTAAAGTTATTAGGTCTATATTTAGACAGCAGGCTTACCTGGGCACGACACGCTGAATACTTAACTGAAAGGACAGGTAAAGCCTTAAACATATTGCGAGCAGTAAGTCACGTCTGGTGGGGAGCCCACACAACAACAATGTTAACACTATACCGCTCTCTCATCCGATCAATAATAGACTATGGAAGTATCTTTTATGGAAATGCCCCCAAATATGTACTGAAAAAACTGGACACCCTCCAATACCGAGCCCTAAGGATATGCTTGGGAGCAATGAAATCATCCCCCACTAATGCACTCCTGATAGAAGCGAAAGCGATGCCCCTGCGCATCAGAAGGGAACTAGTGACAAAGATTTTCCTCATCCGGTGAGCAGCAATAAGGTCACATCCACTTCTTAACAAACTCAACACCTTAATGAAAATCAAAAACTCACAACGAAACAAAAACCAAGAACGAAAACCTCTTCTGCTTAAATGTTTTGAACAGCTGAAGACAATGTTCCCATTGATTTACAAAGACCGAGAGCTGCCAATTTACAGTTATCCATACAAACTGAACTTATATAAGACACCGACCTATCAACAACCATGCATCGAAACCTACAGAGGGAAAGCCAACAATTACATACAAAATCATATCTTGAACAACTGGCATGACTTCACAGAAATATACACTGATGGATCCAAGACCCCAGAAGGAGTGGGCTACGCTTTCTACTGCCCCACAACAGGAGCCTCAGGAAAGTACTCTCTCCCACTAGAGGCAAGCATATACACGGCAGAAATTCTAGCAATTACAGAAGCAATCCAATACGGAGTACAACATTTCCAAAAAATCCTAATACTCACAGATGCAAAAAGCATACTTAGTAAAATAGAATATCAGAAATGGACCACACGTACAAACCCATATATATACAAAATCTTAGATCTGACACTACGGGCCAAGCAAGTAAATAAAGAAATAAACATCATGTGGATCAAAGGACACATAGGAATAATTAATAACGAAATAGTTGATGAATTGGCAAAGGCTGCAATAGTCGAAGGGAATTTTAAAGCAATCCCATTACCATACACCGAACAGAGTAAGGAAAACATCTTACGAGGAATGGGAGAACGAATGGGAAATAACAAAACATGAAAAGGGAAGACATTACGCTACGATTCAACCCGAAATACCAATAAAACCTTGGTACCACTCTACAACTTTGAGTAGACGACACGTGTCATCTCTAATAAGAATGAGACTAGGTCACGGGTGTTTCCCAGCTCACCTACACCGCATCAGAGTAGCAGAATCCCCCTACTGTGAAGATCACCCTACATAAATAGCCGACCTAGATCATCTATTTTTTTGGTTGCAAGAAATATATCTCTCCACAAAACGAATTACTTCGCCGCATCACAAAACAAAAGGTCCCCTTACCAACCAGCATCGCAATCTTGCTGTATGAGAATAACCGACAGGTTATCCCGGCAATCATCAGATTCCTAGAAGAAACAGGTCTCCACATATGAAATAGATTTATAAAACGTCACCCAATTGGAAAAGACCATGAAATAACATATCAATAATAAATAGCAATCACCTATATAAACCAGATGTAAACCTCTTAACTCAAAAAAAAAAAAAAATTGTAATTACAACTACTTGCGCAAATATATTAGTAAAACTCTATATAAATGTCTGTAAATAATTATAAGTTATTGTAACTATTATTGTAAATTTTATCTAAATGTCTGTAAATAATTATAAGTTATTACAAACATTGAAATATTGTAACTATGACCGGAAATTTATGTAATTGTAAATATTGAAGTATAGTAACTATTATTGTAAAATTTTAAGTAAATGTCTATAAATAATTTTACATTACTGTAAACACTGAAGAATGGAAACTAATACTAGAAACTGTTATAAACATTGTAAACAGTACACGATGTATAAGACGTACACCTTATGATATATGAGTTTGATGGCTGTATGGCAAAAGCCAAAGGCCAAATAAAAAAAAAAAAAAAACAATCCACACACTGACAGTTACGCAACACCTGAATATGTGCTGTATATGTGTGCACAACTACAATATACTGACAGTCCAGTGCCTTCAGATAAACTGTAAGCATTTGGGGCGCTTTATACATCCCACGGCTTTCGCCAAGGCCCGCGCCCAGTGGCTGGTTGCGAGTGGGCGGGGCCGTCGAAGTTAATAATGAGCCGTTTGTCGTGGTTGCTGGTCAGACGTGCCAAGACTGGTTTCCATGCCTCGCCAAGACCTAGGCAACTATCTCTGTTGAAGGTATCGGGCAATCGAATTTCAAACGCTTCTTTGGCTGTGGAATCCCAAAAATATGAGGTCCTAGCCAATATCGTATCATTGTTGAAGTCAACCCTGTGGCCATGGTTGTACACATGCTCGGTGATCGCTGACTTGCTATATTGTCCTAGGCGGAGATAGCGTTTAACACAAACGCTGTCTCCTACCTAACAATGGGAAGATTAAATGTATAACCTTATGCCACAAAACCGAGAGGCTTGGCAAATAATCAGATCACTGAAATAACCACGCCAGGCCAACATTGCGATAAATGTACCCGCTGGACCTTGCTTCCTGCCAGTTGCAAAAGCAGAGATACTGGCCGAACATTTCGCTGCCAATCACACTATAGCGGAATACCAGTTTGCAGAGGCTGAAATACGAGAGCTAAGGAGACCAAACCAAAGGCCATGCTAAAACGCGGAAAGGATCATCGACAAGTCGAACACTACCGGCCAATCAGCCTGCTCGTGTCAACTTCCAAGCTACTGGAGCGAATCCTGCTCAAGAGGATAAACTGCAGCCTTGAAGCGGAAAGGACGATCGGGCTAGAGCAGTTTGGCTTCCAGAGCTGAGTCGCCGCAACAACCACAACCACTCCGCATTACCGAAGACACATCCAAGAATTTCAGCTTTCAAAAAGCAATTACAGCAGTGTTCTTGGATATAGAAAAGGCATACGACAAGCGTTGGCATTCCAAACTTATTCAAAAACTGAGAACTAAAACTGGAATCAAACACTGCTACATTAAACTTATCGGCAACTACCTAAAGGACACGAAGTTATATGCATCATTCGGAGGACAGAGATCATCAATCTACCCAATAATTGCAGGAATGCCACAAGGCTCAGTGATAACGCCGCCGCTATTTAACGTTTACATCAAAAGGATCCCGACTCCACCCTATGTGAAGATAGGCAAATTCGCTGACGATACTACTATTTTTACAACGGGAAGAATAAAAGACCTGAACATCAGACACCTGCAGCAAGGACTAGATGCTTTTTGCAACTGGTGCAGGAAAAACAAAGTAAAAATAAACCCCCAACAAATCCGCCAACACATCCTGGACAGAGGGACAAAAGGTTTAGCAGTAGCAACGAACCTATCACTAGTGTTACGAAGGAATAACATCCAGACCGAAACCGAAACAAGACTGTACAAGAGAAAGCCACCGAAAGCTTGTCTTTCGATAATATTATCCGGCGGAGAACCCGCGAAGATTTCGTATCAAAAATACGCCGGGAAAGTCTTGTTTCTCTAATTAAACGTTTTGCTATCTCACCAACCTTGATTTGGTATATAGCCATACTTGCACGCTTTAACTCGAGGTAGACATCATCATCAGTTTTCTGCCCTAGAGCAGGTTTTCACTTGACTGCTCTCCTTGCTCTTCTATCTTCTGCCTTTCTCTTAAGGTCCATGTAGTTGCCGTCTTCCTTGATGTTATCTATAATTTTGCACCTCCTTCTTCCTCTTATTCTCCTCCCACAAACTAGACCTTCCAAGGCGTCTTTTATCAGACACTCTCCTCTCAACAAGTGTCCCATCCAGTTCTTCTTTCTCTCTTTTATTACTTGGGGAATTTTTCTCCTTTCACTAACCCTGTCCAGCACTTCAACATTACTTATTTTATCCACCCAGCTTATCTTCTCCATCCTCCCGCACATCCACATATCAAACGCTTCTAACTGCTTTTCATTCTCTCAACTCAATGTCCACGTCGCTGCCCCATAAAGAGCCACACTCCATACAAAACACTTGGCGAGTTATTTCCTGGATGGTTTGTCTATTTTTTCAGTTAGAATCCCAATTTTCCTATTAAATGCTTCCTTCACTACGGCAATGCGAGTTTTTATCTCTTGGTGGTATCTCAAATCTTCGGTGATCGTACTTCCAACATATTTCAACGATCTCACTTGCCTGATATTAGCTCTTCCTAACTTAATATTTATTATTTTCTTTCTTTTTCCAATCACCATACTCCTAGTTTTTGCTGTATTGATTTTCATTCGAAACTCTTGGCAAGCTTCGTCTAGATCTTTCAGCATTGTATTTAGAGTTTGTTCGCTTTCTGCCAACAATACCATATCATCAACAAATCGTATGCACTCTATTCTCTTGCCACCAATACGCACTCCTTCTCTTTCCATTTAAGCCTTTTCAATAATTTCTTCTAGGTATAAATTGAACAATAATGAGGAAAGGCAACGACCTTGCCTTATGCCTCTCCCAATGCTGCTTTCTCCCGACATCTCGTATCCAATCTTTATTCGTACTTTCTGTTGTAAACATATATTCTTTATCAACCTTCTCTAGTTTCAATCTACGCCTCTCCTCTTTAAGAAATCCGTCAGTTCCTTCCATTGCACCCTAACAAAAGCTTTTTCCAAGTCAATAAAGACGGCATAGATATCTTTTCCCTTCTCAATATATCTTTCCCCTACGATTCTTAACAGACTGATAGCATCTCTTGTTCCTTTTCCTTTCCTAAATCCAAACTGTTCTTCTCCAATCCGTCTATCTAATTTTCCATATAGCCTTCTGTTCAGCACTCTCAACAACGCTATAGCTGCATGCGAAATTAGGCTGATAGTCCTATGCTCTTCACATTTATTAGTATTCTTTTTTTCTAAATT
The DNA here is from genome assembly GCA_031002005.1 of Vandiemenella viatica. NCBI lineage: Eukaryota > Metazoa > Arthropoda > Insecta > Orthoptera > Morabidae > Vandiemenella > Vandiemenella viatica. Next base: position 159,637,783 of record CM061921.1, read on the forward strand.
GGATTCATTACCGTTGCGAGAAAGTCATTTGGCCATTCCCCTTTGTCATATATCTCATTACAAAGGTATACTATATCCCTTCTTCCTTTTTTTCCTAAAATCTTCAACACTTCTGCAGTATGGCGGAAAAATTTGGTGTGGTCACATCACACACACACCAATTGCAGCTGAAAAGTATTATCTACATCTACTCTGCTAATAACAAATACTGTGGGTGGCAGAGGGTGCTAAACACCAATCCTAATTCTGCGCATTCCAATCCCGAACAGATCGAGGAAAGAAGGAATACATAAATGAATCAGTACGGCATCTTATTTCTCTATTCTTATCCCTCCTGTCATTGCGACCTAAATAGGTTGGCGGAAGAAGTATTTCGTTGCACTCGTAACTTAAAGATTTTCGCATATTCGCCAACAAATTCAAACGAAAACGATGTCGTCTCTCCGCCAAACAATCCCAGCCCAACCCACGAATCAGCTCTGTGACACTTACGTAAGGACTGTAACTAGCAGTCACGAATCGTGCGGCTCTTCTCTGTACTTTCTCTAATGTGTCAATCAATCCCTTGCGATACGGATCCCAAATTCCACAACAGTATTCCAAATGCGGACGCACTAGTGATTTGTACGCTATTTCCTTTGTATGAGCATTACAACTTCTCAAAATACGTCCTATGAATCGTAGTATGGAATTAGCTTTGCATACAACGGAAGTTATGTGCAAGTCCCATTTCATGTTGCTTTGTACTGTTACGCCTAGATACTTCAGGGAATCCACAGTGTCGACAACTGAATTGTTAACTTTGTACTCCAGAGCAAGCGGGGTCTTTTTATTACTTATGTGCATTGCCTTGCAGTTTTTACAGTTGAGTGTAAGCTGCCATTCACGCCACCATTACGAAATAACATCCAGATCGCGCTGAATTTCTAAGCAATCGTCGGAGCACCTCACTTCCCTATAAATAAGTGCATCATCAGCAAAAAATCCTGCAATTAACGTTGTCACCGAGATCGTTTATAAAAATTAAGAAAAGAAGTGCTCCTATTACACTTCCCTTAGGAACGCCCGAAGTAACATCTAGTTTAGAAGAGGCTTCCCCGTCTACAACAACATACTGTGACCAACCAGTTAGAAAATCGCGTATCCATTCGCAAATCTGATTAGATATACCGTACGCTCGGATCTTCGCTAAGAGTAGGTTGTGTGGTACAGAGTTAAAAGCTTTCTGAAAATCCAAGAAAATAGCATCAACTTGTGATCCTGCATCAATAACTTTCATTACATCATGTGAAAATATAGCCAGTTGCGTTTCACATGATCGGTTCTTCCGAAATCCGTGTTGGTATGCTGTAAGTAGCTCGTTTTCATCTACAAAGTTCATAACGTTAGAGCATATTCTAATGGAAACAGATTTTAGCGATATCGGTCGATAATTCCTAGGATCTCTCCGATCTCCTTTCTTGAAAACGGGAATCACCTGCGCAATTTTCCAGTCAGAAGGTACTTTTCTTTCCTCTAAAGATTTACGAAAAATATCTGACAGAAATGGTTCTATTTCTTCCGCGTATTCCGAAAATACTCTTACTGGTATACCATCGGGACCCGGCGCTTTCCCCCACTTCAGGAGCTTTAATTGCTTTATTACACCTACACTATCAATTTGTACTGGATCCATCTCAAATTCAACACGCCGTGGAAAAACGGGAATGTTTTCCATGTTTTCGTCAGTGGAGGAATTTTTAAATTCGGCGTTAAATACGGTAGCCTTGTCGGGGCTGTCATCAACTTCCCGACCGTCTTGTAGTAGAACTGGCATATTGTTGTCACAACCACCTATTTTTTTTACATACGACCAAAATTTCTTTGGATTTTCAATGAGGCTCTTGGAAAGTGAGTTGCATCGAAAGTCATTTAAGGCCTCGCGCTTCACATTCTTGACCTGTCCTCTTGTCTCAGCTAGCTTTTCTAAATCACTCCTATACATCATCATTCTTGAGCGTGCATGAATCTTACTTTGCTTTTTAAGTAACCTTTTAACTTCACACGTTTGCCACGGGTGATCGTTCCCGTCCCTGATTGTCCTTTTCGGTATATATAAGTCCACACCTTCCCTGACTATATTTATGAATCTAAGCCACATCTCTTCACCGAGCCTCTTCCTTCTATAAAGGTAATGTATTTATCACTCAAAAATGTTCTTAAACTCTCGTTTTGGGCCTTTTCGAACCTGTAAACTACACTTTCTTTTATCTTTTTGCGCTCGACTGTTAATTTTACTGTAGCAATTACAGCTTTATGATTACTTATTCCCATGGTGGTAGAAATGTCCGTAAATAATTCAGGCCTATTTGTAACGAGAATATCTAAAATGTTTTGGTTATCGTTGTCGCACCGCGTTGGTTCAGTGACGAGTTGCTCAAGATTAAGATCTGTGAAAAGGTCGATAATAATCTCACAGGAAATTTTATCCCTGCCACCAGTAACGTGGTCGTAATTACTCCAGTCAATATACGGCAAGTTGAAGTCGCCTCCTAGTATTATTCCATGATCCGGAAATTGACGAGCTATATTACTTACGTTATTTCTTAAGAACTCAGCAACACCTACATCTGCATCTGGTGGACGATAGAAAGACCTTATTACAAGTTTTGTCCTAGCTGCTTTTAGCCTTATCCATAGGATTTCACAGACCATATCAATATTTATTTCGTTACACGACAGGTGTTTACGAACAGCTATATATACACCACCTCCATTTGAATGTAACCTATCCTTACGGAAAGCATTCATGCTATGGTTAAAAATTTCTGCTGAACTTATATCCGGTTTTAACCAGCTTTAAGTACCTAATACACTATAAGCTTCTGTGCTACTAATAACGCTTTCAAGCTCAGCCTGCTTATTACAAACACTTCTACAGTTTATAACGAGTACTTTTAACGGTTGAGATTGATGCCGAATTTAATTGGGCTGCCCGTGACTGTAATCCCAGTTTCGGGTCTTCCTCCCTCAGCTTAAAAAATCCCCCAATGCACTCCACACGGCCCCTGCCACCCGTGTAGCCGATTCACGTGTGTAGTGCACACCTGATCTATCCAAGGGAACCCTACACGACTCGACCCCAGGGCGAAGATCAAGGAATCTGCAGCCATGATTATCGCAGAAACGACACAGTCTCTGGTTCAGACCATCGACTCAGCTCTGAACCAGAGGTCCACAGTCAGTTCTATCGACAATGCTGCAGATGGTTAAGCTCAGCCGAAATCTTGCGGTCATCAACAACAGAGCTCACCGTATGAGCAAGCCGCCGGAAGGAAGAGAGGATACCCTCCGACCCAAGGCGGCAAGCATCATTGGTGCCGAAATGAGCTTACAATCCGCAGCTGGCTACACCTCGTCCGCTCAATGGCATCCGGGATGGCCTGTTCCACATCATGGATCAGACCTCCCGCAATGCACAATGAATGGACATTGGACTTCATCCCAGACCTGTTCGCCATGTCCCTAAGGAGCTCAATGAAACGCCTAACGTTGGAGCTACCTATCACCAGAATTCCCCTTCCGTGATCGCCCAGACCTAGCGGCGAGGCGGGGGGGGGAGGGGGCTGGCAACTCGCTGATTGACGATTGTGGATCTGAATCAGATCCAGACAACACATCAAACCTATTGGACAGTGGTACAGGCTTGTCCTCCTGGGATTCAGACCTGTACGCCTGCCCCCGCATGCGGCGTCGACGTCCGGAAACCACGCGCCAGAAACCATCAGGTGACTGCCGCACAGGCTCCGAAGTCTCAGCCTGGACTGCAGGTACGATATTTGGCAGGGGAGAACCTGTGAGAACACTAGCTTCGTCAGGGTCACCCCTTCCACATCTGCTGCAGCCACCTACGGCAGCTTCCAGCCTCGTAACTTTTGTTAGCAAGGCTGCAAGCTGAGCGCGAAGATCAGCCACCTCAGCCCGCGTCTCCACACAGCAGTCACTGTCCCTACACATAATACTTTGAAAGAAAAAACTAAGGAGAGGATGAAAGTTAAACTAACTGAGTGATCCAAATAAACTGTTCACAACTTACTACCAACCGCTAGGCACGACCTAAAGAAAACCTACTGAGGAGATGAATTTAGACCAGATGACTGCACTTAGTAGTTAATAGGACGTACTGATAAACGGTGTTGGCCAACCAATGTACTAAATAAAAAACAAATAAGCTCTATATACTTCCCTATAGAAAAAGCAAATAAACGTGATCATGATTAGAGCACGCTGTTATAATTCAATTAACGCAAATAAATCAAACGCTATCACAACACTTTAAATTAGGTAAACAGATAGCGACACTCATCACGACGGTTGCTGGGGACCAACTAGCTACTGCTCAGCGACGACAGAAGATATTAAAATATAAAATCTACCTACACACTTTATAACACTACTTAAAATAAAATACTCAGAAAAGGCGGCACTTGACTCGACGGTTGCTGGAACTCAACTTGCACCTCCTCTGCGACGACAGAAGATATTCAAAGATAAAATCTACCTATAACACTTTAAAATAAAATACTCAGAAATGGCGGCACTTGACTCGTGGTCACCACTCTATGGAAATAGAGAATATTATGGATCATGGATGGGCTCACTGCAGGTTATGTTACCACACTGAAACAAAAGTTGGTGGTTTCATAGTTCTTATGTTTAATTGCGTTCAAATTAACCGTGGAGGTCACCCCGATACCATACTAAACGTTTTAACTGTGTTAAATATCAGACAACTTATCCATGCGGTTGCAGGTAACAACCCTTCCACGTGGGAACTATACACATGTTTCTCATCATACCTTACAACCACACTGCACTCGAGACCACGTTGCACTGTTCTTGTCCACCTCCATCCAAACTATCCTTGCTCTTTTCCCACAGATATTCCTCATCTGCCAGCGCTATCGATACTCGATATATGGATAGTCGATAAATCGATACGGGAGACTTTCAACGTTACATCTCCCTCAAAATTTTTCCTTAATTTTGGAAATTTTAACTGTCAAAAATTTTAAGATAAATTTAAGATTTGCATGCCTTAACTTTCCTCCTTCACATAACATTCCACACACTAATTAACTAAGAAACTACACCTCTCACATCAGAATACTAAAATTACAAACTATCAAATACGTTTGTGTTATCGAAGGTGAACTGTTACAGAAATGGCTTATCATACAAATCTTATAAATTATAAAGAACATTGACATTGATACAAATAGCATTTAAACTCACAATATATGATCATGTACTTCCTTAGTTATAAATACTGAACTTTCTTAAGATACATGGGGTTTTCCTGTCAAATTAATTAATGACAAAACTCACAGGTTATGTTTAATATTGACATTAATATACATATTAGAGCTAAAAAAAACAACTCACAAGATGGGTTAATACATTGCCCTTCATTACAAATACTTAATTAGAAATACAGGATTTTAGGATCAAAGTATGCATCCCTAGATTCCATCAAACTGTTATATTTCTAGAGTCCTGTCACGGAATTACTAAATTATATCACGAGCGTGTGGTGTAACGGATAGCGTTCTGGCCTCGCATTCGGGAGGACGGCGGTTCGAATCCCCGTCCGGGCATCCAGATTTGGGTTTTCCATGGTTTCCCCAAATCACTCCAGGTGAATGCCGGGATGCTTCCTTCAAAAGGCCATGGCCGAATCCTTCCCATTCCTTGCCCCATCCTTTCCCGTCTCTAAAGACCACGTTGTTAAAAAGGGACGTTAAACTGTTTAAAAAAAAAAAAAAAACTAAATTATATCGTCTTTTAAATCCCTGGAGTCTGGGTGTATTAGGTTGTATGAATTTTCATTATGGATGGCAGACACCTCGAAAGGTCCTTTATACAAAGGATGAAACTTCTTTGTTTCCTCATCTATTTTGGACGATTTAGTGTGTGTTAGTATTAGGACTAAATCTCCGATATTATACTTGGTTGGCTTGATTGAAGAGTCATGCCTAGTCTTTCGAGTCAGTACTTTCCTGGCGAGTTCCACAAGAGCTATTTTAATTTTATTTTCATAGTTAATCTCTGTCCTCTTTGGAACTCAACGTATTCTGTGACAATGCGAGGTGGTGCTGTCTGAAACATTAATTCAAGGTGTGACTGACGTGGAGTCATGTGGTAAGGTATTAATTACATCCTCAATGTTTTGAAGTTCATATGCTGTGATTCTCACTACAGTATGTACAGAACCATCGCCCCAGTTCCCGCATAATCCGCTCAAAAGGGTTCCCCTGTGGAATATAAGAACATGTTTCCACTGGCTGAATTCCCAAATGTTTCGAACCCTCTAACCACACCTTACCCCTAAATTACGGCCTATTATCTTAAAGTATCTGTAAGGGTGATCCTATCTGTGGTATGTAATGGTGAATGAGTTTAGAACATATGATTTCTGCACTAGCCCTTTTTATGGGGTATAGCTTGATATGTTTAGAGAATATATCGTAGAGTACACAAATGTGGGCTACACCACCACGTGACCTAGGCAGGGGTCCAAATATATCAATTGCTATAATTTCCCTTGGTTTAGTGGGTAGTATATGCTGCATCTCCATCGCGCGCTTTGTATTATCTGATTTGTTGGGCTGGCAGACAGTTCAAGCCACAATAAAATTTCGTTCTTGCTTATACATATTAAGGAAGTAGAATTGTTGTCGCAGTAGTTTGTAGCATTTTGTATGCCAAAGTGTCTATAACTATAATGGTGCTGTAGTATAACAATCCTGATATGTTGTTCTGGTAACCATAGTTGCCATTATTCGGTATATTCATTTGCCCGGAGGAATAAAATGCCTTTGTATATGTGATAAAACCGATAGAGGTGCTGGGTCTTGTCTCCCTCCTTTATCGTATCAATAAGCATTCTTATTGTCTCGCCATTGTGTTGCTCTTGCCTCATTTCTCTAAAGCATTGTCGTACTTCTCGCTCATATGGTACTCCTTTTATGAAGCACAGTCTTGGTTCATTTTCGGTTGTTGTTACTAACTTCCCTGTTTGCAAGCCTGTCGGTAACCGTGAAAATGTATCGGTAACTAAATTTTCTGTCCCCGGGATGTAACATATCTCGTATTTATATTCTTGTAACTACAATACCCATCGGGTGAGTCGCCCATGGCAAAGTTTACATTTGTTCAAAAATTCCAGGGCCTTATAGTCTGTGTAAATGATTATTGTTCTCCCTAGGAGGAGGTAGCTAAATCTCTGAAATACCCATACTATGGCAAGCGCCTCTTTTCAATTATTCTATAATGGCGCTCAGCTGGCTTCAGTAGGTGACTAGCAAACGCCAATGGCCTTCTTTCTACTTTCCCGTCTACTTTAAGTTCCTGGAAAATCTCTGCCCCTAGGCCATAGTCGGATGAGTCTGTCGATATGCATATTGGCAATTTTCAATTATGAGAGTAAAGTATTGTGTGTGTTAAGAGTGCTTGTTTCGTCAAAAGAAAGTCTTGTTCACACTCTTGGGTCCAATTCCACACTGTGTTCTGTTTCCGGAGTGTCTCTAGATGTGGGCTGTTAAATATGTGGCCTTTCACAAATTTGCGATAGTAACCACAGAGACCTAGGAGGCTTTTCAGTTGCATTTTGTTCTGTGGCATTGGGAAGTTTCTAATAGCTTCCAGTTTGTCTATTGCAGGATTGATTCCGTTGGGTATTATGATGTGACCTAAAAACTCTATCTGAGATGTGAGGAAAACACATTTTTTTTAAAAAAATTTCACTATCATTACCCCTTTTCGTAAAGCATTTTGCACTTCCCTAAGCGTCTCCCAATGTTCTTCTATAGTATCACTCGCTATAAGGATATCATCAACATAGAGGTGAATTTTGCGGACGAGCTGTTTACCTAAAACCGCATCTAATGCCTTATAAAATTTGCTACCGCATTGTTCAAACCGAATGGGAGCACACGAAATTGGTAGCTTTTGCCTCGATAAAGAAAAGTGGTATATTGTCTGGATGGTTCTGCAATTTTATTTTGCCAATACGAGCAGGTAAGGTCAAGAGATATAAGATATCTTCTGCAATGAAAGTTATGCAGGATCTCGTCAATTGGTGGTGAGTGGTCCCTCTCCATTTGTAGTACCTTCTTAAGTGCACGGGCATCCAAGACTAATCGTACCGATTGTTCAGCTTTCGAAATTACAAGCAGAGGGTTGTTGAAGGGACTAGTGGACCTCTCGATTATGCCCCAATCTAACATCCGTTGTATCTCGTCATCAACTATATGTCGTTTGCAAATAGGTATGGGATACGGTTTTATGAAAAATGGTTGTGCACAGGTTACGGTGAAATTACATTCATAGCCTTTAACTAGAGTTGGTATGTCAGAAAAGACATCACTGAACTCACCTATTAGTCTTGAAAGTAGGTCTTTGTGTTCAGTTGGGACGTGTTCGGAGATTTGCTGAGCTGGGTACTTTTGCACCCGACTTTTGAGCATGTTGATCCACAGCTGAACTAATTTTCGGTAAAAGTGTGGTTCTCTAGGTCCATGGAGTAGGCACTTATTATACAGCACTCTAACAGATTTGCTAGCAGTTGGCTGCCAAGTCGGTCTTAAAGGTACCGGTATTTTGTTGTTATCAATTGAAAAAGTCAGAAGGTCGTGTTCCCAATAAATGACAGCTTTAAAGGTGTGTAACCAATCAACTACCAAAATACAGTCAGGTTGTAATCCAGAGACTATAAATACTGGCATTTCAAAATATAAATCAGCTATGGTACCCTCTAGTAAGGCTTGGGTGCGAATTGGCTTGGTCTTCTTCCCTGTGGCTGTAATGGCAGTCATACCATTGAGCGGGTATGTGGGCATCGGGCGGATTGCATTTAGTGTTGCAAACAGACTCTCTGATAGGCAAAAAATCTCCGCCCCTAAATCTAGTAGTGCCTCTATGTTTTCTGTAAAAACTAGAACTTGTACAATAAGGGTTTTGACCAAGCCTGTGGGGACTGTAGTGTCCTCCGTCAGTAAGTTGTCTCTGGGGTTGTTACAAAAAAATAGGTGTCAAAGGTGGAGGAAGAGGTGGTCCTCTTGGAGTAGTTGCTTTCATACAGACCCCAACGTCGGCAGATTTGTCTCTCACCTCAAATTTTACTGGTGCTGATATATGTAGTTCATGTAAATTAAAATGCCTAGTAATGCTAATCCCTTATCTAATCAACTGCTCGACCTGGTGTTGATAGTTAGTCACTTCTTGTTGGAATTCAGTAACCTCTTTTTCGTCCCCTTGTACATCTACAGCTATGGCTTTCAATTGTAGGGAGAGATGTTCATCACTAGAAGAGAGAGCCTGTACATCTTGTTGAAATCCTGAGTACTGTGTTTTGATTGATGCTAAGTTATTATCAATGTGTCCCATTCTTTGTTTCATCTTTTTGATGGTTTTGTTTAGTTTATCTACTCTGTGGGTGGAAATGACTGCTTGTTTAGTGATCGTTTCAACCTCACAACTGAGTTGGTTCACATGTTGGGTCACCTGTGTTGTGAAATTATCTACTTTTGTTTTTAGTTCCTGATTGCTATTTGTGTATTCTGCCCGATATTTCAAAAGGTACTATCTGGGATAGACATCTTGTTGTCCAAGTACTCAGTCAATTCGTTCTTTAATTTAGTAATGTGTAACGCAATAGCCTTAGTATACATAAGCTTCAGTGGACTACTATCTTGATCTAATTGTCCCACTGGCCGAGGGGTAGAAACGGATAACATAACGGTTTCTGCGTGGCACTGTGTGCCTGAGGATGGAGTGTTAAATCCAATTACGTCACTATCAGATGATGTCTCAGAATACCCATCTGTTCTGTGTGATGTACTCTGTCCTACGGAATGTCCACTGGGTGACACAATGACTGCCTGAGCCTGTGGAAGTGGGTTCGCTCTGTCATCAATTTCACAATTTAGCTGTGCTAGTTACTGGTGGTTATCCATGTGTTCCACTGCTACTTGGGCAACAGTTTCCACGGGATATTTGGTTGGACAGTCAGTATACAATTAAGAAAAGATGTTGACACAAGTAGTTTGATTACGGAGGTATGACGTGCAGTTCCTTTGCTATGTGTGAATTTGATGTGTGGGTGTCTGTAGGAGTGACGTTTCCGATCACTGCGAAGGAATTCGTTATATCTTATCTAGTGGAGTATATTATATCTGAGTATATGTAGCTCCTTCATTCCATCGCGAATTAACGTTAAGGGTTGAAAAGACGGCAGTGGACTATTTCTAATATGTTACCCTTTCAATACCGTAACCAAGAGATTCTGCCTATTTTCGCGAGATCCAGTCATGGTAAAAAATCTTTCAGTTGTATATTACATTGTTCTAGGTTAAAGGCAACTTTGCGAGCACTATGTCCATTGACTCAAAATATATTTATTTTCATAACGACAGCTCTATGCCACAGGATGAGCATATGTTCAGCACGATTCTAGATGTTACATCGGGGGTACCTCAAGGAAGTGTAATAGGACCACTTCTTTTTTTAATTTTTATAAACGATCTCGGAGACAAAGTGAAAAGCCTTTTCAGATTGTTTGCTGATGATGCGGTTATTTATAGGGAAGTAAGGAATTTGGCCGATTGCTTAGTAATTCAGCATGATCTGGATATTATTTTGGCATAGTGCACTGAGTGGCAACTTACGCTAAATTGTAAAAAGTGCAAGACAATGAGCATAACTAACGAAAAGAATCCAACTGTTCAGAAATACGAGTTAAACAATTCAGTTATTGATATGGTCGATTCTATGAAATATTTGGGAGTAACAGTACAAAGGAACATGAAATGGGACTTACACATTAATTCGTTGGTAGGTAGAGCTAATTCTAGGCTGCGATTCATAGGTCGAATATTGAAAAATTGTAATGAACAAACAAAGGAGATAGCGTACAAATCTCTTGTGCGTCCACATTTGGACTATTGTTGTGCCATTTGGGATCCGTTTCGTAAGGGGTTGATCGAAAGTATAGAGAAAGTACAGAAAAGAGCCGCTCGATTCGTGACCGCTTGCTACAGTCCTTATGAAAGCGTCACAGAACTGATTAGTAGACTAGGCTGGGAGTCTCTGGTAGATAGACGATGCACGATTCGTTTAAACTTATTGGTAAAGAGAAATAAGATTCCGCAATGATTCTTATATGAATTCTTTTTTCCCTCGTACCATTAGGGATTGGAATGCACAACAAAGAGATTAGCTTTGGTGCTGAGCACCCTCTGCCACCCACAATTTTGTGAATTACAGAGTATATATGTAGATGTAGATGTAGGAAACTTTGCTAAATATCTTTTGCGCCTACATTGTTCGCTATCAATACTACCAGTCAGCGTCTCTGGATAAAAGATTGTTTCAGATGTGTGGCAGATTTTTAAAAAAATACTCCGCAGTTAAAGAGGTATTCCCAGCGGATTATAGAACAGCGGGGTATCCTCTCATCATGTATGTAAACACTTTGTGGTTGCTGTCACCTCTTGACCCTCACCTTTTATCACTTGACCCTGATCTTTGACCTTTTACTCCCGAATTTTAACCTTTACTTCGCGTTCATTTGACTATTTACCGCTTTACCACTGGTCACTGGACAATGGACCTGGGCTGTGCCTCTTGGGTGAACGTTTGTTAGTGCTTAGGTGGTTTAACTATTGAACATCAGTGGATATGTCCTGAGTCCTATCGACTATTAACCAAGTTTTTCAGTATATTTTAGAGATGCGTCCATAACAATTGGGAAAGCTAATTAACCTGAGGAACGTTCGTGAAATTCCGCACAACTTTTGAGCTACCAATGTCTGTGGCTGATGCGACAGATATTTAAGTCGTTCCATCTCACTCTTTCAGTTTTCTAATCTTCCTGCCATACTCATATTTCTAATATTCCACAATCCGACTAGTAGAATATTTATATTCGTTGTGATGACTTCTTCCCGAGGCTGGGAAATGCTAATATTATCCCTTCAAACCCTCACACCCCTTCATGAAATTAAGAGAAGTTGTAAGAATACTTTTTCTTACTATTAATTTTTATTCTTACATTTATATATTTTCTTTATTCATCACTCAATTACTACATATTCAGGCTAATACTTTTTCTTGTTACTAGAACACGAAATAACATAATCAAAGATACTCTCTGCGATATTATAACACAATAATAAAATCTATGGTCCAAGTATATTATATCACCACCAATTTTTCATAACTCCTACGTACACACTTATATGTTGCTCTTCATATGCGCCTCCATTTTGTAGTTTTGAATCTATTCTGTGAAAAATAATTGGGTCAACAACTACAAAATATTTAATACTAAACCTTTTTCTCAAAATTAAAATATAATCTTTACAATTCATTATACATAAAAGAGAACCATTGAACAATAAAACATTACAATTAGTTTTTCTATCTGTTAAGTGTGCATTTGACTGTAACGATTCCTCTTCAATTTTCCACATCATTTGATTCATTTCTTCTTGCCCATATATGTTAATGGTTTTGGTTTTACTTAAATCAGGTATCTCTAGCTCGTCAGCAGTAGTCTCCTTAGGAGATTGCTAAAGTATATTTTCACATGAACTATCGATCTCCATGTCACTCAGATTTGATCCTAAAGTTGCATTTTCTATTTCTACTACCCTTTTACTACTATTTTCCATTTAAACTATTCCTTCCCTGTTTCTATATTTTTAGATAATTTACTTAGAGCAACGTGCCCTGTACCAAATAAGTATTTCGACACTACAACTTTATAATCGTGAATAGCAACGCTGATAATACAGTATAATTACGACAAACGTTATCTCTGACATTCCATCACATATTCGTTAGCGACAATTCCCACCAACGAATTAAAAAATTGAACAGAAATCCCAAAATAAATTCTAGAACACAGCATTGCTACTTTATATATATAAAATTTCATAACAATCTGAATATTACTTAAATAGAAATGACAGTAAAATTCAACTTGATTCAGTTCCTTTTAAGTTTCAGTTATATAAATACTGAAATTCAACTTGTTTCCAATTATTTAATATGTCAATGTTCATTGACATCTGTCAACTTAAACATATCCAAATACTATGTAATGTTATGGTTTTATTATACATGCGGTTCACTGCGTTGATCCCAAGATTGCAAATTCCTGTTAGGTGGCAATTGAGTTTTAAAATTCCAACTTTCGTCCTTTTAACGGTCTGCCAATTGCAAGAATACTATTTCTTACTATTAATTTTTTTTTTTTTTTTTTTTTTTTTTTTTTTTTTTTTTGCTGTCGTCAGTCTTTCGACTGGTTTTATGCAATCCTTTGCTAACATTTTCATTTCTACATACCCATTACAGCCCACGTCCTCAATTATCTGTTTCATATTTTCTAATCTCTGTCTTCCTCTACAGTTCTTACCTTCGACTGTTCCCTCCACTAACAAATTAACCAATCCAGCATGTCTCAAAATATGACCTACCAGCCTGTCTCTTCTTTCTGTAAGCTTCTTCCACAAACTTCTTTTCTCACATATATTTTCTTTATTTATCACTAAATTACTACATATTAAGGCTAACACTTTTTCTTGTTACTATAACACGAAACAACACAATCAAAGATACTCTCTGCGATATTATAACACAATAATAAAACATATGGTCCAAGGATATTATATCACCACTAATTTTTCATAACTCCTACATACACACTTACATGTTACTCTTCAAAGTTAACTCTAATAACGCAAAGACTTTCAGTAATAATTAATGTTAGAATGCCTCTAATTCCAATCAAGCATTTTGAAGAAGAAGCGAAGGAAAAAAGGGTGATTTCATGCTACACTCATAGTGTAAGGGAACAGGTCAGCGCATAACACGTATATCTCATTAGATTTATCTAGGCAATGCTTTTCCACCAGTTATATTGCAGTTTGCACGAAAGGTTAAAATGTTACCACAATGTGGATTGTTGTAACACTGTAATTAACTACTTTCAGTTATGACATCAGAAAGGGTCAAAGAATGAATACACTCCGCCATATTCTGAAGATAACATTATGCTGGTCTTCCTAATTTAACGTTACCACAGTACAGCAACTATTACCTTCCATTATTCCCTATTTCGCGCTCCTTGTGAATCCATTCACTGCCTACATTTACCCGAAACTTGCTTCCAGTCAGGCTTTCTACATGTTATCTGCTGCTCACACTTTACTTGAGAAATCCCATGTTTTCCTGCAACTCTTTGTTTTATATGTAGTAGGAATGTCAGTTCAAGTTTCCACATTTTATCAACATTGAGAAAAAACGGGAATCAGTAAATCCAAATGAAGCCAACTGTGAGGCCACAGCATCGATTTGTCACTGATTGTATTATAACTACTTTCTTGATCAACTGTTAGAAATTTGTTTTATTCTAAAACTTTATATATTGAAATTCAGTGTCGATGTCATCTTAGATAACTTCCGATTTTATTGCTGATGCAGAAAGTGGTAATGTTTATGGCAGCTTTCTGAATTACCATCTATGAGTCGATTTGTCTAATTGATACTGTTTCCTGTATTAATACTGCATACGTTACTCCGTGAAGAGAAATCAACTTAGAGACAACAATCGTTATGCAAAAGTGGTGCTGTAGGTAGCATTGCAAGTGGAATACAAATAGCATAGGCAAAAACTGATAGTTTAAGAAATGATGATAAATTAACAGTGTGAGTAATCTGAATGACTTAAATTCATTTGATGGTTATCATAATTTTGGGTCCTGAGGACTGAGACACACTATCTTAGAAATCATTGTGGCAGAACGAAGAACAAGGGTTTATAGATTACTCTCTGTCAGTAAGAGGTTGCTATGGTAACGGTTGGCTATCAACGAGAGCTAGCGTGAGAGCACAGACACGAGTTGGAACGTGAAGTTATTGATAAAAGAACCTGCAATCTTCGGAGTTAAAGCATTTGATTGAACTTTAATAAATGTTAATTAATCGTCAGACAAGTTTACTCATTATTTAAATAAAAGTTTAATAAAGTGTAAATCAAATCGGCACGAACTACAAATGAAAGGTGACATCGGAAGAAAAGCAATATAAAAAGATAAATACAACCGAACACAAGAAATACGACATGAAGTGTGACATGAAATGTGACATGAAATGCGACATGGCGATCGTGCAGTTGAGACAAAATAACAACTAAGTTACAATTCGACAACAAGAATTCATCGAGAAAAGATCCTAGAAAGGACTAACAACGAATTGACGGCAGCGCCTCCAGCGGACGATCAGGAACTATTAAGAAAAAATATCGCAGCCGGGAACAGCTGATCTCGGATATATTCCATATGTGCTGGTATTTGCTGCGTCGCATATGGAGGTGTTTTGAACGGCTACAGCGACTGAACCACTCGTATATACAGCTAAGTGATTTTTCTAAAGAGTATTAAAGTATAATAGTCTACCATACACTTTAAATTTTCAAATAATTCACTGTTTATAACCTTACGGAGTGTAAATTATTTTCTTGACCTTTTAACTTGAAAATTAATTTCACGAACACGATGTTACCTGTAAAGTTAGATTTTAGTAATTTCAAGTGTACTTGATTTTAATTTGCGTAAAGTAGAACATGTACACATTGCATAAACTTCGCAAGCTTTCCAGCTATTTATGGTAACAAACAATTTCTTGAAGATATAGGTAGATTGATGAATAATTTTTACGAATTGAAAAGTTGCCGACTTTGGTCCAATTTTGACTGAATCTTTATATAATATTAATTTGTCGCAAGAACAGTTTGATTGTTTTTTGGAACTTTCTGTTCCCAATCGGGATTTTTTTTTTTTTTTTTTTTTTTTTTTTTTAGAAAAAAATAAAATATTTTAATATTATGCAAGAACCTGTTGGTCGTAGTGAAGAAAGGCCATTGACTTCCTCTAACGATAGAACTACATCCACTACTGATACGTCGGAGGATTTCTATGGGTTTCCTGAGACTGAGTCCCAGATTAATGACAGGAGTTTTAACAATGTTACTCTGTCCGATTGTGAAGCTACTTTTTCTAATATAGGACTATCTGCCACGGAAAACTTACTAGATCACATTCCCTTAGAAGTAACTGAACGGACAACACTTGAAGACCCCGAAATGGTTTCCCAAGCACTCAAATATGACAACACTTATAGAAGGCATCACTAATGATGAACCACAGATACTGAGTGGTACTAACAAAAACACTCAACTACCTTCAGACACGATTTCAGACTTAAAACAGTTTATGTTCAGTTTGTTTTTACAATCTCAAAAGGCACTGGTTGGACAGTCTGAACAATTTCAAAAGGCACTGGTTGGACAGTCTGAACAATTTCAAAATGCACTGGTTGAACAGTGTGAACAATTTCAAAATGCACTGGATGAACAGTCTGAACAATTTCAAAATGCACTGGTTGAACAGAAAAGAGAATTGTCGGAACACTATACTAAATCTCATGAGGGCTTATGCAATAATTTCAGTTTGCAGTTCCAAACTGTTAGCAATCAACTTGACAGCATTACAAAGGAGGTTGCATCTAAAAAAAGATTTGTGAAAAATATATAGGTGAATTGAATGACAAAATTGACATTATCAAGACACAAACTGACAACACTGATTTAGCCATTGAGGAGTTGACATTTAAGGTGAAGAGTTCAGAAGAGAAAATCTGGGCAATTGAACAGAACAATACGAGAATGAGGGGTCAGGTAGAGACGATAGTAACAGACCTACAGGCATTAAGTAATACAATTGAAAGTAATGATAGTAGGCCTAATACTGTAAGGGAAAAATATGAGATGAGTGATGTTACAATTAATGGTGATATAAATCATGTAAAGGATAGACAAATTGTTAAAGAAGGGTTTCACTTAAAAGATGAGTTTAAGCATGAAAGTAACCAGGTGGAAACTTACACGAAGACAGATGAATCAGTAGAAAAGGGTTGTAAGTCTATAAAAGTGTTTGATATCAGAGACATCAAAGGAACAGGTGACTTTGATCAGGTAAAAGGGATGGAAGAGACTTTAATGAAGGTAGATGGATTAGGTAGTTTGATGATTTTGAAGGATGTAAACTGTGACATTTTTTCCATTGTTGGGGAGAATTATGTTTGTGATTATGAATCAAAGCAGTTACAGAATAATGGTGTTGAACATTTTCAGAGTTCTTTACATATTTTTGAAGTTGGTTTGCCATGTTACTGTTCTGGCAAAGTAAGATTAATTGTAAACAGAAAGTTGTTTTGTATGAATAACTGGGAAAAGGTGAACTGGAAATATAGAAAAAAGGTTTTCTTTTTTTGTAGAGGAGTAAGCTATGCTTACTGCCTCATCCTGTGTACAAATTCAATCAGGACATTGAATCTACAACTCAGAAAATGATCACTTAGTTTAAGATGAATGAAAAGATTTAACACTAGTGCAAGACACAGGTGTGTAAAGATAAACTCCATCATATTGGAATTTCCTATTATTATTAAGTTATAGTTAGCATATTATTATTCAGTGCCACAAAACACTTGTAAATAGTACTGATTGTTGTGGCTGAGCACAATTCAACTGTAATGATAGCAAAAGTTTATAACCACTAAGTAGAAGCTGTCACTTACCAATATTGATGATCTCGATCAGATGTGCAGTCATCGGCTGTCACCACAGCATACCATTACATAAAAGTTTATTGTCTATTAAGACTTTCTTTTAGTAAATATGTAGTTTGTAAGGTATACCGGAGCATTAGAATGAATAGAATGAGTGGAGAAGAAACGAGGTGTTACTATGATAGAATAAATGTGTAATGAATTAAAAAGTAAAATATCATATAGAGAGGGTACAACAGCACAGTCAAGACTCAGTTCCTGTAAATAAGGCCACTATCTAGGCATTGCCTTTAAATGATACCGAAAGGTTCGGGATTTGGTTAACACAGGCATAGCTGAGGTCCAGGTAGAACCTTCAAATGACTCTGTTGTTACATCTCATAGCCTAGATGTGAATATATTCAAGATGAAGTAGAGTGGAGAAAAGTTATTACTTATGGGGAGAATATAATGTAATGTATTGAAGAAATAAAATAAAAATTAAGTTGAGACGGTGATGCTAGATTACCAAGAAACAATGGTGTCCCAGTCGTATTAGCGAGGGTGGATTGTACTGGTCGAGGGACCAAATATGTGATTTAAATAATGTTGCCGGTTATACAACAGTAAAATGGTTCAAAAGGATCGGTCTTATGAAGAATATAATGTACCAAGGGCAGGTAATAGAATTTTTAAATTATTTGAATGGTATGCTTGGTAAACAGGCGGAGGCCATGACAGCCAAAGATGATGTTATCGAATAACAATTCTGTAGTATTATACTTACTGAAATTTTGGTTTTTAAGTGATAAGGACAGTAACTCTGTAGTGAAAAAAAATAAAAATGGAAAAGTCTTAACATGATTAACTGTTTAGGTCCAGGTACCTACTTTCTCACAAATCAATATTCCATTCATGCGGTGTTGTAGTGGTATAGGAGAAATGTTATTGGGAAATGATGATAAAGATATGACATAAAATGAAAATAATTTGCATGTATTATAAAAAATTAAGTAAAGGTCAAGAAAAAAATAATGATGCATAATAATTAGGCAATTAACTATTGTAAATACTTTTGTTTCATGTACTTGAATAATTCATGAGATTGATCTATGTTTTACATTTTTGAAGATTAGTGAATAGTTTTTATTAATAATTAATTTTGCTGATAAGATGGGTAATGCAAAGTTGTTGCCTGTTACAGACTTTCCTTCGCCGGAGAATGGTGTCAGTGCTTTGCAAATGATCGAGAAACAAGCTACACTAACTCCCGCGACAGGACATTGGGATTTTGTTTTGTTCTGTGTGCTATTAGTTATAAGAATGCAAATTGTGATCATTTACTGTAAAAATGATCCCGAAGAATGCAAAGTTCTTACGTCCAACCTCATATAAAGTTTACCATAATTTTTTACTTTTAAATATATGGTAAACTTGGGAGGGGTTGTGGCAGAACGAAGAACAAGGGTTTATAGATTACTCTCTGTAAGAGGTTGCTATGGTAACGAACTACAAATGAAAGGTGACATCGGAAGAAAAGCAATATAAAGTAGAACAACAATCTTCATAAAAAGATAAATACGACCGAACACAAGAAATACGACATGAAGTGTGACATGAAATGTGACATGAAATGTGACATGAAATGCGACATCATGCAGCTCTGGAATCTTAATATCGCACTGTGTCAATGGGCAACTTGAACACGTCGATTTCGATAAAACCAGCCATTTCACGGCCAACTGCTATGGACAACGGCATGTGAATTAGTGAGGCCGTGTAGGTTTCTTTGGGACCTGTCGCTAAAGCCAAAACATACATTTTTTGTACATATCTGACACATTTCTGTAGTCAGTTGTTGTAATGAAAACACATCATATAGTTGGGCACTGCACTCTGTGATGCACGCATATGTAATTGTCATGACAACCAACGACGTCTTTTTTGGAAGGAAATTACGTAATTTTGGCAATATTTTATATATTTTAATAATTTTTTACCGATTTTCATGAAATTTAGGGAATTTATAGGATTTTCATGCTTCTTACTAAAACTGTATAGTTTTCACAAAATTATGCTTCTCTCTTGTTCCCTGTAATGCTCGATACTTTGTTCTATTTCTCTGGCTGGTCAGTTTTCAGTATTTTTTAACTATTTTGCATATTTTCAAACTTTTTAATAAAATTCGTGGAAAGGGGCACATAGTTACTACATATATCCGACACAATTTATGTCTTATCGAGTGTTGGTGTCTATTAGGATTCGGTCTTAAGACTAGTAAGTGATGAACGACTCATGAAAAATAACTTGATAAAGAACTTTTTAATGGATGGTGGGTAAAAATAAAACAAAGTGAATCAGGTACAATGTGTTTATTTATTTATACTTTGCACATGCATGTAGTACCACAAACATCATATCCAGGAACATATTTCTTATTTACTATGTTATTAACATCATCCAACACTAGTAATTTTTTATTTGCAATAATTTCATGTCTTATCAATGGGGCTGTACGTCACTTGAGTCATATAAACATTATTAATATGTACACTTATCATTTTTTGGACCTTAGCCATCCGATAGTTATGTAGCAATTTATTTGCTAAAATGTTCACAAACTACTTGTAATATCTTGCAACTTGGGGGCACCATGTTTTCTTGATAGTCAAGGCTCCAGTCACTGCAGGGTGCACGTCAAAGAGATTTTGCCATGCCGATTCTCTGAAGAACATGCAGTTGGCAGGATAGGAATTGCGATAAACATATACGGTTTTTATCCCAGCCACCATTCGGAATGAAACGGAGTATTCGCCAAGCGGAACGTCTGTGTGGGAGCTGTCTGCGTTGAACAAATCGGACACTACATCCAATACTTCAGTCAGAACTCTCCATTCTTCATACGCTAATATAACTTTGATACTGTGCCCCAATTTTTTGAGCATCACTACTTGCTCAAATTCATGTTTGGACAATAAACCTATCGTCAAACGATTTGAATCACCAGCGTTGAGCTGATACACCGACGAGAACAATCGTATCGGGTGGGCCATCTCTGAACACTGATGCTACCAGGTGGGTTAGACGTTAAATAGGGTCTAGTGGTGGTAAGGGTAAACCAGTTCAGTCCTGTCAATTGAAGGACACGTGGTGTGGTGGAGGTGGTGATAGTGGGGGTATGCCTGTTGTACACCTGCTCCACAATCCATCAATCTGTCAACGATATGTGCTGTGGGGGAATTGGTTGTGGTGGTGGTGGGTGTAAACCTGTAAAGTCCTGAGCTTACGTAGACGGAGCGCACTACAAATCGAAACTGTTTCTTTTGAATATAAATAACGATTTGACGACTCCCGGCCAAACATACAAGAAAAAATGTATTAAATGGCTATGAATAAAAATTCTTCCCTTCCGACCGGAATAAACACCACTAAACTTGATTTTCACTATCGAAAACGGATGTTTGTATCTAAATTACTACAACAACAGTTACTAATGAACAACCGGACCTGGAATCGGGCCCTCCACCTCCACATGACAGTGCCAATCGTTAAAAACTCAGCCACCAAGCTCGATATTTAGATTGGCATATAAAAAAAATAACTCTGGAAGGCTGAAACTCTCCATGTAGGATATGATTGGAAACATAGTGTTATATTTTGCTATCAGTACAAGATTCCAACTGAAATTGGTGTGTAAGTATGTATGTGTAATCGAGCACAGTATGATTCATACTTTCATACTACGATTCTTGCACGACAGTTGTGATACTCGACGTTGGTGTGTATATGTAGGAGTTGTAAATTTTCTGTAAGTCCTAAAGATAGACACGTTTTTCCTATCTCGTTCTTGAGTGGTGCAGTTCATGAAATCGTTGGATATGTGCCAGTCCCCGACAATATGCACCTGTAACCGCTGTATCTGCAGGAATTATGTATTCTTCTATTTTCCCACTAACTGTGCTATGTACCGTATTGTGTTGGGATTAGAACTGTCAAAATCACGTTGTTCACTATTTACCCTTTGGGGGTTGTACACGAGATCCTTTTAGACTTTTGGAACAGACTCATACACTTGCACTGATGAAAATTTTTGGAATTTTGAAACTGTGAATTCATTTGTACTAGAATGCTCATGATATCGCCCAACTGTGTCGTGTTTTCTTGTGCAACTGCAGTGGCGATTTATTTTGAGTGTGTGTCATTCTATGTGTTATTTGGAGTCGGGAAATTTTCTGTGACACCTTCAGAGTTATAAAATTATCAATTTCTGTCTCACTTAGGTTTGTGGTGCACTGCGAGCTATATCCCGGATCAGAAGCTAAATCAATATTTGCAATCGTCTCAGTTTCCGCCATAGTATGCTGATGCACTGCCTCTCAATTCGATTCATTCATGATCTCACTACTTCCCGAACTTATGGATAGCTGTTGTAACCATTTTTGAATAGAGTGGATGTTTCTCAATCCGGTTGAAAACGTACCTTAAGTATGACCTAATTTTTTTTGAGGATCCGTCCACGAAGGCTCTGCTCCGGAGAATGGTTACGAGTTTTGTACTACAAGAGATATTCCTAAGCACAAAATGTAGCATCTCCACGGGTTATCTGGTATTCAACAAATAAAAAAAAAATGTTACAGGTTTCGCCAGTCGCGAGCTAGAATGCACACATTTTTGACCATAACCCAGCAAACTCCACAATCAGTGTGCAATTCGCCTCGTCCTTAATAACACTGACAACCTTTTCATTATGGGACTCTACCTGCCAAGCTATCTGTGTCCATATAAAGTAATTTAGGGCATCTAAACTGAGGAATGGCGAATTCTTAATGAAACTGATACATCCTCAGTCACCTTCTAACCATGTCAATTGATGACTTCTTTGGTGGAGAGAATATTACATACTTTTGGTGATTTTTTACCTGTGTTCACTAACATTTCGTGAATATATGAGGCAGTGTACGTAAGAGGATTGACGATGACTGTTGGGCGAGCGATAATACTCTGGCATCGCATCTGGGAAGCGACCATCCAGATTTAAGTTTTTTTTTTGTTTTGTTTTGTTCATTTTAAAATTTTAAAACGTGGCTTGTAGTCTATTTTAAAACCATCTTAAGCAAAGCATATTTTATGTCACCAGAAATTTGGATATGTATGTGTAATCGAGCATACTATGACGCATACTTTTCATACTACACCAAGTGTGTTGGGTGAAAAGTTAAAGTATTGGCCTCGCATTCGGGAGGACGCGGTTTCGAATCTCCGCGCATCCAGATTTGGGTTTTCCATGTTTTCCCGAATTCACTCCAGGTGAATGTCGGGATGCTTCCTTCAAAATGCCATGGCTGAATTCCCTCCACTTCAAAGTCTCCTGTCCCATCCCGCCTCTAATGACCTCGACAGTTCTGTGCTTTCAAATAAATATGAAACGTAACACAGAAAAAAGTGCAGCTGAGTTTGACCACTGCCACCTCTTTAGTGCCAAAGTGTTCCTAAACGAGGTAGCGTTTCCTTACGAGAACATGAATTTAGACTTTAAGAAAAACAGAACAACTGTACTGTATGACAAGTATGCCAGATTCAAGCAGTCTTACTATGAACATGATCATCCCTCACCACTTCTAAAACGTGAAGAATTTGATACAACTGCACCTCTAGTTGTTATTGACTATTTACAACAAAATGAAACAGTTAAGACAATACCTGTAGATATACGAATGGAATTTGATAGCAGTGAAAATTTCCCTGCCTACACGTCTGCATACTGCCTGATCTTGTATGATCGTGTTGTACAATACGTACCTCTAACTGGTGTGGTGCAGAAGCTGACATAATTAGGATAGCACCCCGACGTTCCAGCTCGTTACCATGCCGACCATCTTCCTGGACGCACAGGGCTTCAAGACGAAGGACGGTGTCTTCATTTTCAAAGAAGTTGCTGTGTGTGTAATACGATCTGACAATATTATCGCTACACATTGCATTTCTGTATCCTCACCATCACGTGGAGGTGATGATCCAAACAGTCAGATCGTTGACAAATAATTACCACGGAATACCTAGGAACACTGATGGTGTAACCTTTGGTAAACTATGTACTATTCTACATGCAATCACCAATGAAATTGACTCCATTATTTACGTTAAAGGATGGGAGAAGGCTCGATGGTTCCAGAAAATTATCCGCAAGAAAGTTTGTAACAATATAGCTGATTTAGGATACCCGTCACTACAAGAACTCAAGAAAAATAATTTGACCAAACTTTGTAAAGCTCATTTATTTTGTAATGCTATGTGCGCAGCTGAAAATTTATTTTTAATTGCCCTATGGTGGGTGAAATAAAAAGAAATAAAATCAAGTAAAATATGTTATCTTATTCAAATATTTCACATACAAGTAGTCTTAGTCACATATTCATAGGTCCACAAACATCGTATCCAGGCCCATAATTTTTAATTACAATATTTTTGACATCATCAGATACTAGCAAATTTTTATATGCGATGAGTTCAAGTTTTAGTAACACATAACCCAAGTATGAACTGTATGTCAATTGAGCTACACAAATATTATTAATATGCATATCAATTAACTTTTGAACTGTAGCCATGTGATAGTCACGCATCACTTTATTAGCCAACATGTCCACAAACTCAGTATAATATCTGGCAACCAGGTAGACCCACTTCTGCTTGACGGTCAAGGCGCTGGTCACTGCCGGCTGCGCGTCGATGAGGTTCCTCCAAGTCGAATCGCCGAAGAAGACGCTGCTACAAGCATCAATATTAGTGTCAAAACAAACAGTTTTCACGCCGGCAATCGTTCTGCAGGAGACTGTGTGCTCACCAAGTAGAATATTGTCGGTGCCAGTGTTGAACAAATTGGACACTACGTCCAATACCTGGATAAGGACATTCCATTCTCCATATGTTAGCACAATTTTACTGTGTCCCACTTTTTGAAGAACCACAACAGGTTCAAACTCATGCTTAGACGATAAACCTACCGTCAAACGTTTTGAGTCACTAGCGTTGAGCTGATACACAGACGAGAACAACAACACTAGATAAGGCATAGCTGCAAACTGATGAGAAAACGGCAGGCGGGTAGTTTATAAAGCGGCCTGCACCTGGCTCCTGGCGACCTTGTACGAGCTCCGGCAGGCAGAGGCCTGTACCCTGCTACCTCCAGTCCGGATAATGACGGTAACTGTCTCAAGTGGCGTCTTTTTAGCTACAGGATGTGGGGCGGGTGACCAGGAACGGTTAATGTCTCGAGTGGCGGACTCTTGACTGCGTACGTAATAACAGGGCAGTGGACGGCAATTGTCTCAGGTGGCGTCGTTTTGGCTACAGGATGTGGGGAGGGCTACCAGATACATAATAACAATGCGGCGAACGGCAATTGTCTCAAGTGGCGTCGGAAGAACTGCACAGGTAGTAATTGCCTCTAATTATAGGGTAGCAGCCGCAGGAGGTGGGGTGGGCCACCAAGAACTGCACAGGAAGGAAAATATAGGGCAGCAGCCACAGGAGGTGGGGTGGGCCATCAAGAACTGCACAGGTATGAAATTATAGGGCAGCGGTCCCAGGAGTTAGGGTGGGTGACCAAGAACTGCACAGGATGGAAATTATAGGGCAGCGGCCGCAGGGGGGCGGGACGAGCGGCGGCGCCTTTTTATCCGGAAACGGCACACATACATGGAAGAGAGTTCTGGATATGGCCGGAAGAGGGGAGGGCCAGGAGGTGAAGGTCATATACGGAACTGGTGTATTAACCCTACTCTTGAGTTTACTGCTCGGGAACAGTATGCTATTAACAACATTTGGAGAGTTCTCAGGAGACACAGCTGGAAGCTGCCGTAAAAGATTTCACCACATGTGATGCAGGTGATCGTGTTGAAGCTAGGCCTCTCACAAGTTCTTCCATACCAATCATCATAGCTGCAATCTGGGCAGAGATATTGGAATCAGTGTGCCGATTGCCTATCGGTGACAGGCGTGTGATTTCTGGACGCTGGTGCCATAAGACGTAAAAGCATGTATCTGAAGAAGACGAGCTTGTGCCACTGTAGAAACAATTTGAAGTATTGTCTGAGAATTATTCAGTTTCGAAATCGTCATCCTTTGTGTTGGTAGCCCCTCAATCCTCTAGGTTTCAGCAACCGCTGAAGGGATCTCTAGTATTCAGAAGCTCTGACGTTAGTAGGTTTATTGAGCTCCTTAAGGATATGACAGATAAGTAGGGGATGAAATCTAGCATCTGTTCATTCAGTATTTCGGGAGGATTGATTCGAGATATAGTAAAGGCTGTCCCAGGTGCCATTGAAAGTACGGGGTGTAGCCAACCGCGGATTGTGTCTCATGGCGGCAACAATGATGTTTTTCGAATTGCGTCGGAGATTATCTTCCTCTTCCTTCCTGACATTTGATGAAACTCTGTGTCCAATGGCAGCAAGATTTCCCATTAGCTGGTTGTAGCATAAACAAAAGAACTGACTGTGACCTCCTGGTTCAGAATCGTGTTAAGGGTCTGAGACAGAGACTATAGCGTTTCTGTTATACTCTTTACTGCAGATACCTAGATCTTCGCCCTTGGGTTGTGTCATGTAGGATTCCCGTAAATTAACAGAGTGGTCAGAAATTCACTCATCGGCGGGAAAGGGCAGTGTTCGGGACGTTGCACTAACGAAATAAATACAAAAAAAAAAATCTAGTAAAAGTAGTACCGTTTCTGAATTATACGCAGCTAAAGTTGGCCAATAAGAGCGCTGCGCGGGCGAATTCAAACAGCATTCCACAGGTGGTGTTTCCAAGCACACTCGAGGCATGGGACCGCCAAAGTAAGCGAAAAGAAAAATCTCTTCGGAAGCGGGGATCAAACCGACAACCTTCAGTTTGATAGTTTGGCGTCTTACCAACTACGCTTCCAAGGCACTACAATTTCTTTGTTTTTAGAAGCCACTAGGGCGCACTGTTTGTTAGTAATCGGAATTAATCGGTAATCCGCGACATTTTTTGGGGAGCTGGCAAGGCCATTGTTTATAAGACAAGTAGAAACGGAAGAAGAACTTTTGGCTAGGATAATTCCAGCTTTTGATTAAATTAAAGAAAGTAACAATTTTGGAAGACTCGCAAATTCAGTAACTCAGCGTTGTCGTGCCGGTATTGCAGTTGAGGGAGGACATTTTGAGCAGTTGCTGTAAAATGTAAGGGACCGTATTTTTTTGTTATTGTTGTTTTTTGGGATACATTTTTACTAAAACCAAGATTTTTCAGAGATTATTTATTTTACGGTACCGAGCGTGGTGGTGTAACGGATAGCGTTCTGGCCTCGCATTCGGGAGTACGGCGGTTCGAATCCCCGTCCGGGCATCCAGATTTGGGTTTTCCATGGTTTCCCCAAATCACTCCAGGCGAATGCCGGGATGCTTCCTTCAAAAGGCCATGGCCGAATTCCTTCCCATTCCTTGCCCCCATCCTTTCCCGTCTCTAAAGACCACGTTGTTAAAAAGGGACGTTAAACTGTTACAAAAAAAAAAAAAATATTTTACGGTTACTGTCGCGGGTTGACGCTTATTGTAAGTAAATCCGTGTTGGGTTTCAATGTTGCGAAAGATAACGTCAAGTTGAAAATGAAATTACTGTACAGTAATTTTGTTTTGTATCAGTGACAAAAGGGCTTTCAATGAGTAATAGCGTGTTTACGTTTTGCGGCTTGCTTAGCGAGTTGATACACGTTACCAAAATATTTACAACTTGTTTGAATAAGAACAGGCTTTTTGCAGCAGAGAAAGTTTCGATATAAACACTTTTAATGGGTTTATTGGTTTTTTTCCAAAAGTTTATTGTTTTTTGTTTTATTGTTGCAAAATAGTAGCATGGATATTCAAGTTAATCAATAAAAATGTTGTGATTGAAATCTAGTGAGATACGATTGCATGGAATAAACTAAGCTTCTTTGTAACGAATAAGTTACGTTCGCAGATTTTTTTTTTTTTTTTTTGGTGCCAGTAACTAAACGATTTTTGTACAAAAATTAAAGATTAATCTAGCAAGCAGATCAATTAATTCAAAACCAATTCCTATAAAAAAATTCCTTTATCCCCACCACCGACTTCCCGAAAAATGTCGTGGATTACCGATTAATTCCGATTACTAACAAACAGTGCGCCCTAGTGGCTTCTAAAAACAAAGAAATTGTAGTGCCTTGGCAGCATAGTAGGTAAGACGCCAGACTCTCAAACCGAAGCTTGCGGGTTCGATCCCCGCTTACGAAGAGAGTTTTTCTTATCACTTCCTTTGGCAGTCCCATGCCTAGAGTACGTTTGGCAACACCGCCTGTGGAAGGCTGTTTGAATTCTCCCGCGCAGCGCTCTTATTGGCTAACTTTAGCTGCGTATAATTCAGAAACGGTACGACTTTTACTAGATTTTTTTTTATATTTATTTTGTTAGTGCAACGTCCCGACACTGCCCTTACCCGCCGATGAGTGAATTTCTGACCACCCTGTATATACACTATAAACGCGAATCGGCTACGCAGGTGGCAGGGGACGTGTGGCGTGCATTTGGAAGTTTTTTAGGCTGAGCGAGGAAGTCCCCGTACCGGAAATACAGCGACAGGCAACCTAGATAAATTCAATGCCGAATTTTGGGATCAGCATAAGTGAATGTCTACTGTAATAAGTTCTCGTAGTTAACTGTAGAAGTGTAACAAACAAACTGAATTGGAAAGTGTTATTAGTAGCACAGAAGGAGATATCGTAATAGGTACAGAAAGCTGGTTGAAAGCTCATATAACTTTAGCAGACATTTTTAATAACAACATCAACGTTTTCCGTAAAAATAGATTGCATTCCCATGGAGGTGGTGTATTTATAGCTGTTAGTAAATACCTTCCACGTAACGAAATAGATGTCTATACGGTCTGCGATATCATATGAACTAAGCTCAATGTAGCTAGTACAAAAGTTGTGATAGGCTCCTTATTTCGTCCACCATTTGTGGATGTAACTACTGCCGAAGCCTTAAGGATTAGTTTGATTAATATAGCTCGTCATTTTCCGATCATGCAATAATACCAGGAGGTGACTTGCTATATATCGACTGCAATAATTACGTTCATGTTACTGATGGCAGGGATAAAACAGCTTGTGATACCATTATCAACCCATCCTTAGATCATTATCTTGAGCAGCTCGTAGCTTAACCAACGCTGTGCCAACACAGAAATAAGTGATCAAAAACTGGTAATTGATTCAGCAACATTAATAACAGAGTTAAAAAAGAAACGATCGTTATTAGCTTATAAAAGGCCTCAAAGGAATGTTTTAGAACGTATCAGATGAATAATTACCTTACCTAAACTTATCAAGAGGCACCATTGAAGAGATGTGGCATCGATTTGTACCTGTAGTCAAGGAAGTTATGGACATACATATACCGAAACGGACAATCAAGGTAGGGAATAATACCCCGTGATATACACGGCAAGTTTAAAGGTTGCTCAAAAAGCAAAGGAGGATACACGCACGACCAAGAAGGACGAGGTCCTGTAGTAATGTAGAAAAGTTAAATAAAATGAGAGAACGTGATAAAAATGCAACTAGCCATTAATGACTTCAGTTGCAATTCACTTCCTAGTAGCCTCGCCAAAAACAAAATTAAAAATTTGTGGGTAAGTAAAATATTAAAAAAATCAGTTGTACTCACAACAATATGCCAACACTAATACAAGACATTTGTGAAGTTGACGACAGCCGTGCGACAAATGCTATCGTATTTAAGACCGAATTTAAAATATTCATTCACTGATGAAAATGTGGTAAACATGCCCATTTTTCAACATGATGTATAATTAGACAAGGATTCGGTATGAATAGACACTGCAGATATTGAAAAAAGAATTAAAGTTCGTGAAGTGGGAGAAAGTGCCTGGTCCCGACACTAGTCTAGTAAGAATATTTTCTGAGTACGCGATAGAAATAGAGCCATATTTGTGTGATATATTCTGTAAATTTTTAGAAGAGAAAAAAGTACCTACCGATTGGAAAATTGCAGATGTAATTCCCACTCTCAAAAAAGGAGATTCGGAGAGATCCTAAGAATTATTGATCCATATCTCTAACATTTGTTTAGATTGCAAGTAAGAAAATAACCTCTACTTTGCAAAACATATTTCAGAAATAAGTATTTTTATTCAAATTGGTACTTTAAATAAGTATACCAATCACAGCAATATCCTTAAAAGCTTTTCACTCCATAAAATTGTAACAAAAAACAGTTAAGTCTACAATGTGATAAATACATGATAAGGGTTCTTTTTCTGTAAACAGAGGATAATTAGTTGCTTGTGGGACTGCATTAATACAGTCTGATGTTAAACCATATCGTTCTAGATGTGATACTCAACTCAGTGGTAACTGCTACTGCAATTTCGCAATAGTGGTTCCCTTGTATATCCTTTTTTCAGTGCATCATAACGCATGAAACAAATTGAGTTTACAGACATAAATACAGAATACAATACCAAGTGTTGAATCCAACACTAATAATCTGAGTAAAGTGTAATTAGCTTCTACAAATCAGTCAGAAACGGCTAAAGTTCCTAATTTCTTGAGAAAAATAATTGCTTCCGAATAAACATTTTTAAATGGCATAACAAATTTTGTGCCAGTATTAGCGGTAGCTTGAATTGCATATTTGTTACAAGAATATTACATTTTTTAAATTGGTTTTCTAAAGCCTACATGTAAATCATACCCTTCTAAACATTTAAAATATTCAAAACTGTTCTTGGAAAAACTATTGGAAAAACATTGTATTCTGATCATATATAGGACTTGGAACTTTATGAAGTTTCAGGTAAACTGTAAGAGAAATATTCACAATAACCACAATATTCAAACATTCTTGTAAGAAGTCATGAAGCACCTCAAAACATTTTTGATAAAACTTATTAGCAACAGTTTAGGAACCAACGAACGCAGCGAGTGATAATGTAACTTCAAAGTAAAATATAATATCCTATAAGATTAAAATATGATTTTAATAAAAACCTGCTTAAATCAGCATTTATTCTTATTTAAAAAGAGTCATATATTAATTAAATTATAATAATAATAACTTTTAAAAGATAGATAAAAAACAAAAACAACTGCTTTCACAATCTCTTTTTTCTAGCTATAACAGACGCAAACTCGGAAATCGTATCTTCAAAATAAACTTTTTAAATTGCTTCATACTCAATAGACAACAGACAACATGGCAAGAAGTTAAACCTCGTGTTGCTGATTGTTAACTGAAAGTAGTTTTTGATTAAATTTAATAGCTCCTCTCACACGTGACAACTGATGCGCAAATGATCACAAATAACTTTAGGGTGACCATAGGATCCCACGATAAATTTTAAAAAAGGCCAGAGCACTGAAACGCTTCTTTTAAATGCCTGTTCAACCTTGGTATTTGCAGAAGAAGTTCCAATTCTCGTAATTCATCATAAAAACCGCTAAATTTGGATACAGCTATGTTCGACGAAAGTATCAACTTGTAAGTGACCTAGCTATGTGTGCCTAATGACGGGTGAAAGTTGGAATGTAATTGTAGTTATAATGAGAAATTGTTATTCCCTTGCAACCGTTTCATAGATGTTCCCGAACCCATGCAAATATTTAAATGGAAGCGTTAATATACTTAGCTGCATTGACGGCAGTCAGCAGAAATGCAGAAGCAGGGGGTTGGATGTCTTGTCGACCACTGCAACGTATCGCGTAACTTGCAAGCTATACTGGGACCTTGCTGAAGATCCATCTAGCGTGTCCGTTGCACCTAACTACCCTGCCAAGATTTCATCGTAGCAGACGGTGGAGTGACCAACATCCTGCAAGACAGTTTATATTGAGTTATGCCTTAGTACGTGGCTGAACAGATTAAATTTGGCGTTGTTGTCTGTTTAATTTTTTCTCTCTCGGCATGAGAATGGCTTAGTTTGCTAACAGTGCACCTGACTGCGTGGCTTGTAGATTTTTATATTATGCCTGGTAGTAATTAGGTAGATTTTTCTTTTCTTTTATGTCATAAGTGCTGTAAGTTGGTTTTTTCACAGTTTCAATCATGGAAATTTTTTATGTATACGGGAGTTCTTCCTCATTGCATGTCTACGGCCTCCAAGTGAGAGTGGAGACAAAATGTGATAATGGTGTGTGTTTGTATTCAGTTTGTTTTTGATAATGTTCTTCTTGTAATTCTATCAGTTTTCCGTGTTTTTCCTCCCGTTTATTGTGTTTATGGTTGAAGTGGGCTTCTATCATATCTAATGTCTTGTTTTGTAACTGTACATGAAATAATTAAAGATTTTAATTTAAATTAAAATATTCAGATGTATTCGAACTTGGCATTGGGTGCTCCTTTTCTTCTTCTGATCTCTGTATCCGAGTTCTGTCTGGAGGTTCAGTAGGCTTTATGTTAGTATTTGATGATTTTTTTGTTTGTAGTTGCCTGGTGAAATCTTTACCACAAGGCCCAACAGAATTACTGGTGTCAGGTGTGGGGTTCAATAAGTCCCCTTTGCGCTTGGACCACTACAGCGATAAAATACTCGTACTGACGATTGATTTCCCTGCACATGGTAGTCAACCGAAGTAGCATTTTGTTTGCCATGACCATGACGGCTAGTTCCTTTAAAATTATACTGGTACTGTTCTCATACTCCGTGAGATACTTAGTTACAAGATGGCTGCCATCTGACTGCGTCTGCTCGTTCCGGTCTACAGTATTAAGAGTGATATTTATTGCCTCTAAAGTAGTCTTAACAATTGTCAATTGTTTCTGATTGATACGTAATAGTTCTCCCTATTCTTCTTCGAAACGATTAATGTGCGAGCGCAATTTGCGAGTATCATCTTGGGTTAGAGTCCCAAACAGAATATGGCTTACATCTCCAACAAATCCAAAAACGGCCCTTTTTTGTCATGAACCACGCTCGGTAATTTGCCCTAAGAGTTCTTGGTTCCACCTTATTTGCTTATTTTGCCATCAGACCTCCTGCTCAAACTGTACTCATTCGCGAACGTCCCTTTGTAACGTTGCAGTTCTGTTTTGCAATAGGCAATGGTTTTATTAGCACAACTGTTTCTTCTAACATCTGGGTCAGTTCCTTCAGACTGAAATAGCTTGTTACCTGAGAAGTAGTACTAGATACCTAAATCCTATCTTTCACGTCAAATTACACCCCCGCATCTTCCGGAAGGTTTGGATTTCACAACTAAGTTCGTGGGTGACTCCTACGGCGACTATCCACACAAACGCCATTTGTAAGTAAAAATAATGCACCGTTACTGTGATTTCCGGAATTGTTACTCCAATTGTTTAAAACAATTCCATTAACCCTAGTGTTTCTTTATACGCATTACCATCGATTAGAATAACTTCTTCATCAATAGTCACAGGTGAGTTTCCAATTATTATTCTTCCAGATATCATATACTGAATCATAATCTCTCTCACTTTGACTGAGAGACTTCAAGAACTCCTTAATCAAGCCTGAAGACTGCTGCTACTGATGATGTTGCCGAGGTAAGAAAACATTTTCCATTGTTTCTTTCACAGGCCTCAATGAAGCGTTGAAAAATTGTTCAGAGTCAATATTGCCAGTCTTTAGTTCAAGTAACTTGCATCTAATTGCAATTGGGGATGCCACGTTTATTGTTTCTCACGCATCCATATTTATACACCGAATAAAAAGTTTACTGAACTATTTTTTATTTTTATATCAGCGTGATCGGCGTATTATAAATCGAAGCTTAGTGCTATTTTATGTCTAATTCTTGTATATGCTTTAAATTTCTCATACCCTTTACACACTGCACGAGTTATCTGGTTGAACTCCGAACACATGTGGTTAACGTTCTAGTCTTGTAAACGCGCGGCCGCGGGTTCGAGTCTAGGAATTATATTTTTTTTTCGAACCTACAAATGGCTTAAGCGGAAAATTTAAAATATATCCACGATTCTTACCTATTTGCGTCAGGGAATAACAAACTTAAGGAAAGACACATAACTGATTGATTCTCATCAAACTGTCCACTTAATTATGATCGCTTTCATGGTGATAAAACCGAGCGTGTTGTGTGAGTGGTTAACGTTCTGGCCTCGCTTTCGGAAGGACGCCGGTTCGAATCCCCTTCCGAGAAACCTACTCGGGCAACAACCGCGTCCAAATCGCATCGTCTGGCGACGTTAAGGGGGCTAAAACGAGTTCACACCGTCGTCAACGAGAAGAAAAACAATATAATATTACTGTAGAAATTTCTTTTTACGCCTCAGGCTTTACGCCTCGTTGACTTCGAAGACATTAAAGGCTGGAAGGGAATGGAGGCAAGGAACTGGAAGGAATTTGGCGATGGATTTTCGAAGGAATAATTCCTGCATTCACCCTGAGTGACTTGGCGAAACAATGGAAAACCCAAATCTGGATGGCCAGATGGAGATTCAAACCCGCGTCCTAAGACATAGCGTTTCCAGTCACCCATAAGTTTCACTTTCTCGTTACTTTTCACATTTGGTCTGTGATGACATCCGTAAAATTATTTAAAAATCTTCTTATAACAGAGGTCGAAATGGTAAATATTAATATACCTGTAGAAGTGAGATGACAGCCTGCTATCAAATGAGTACCATGGAGGAAACTCCGCGGGAGGGTAAAGAACGGACGGAGTGTGGCACTGACCCCGTCACATCCATTTTTGTGCAAATAGTTGTTATGGGAATGCGGAATTCTACCTCTGCCAATCCTACGGGTTGCGGCAGGAGTTGTAGGAGTGAGATGATCTGATGAGAGAGTGGGTTTCCAAAACAATCTCTGAAATCAGAAACGCAATTCCAATTTAATTTCTTCCTATCTCTCTCTTCTTCCCCCTCTCTCCCTTTTTTCTATTTTTAGCAGCTCTCAAACACAGAGTGAATATAGGCCCCCTCTTATCTGGAGATATTGTTATATGATCTTGTTGTCCGATAAAGTAGCATTAAATTATAAATAAGGAGCAGAATTGATCAGTTTTCTAGTAACGAAATAGGTAGCAATTCAATCTTTCAGTAGAAATGTTAAAACTATGAATTCTACATCTCATTCTACTTGAGCAAAGAACTCAAATCTGGTGCTAAATTACAGAAATTTACTCTCTCAATAAAAACTGATAAAATAAAAAATTCAATACTGATATGAACTAATTCTCTATAATTCAATGTTGTTGCAGACCATATTCCCGCACTTGCTTAATTAATTACCAGTTGAAAGATAAACATGCTTTGGATAAGAAAACGGAGATGCGCAGCTGCATACCATAATAAAAAATGTAAATAGTAGGTAAATATCAGCTATAAAATATCTCATGTTCAAAATTACGTAATAATAGGATAAAAAAATGTATATAAAACTGTAAATAAAAACTGTCGCTGATGATGCCTCCATGAGAGATGAAACGCGTACGACGGAATAATAAATAAATTAAACATTTGCATTGGCGTTATGTTTCAACTGGTAATTAATTTTCTATAATATTTTCACATTTTTTTTTCAAGTATATCTTTCATTAAAGATTAAGAGTTAACTGGAATGCAAGTATCACGATGAGCAATAACACTGCTAATTGTTACAAAATTTTATAAATCGGCTCTTACTCTCCACAACCAGAGTGAATATCTTTAATTTCTTAATAGACGGAACCATATTGTTTACAAAGCGTTTAATATTGGTTTCCTTGTTTGACACTCATCTTCCCACACTGACATTCCCGCACTGATCTTCCATTTCAAGCCTTAGTTTTCCTGTTGATTGAATGCTTTAAGACTTTGCAATATTTAAACTTGCAAAAGAAATTGTTGCTGGTCATTCTGAGACAGGTATTATAATGTAAACTCTCTGAGTTGGAATAAAATAAACAGTAGCTACAGTTTTTGTTTAGGAAAAGCCGCACTGCAAGAGAATCAATTCTGACTTTACTGATAGCCGGCCGCGGTAGCGTAGGGGCTAGAGTGCTAGCTCCACGTGCCGAAGGTCGCCGGTTCGAATCCGGCCGCGGGCATGGATGTTAAGTGTTGTATGTCTGTGTGTGTGTCCTGTCCGTCCTGTGGCGTTCGCACTTTCAAGACTATATAAACACTGGATTTAACTGATTCACTGGAAGCTTTAATAGCTTTAATATAACACATTGAGCTGGCTGTATGGCCTCAGCTGCCAAAAGCCATTAAAAAAAAAAAAAAAAAAGACTTTACTGATCAAAGAAAACAAAGATACTTTCATGGCAGATGTCGTTTTAGAGAGAGCTTTTGATAATGTGAGGAGGGACAAGATGTTCAAAGTTTTAAAGAAGTCAGGTCTAAAATATCGAGACAGAACAATACTTTATAATCCATATAAGAATTAAGTGGCTCTATTAAAAGTAAAGAATCATGTGAGACGCGCATCAATTGAAATGGGTGTGAGACATGGTTGTAGTTTATCCCCATTAATATTCAACTTATTTGTCGTAGAAGCAATTAAAGAATTAAAAGAAACAAAATCAGTATAATAGGAAATGCTGTTGATGTCCTGTTAGCAAAACGGATTGAGGATCCAGAGGAATAAATAAAATGCATGAATATTTTGGACTAAATACAAAACAAAGCAAGTAAAAAGTGTAATAAATATGATAGGAATAACAGTAGATTAAATATAAAAATGGGATTGGATGTAAAAAAGAGAAGTAAATAAATTCTGTTACTTAGGAAGTAAAATTACAACTGATGACCGAAGCATCAATCGTGTTAAAAGCAGAATAGCACTAGCAAAAAGAGTTTTCATGAAAAATAGGAATCTTTTAGTTTCATATTTTGATCTAGTACTCAGAAAGATCTTTTTAAAACTTTATGTATAGATCCTTTTCGTTTGCCGGGTCGTCGTTGTTTCCGCAACGGCCGCCGGCAAGGTCGAGGGCACACGGCCCGCCTGGCACGGGAGCGTGGCAAGCGCATTCCTTGTTGCTCATCCTTTCAGCACGGAGGTCAACTTGGACTCATCTGCCCGCTGCTTTTTTTTTTTTTTTTTTTTTTTTTTTTAATTCATTCCCCTCTGGGTGAGGCCCAGCGGGGCAGGTTGTTGTAGGGCCACATGTCGGCCCTTTTCAGCCAGAGGCTTACCAGATGCTTCCTTGATCTTTATTATTTTACATTGAAACATGATACATAAATTTTCGTTGGTGACATACAGAAAAATTACATTATACAGATAATATGCTACAAATTTAAAGGTAAGATATTGAATATTAATAAAATTATGTAGATATTATGGTACAGTTGATATAAGCAGACAATAATTGAGTTATTTTGAGTGCTAGATGTGCTGGTGTTGGCGCTAGTTGCGTGGTGACATTAAATTCCATACATTGCCAATTTTGTTGATATGGTATGAGGAATATAGTTTGACAGTAATTATGTTATTGTGTCGTTGGAAGATGCGCTGATGTTAATTTTTGATTGCGGCGTTGCAGATATTGGTTGTGTGGAGTTGTGGAACTGTCGCAGTCTTTTATTGTTTTGTTTAGGCCTCGTCACGGAACACCCAACGGGCTGTAATGCTCGGGTGTAGCC
The DNA here is from genome assembly GCA_031002005.1 of Vandiemenella viatica. Taxonomy (NCBI): domain Eukaryota; kingdom Metazoa; phylum Arthropoda; class Insecta; order Orthoptera; family Morabidae; genus Vandiemenella; species Vandiemenella viatica. The sequence goes on from CM061921.1 coordinate 159,675,057, forward strand.
ATTATATTTACCGTTGATAGTTTTTCTAATGTTTGTGAGTCTATTGTATCATCTATAAATATGAAGTGAACAAGAATATGGGGGGGAGGGGATACACATACTTTTGCTTAGGATGACGGTGATGAAGAAGTTTACGTTCCAGCAAGGGGAGAATATCAGGGCGGTGCAGGACTAGTCGACAGGCATACTTTTGCCGGAGTTTGAACAATATGCTTTGAAGGGGAGGGATGTTGGCTAACGGGTAAACGGTGTCTGAGGGGATGCGTGGGTGGATGCCAAATATGTTACGGAGAATTCTTCTTTTAGTTGTGACCAGTTTGTTGAAGTTAAGTGCTGGGATGATGGATGTGATTGGGGCGTCGTATTCTAACAGGAGGCGCATGAAGGTTTTGTAGGTGTGGATTAGAGTTGAGCAGTAGGGGTCAGACAGCTTTCGGCGGAGCAGCTTGATTAGATTTAGTCTAGATAAGAGTTTTTGTCTGAGATGGTGAATGTGTTGGCCGAAATTCAGGGTTTTGTCAAGGTGGACCCCAAGGTATTTAGCACTGGGACAGAAGCGAAGGGATGTGTTCTAAATTTTGATTTGTATGTTATTTTCAGCTATGGCAAACATGGAGGTTTTGTGTTTGTGTTGGAAGAGCACTGCCTGTGTTTTTGTCGGATTCGGCTTGATGCGCCATTTCTGGAAGTAGGATTGGAAGATGTTGAGGAATCTGGTTGCTCTGCTATTGATATACGTGGTGTTTTTATGCGAGATCCAGTAGGCTATGTCATCGGCATAGAGTGCTATTGCTTCGGAGGTGAGTGAAGGAGTAGGGATGTCAGAGACGTATAGGGAGAACAGGAGAGGAGAGAGCACAGCACCTTGCGGGACACCCGCCTGCGGCGAGAAGGGTGGTAAATGGGCATTACCTACTTTGATGGAACATGTGCGGTTGGTAAGGAAACTATGGATGAGTTGAAGGAATGAAGGAGGGAAGCCGAGTTTGTATATGAGAACAGGGTGCCAGACTTTATCAAAGGCTCGTTCAATGTCAAAGAATATTGCTAGTGTGCAATGGCCGGCGTTGAGGGATGGTACTATTGCAGATGTGAGGCGGAGGACTGGGTTATTGTTGGAGTGATGTGGACGGAAACCGGATTGAATGGAAGGGATTAATGTTAGGGATTCAGTGAAATGGATAATACGATTTTGGAGGATTTTTTCAAAGAGTTTACTGGGAACAGGTAGGAGTGAGATGGGGCGATATGATGAAGGGGAGGAGGGAGGTTTGTTTGGTTTGGGTATCATAACCACTTCTGCTAGTTTCCAGAGGGATGGTAAATAGGATAAATGTAGGCAGGCGTTGAAAAGTTGGTGGAAGAGAGGTATGATTACGTGTTCAGGAGGTTTTCGGAGAAGGAATCGGGTAATTTTGTCGTGGCCGGGAGTCGAGTTTCGTTCAGATAGGAGGGCAGTTTTTATTTCCAGATCAGTGATTTCTTCTGTAAGTGCATGTTGTAATGATGTGGGTGCCAACGGAGAAGTGAGAATTGAAGGTATGGATGATTCGACTGTCTGTCTGAAGTTTTCGTCGAACAGTGGGTCGGTCGGTGGCGAGTAGACCTCACGAAGCTCGTCCACGAACATGGTGGCTTTTCCGTCGTTGCAGGTGGAAGTTTTATTATTGATGGTCAATGGATGTGATGAGTGAGAGTACTGCCCTGTGAGAACCTTAAATTTCTTCCAGTACAGACACCCACTCTTGTAGTCAAGCATCTCACAGGTGTGTAGCCATTGTCGTTGTCTTACGAATTTTCGCGTTGAGTCGATTCCATTCAGTCCGGAGCAAGGGGTTGGAATCTCGTTTGAGTTGTCTGAAGAGTCGTCGTTTGGCCTTGATAAGTGATACAGCCTCTGGCGGAATAGACGGTTTGTATGGAAAGATCTTTTTATTAGGTATCATTTCTATGGCAGCCGAAAAGGAAGATTGTATTTGTTTGGTGATGTGCTCTATGTCTGCAGGTGTAGTAATTTTGAATGGCCGAAAAAGTGGTAATTCTATGATTGTGTTGAATTTTTCCCAGTCTGCTTTTTGGTAGTCTTTGATTAGTCGGAACGGTTGGGTTTGTTTGGTTTTGATGAATTTTGAGGAGAAGATTATGGGAAGGAGGTCACTGGTGAGGGATTCGGCGAGGCGCGCAGAGTTGAGGGTATTGTGGAGGGATGGGCTATAGAGGATGTGGTCAGGGGGCGAGGTACCTTGGTGCGAGATGAAGGCGGGGTGTTGATGGGTAGGTGACAGATGTTGAGGGAGGTGATGGTATCGACTAGGATGTGGCCAGTGGGGTTACTCGCGTGATCGCCAAGTAGGTGGTGGCGAGGGTTGAAGTCCCCTAGGATGATAAAATGGCGAAAGGAGGAGAGATATTTTAGTAGGGTAACGAGGAGTGGTTCGGAGGGTCGGTGATATAGTGATGTAACAAGGAGTGGAGGGGAATTTTTCCTGAGGATATTGACAGCTATGCATTCCATTTGTGAAAAAGGATGAGGAAGATGAAATTGTACAGCGGAGAAGGAGTTACGGACTATGATGGCTACACCTCCACGGGCCTCACCAGGTCGGTCTTTACGTAAAGTGTTGAAGCCAGGTATTTTGATGTCAAGTGTAAGTGATCTGAAGGTTTCTGCCAGGGCCGCGATTTGAACGTCGTTGGCCACTAGTGAATTATGGAGTAGGGTCTGTTTGTGTTGAAAGCCACTGATGTTAACGAAATAGAAGTTTGTGGGACTACTCGTCATTGTCGTCTGGTCCATTATCACGTTTCGGGAAAATTGGGGGCGGTCTTGAAATTGTTAAATGCAGCTGATTATTATCCTGGGTTACCTTGACTGTACGGTTGAGGAATTGTCTTGTTTGTTGTGAGAGGTGACGAATGATCTCTTGTTTTGTTTCATGGATACAATTAATCAATGTTGAAAAAAAGAAGCCTGATTAGGTCGTCCTTTAGTATTAGGTCATCAATGGCGTCTTCGTCAATTGTCTCGGGTATGGGTTGGGGTTCGTTAGTGCACTTGATTTTTGCAGTCATTTCAGCAGATTTGGCCTGTATGGGTTTGGTTGGTCATTTGCGGGAGGTTGCATTGTGGGGGCCCTTGCAGTTTGAGCATGTTGGCTTTTGTTGTTTGTTGGGGCAGTTTGGAAGTGAGTGGTCGCCCCCACAATGCGTACATATTGGGGGCATTTATTACAACTGTTCGATGGGTGGTCATAGGACAGACAGTGTCCACACTGACCTGGGATAGGTGGTGGGAGAATAGATGGTTCGGCCCTGTAACAGAACATCTGGAAATAAAAACCTTCCTCCAGAAGGATATCAACAGTATAGAAAAAGTGATGATTCTCATCATCATTATGGGGTTGTTTGTTGCTCTTGATCTAATTCGAAAAAATTTGTGGAAATCTAGTTGTTGGCTCTGTAGAGATTCAGCGATTTCCTCGTCCGTGATGTCGTAGTCGACACCCTTGACCACGACAGAGAAGGAAGGGGGACGGGGTTGTTGGATAGTGGGATAGTTTGGTGGGGAGTGTGTGACTGACATGTGGGTATGGAAAGCTGCAGAAAGTTCGGATTGTAAGGTGGAGGATAGGTTCTGGACTTTTTACTATTAGGGAGGTACGGGTAATTTTGAGGTATTGTATGGGATATTTTATTCTTTGTTGGAAGGTTGCTGCTATTGTTTTTTGATTGATATTTTGTGGAATTTTGTGGACGAAATAGGTATGTAGTGGGCGTGGGTGACGAGGAGGATAGGGAGAGAATGGAGGAGAGTATGGGGGAGAGTGGTGAGAGGAGTATGGTGCTGCTGGCTCTGTGATGGAAGGAGAGGTAGGCATGGTAGGAGAAGTAATGGCTGCATCCATAGGGACCGGATATAGGGAGGGGGGGTGAGGGGTGTCATGCAGATGATTTAACTTTTTTGTTGTTGGATTGGTCAACGTTCCTGGAAATTTAATTTTCCCACGAGGTTGGGAAGCTGACTGACGGCTAGAGGAAGTTGGTGCACAAGTGGACTGGGTGGCTTGGGCAAATGTTGGTTTAGATGTTTTGGAATTGGTGGGTTGGGGGTCCATTGTGTAGTGTGTTGTTTGTGGCACGTGTACTCTGGGTTTGAGGTTGTCACCGTTAGGTATCGACAACCCCGGTGATACCCTAACAGTGCAGCCCGCGGAATATCCGCCTTTGACGGGTCGTTGGAGCGGGGTATTGCCCTAACTAGCCTCCGAGAGTGGAGTGTATTTGTGGTCTGACGACAGTTCCTTTGCAGTAAGTTGCTGGCGCGGTTGTTGATTTTGTAGCTGGTGGAAGGTCTCGAAGTTCTCGGCGACTGGAAGTTTCCTGGAGCAGCTGATCGGTGTTCAGATGTGTTTGGCTAGCAGGGAAACTCGTGGAAAGAAGCGGCGAACTCGTGGATGGAAGCGGCGAACTCGTAAACAGGAAAACACGCCCTACGAGGCTGACGCGGAAGTCAATAGCCGCGTCCGATGGGGTACTCGGCTGGCCCGAGCAGCAGGCAGGAACAGTGCGATCACGGATAGATTCTATCTGTGATCGATGTAGCTATTGATATTTCCTTGATGTGTGATGAGTCACGATTCTTGATGTGATGATGTTAAAAGATGAAGAACCACGAGAGCGATCGGCACAAGTACAGCGATGCGCCACGGTACAGATGTTGCTCGGCCGGAGGTTCGTCTCGAAGTGTGCCCGCTTCCTGCCTGCCTGAGCCTAACTTTCTTCTTCAGCCCGTGAGCTAGAGAATTCTTTGGTGAAGTATTTGCCTAGTTGGCATTACCTTCATTTTTACAGGTTGTATTTTTGATTTTGACTTTTTTCTTTTTCTTTTATTTCTAGGCTTTGTTTTGTACAACCTTTAGCTGGTTCTTCTTGGATGGCATAATTTTGTTTATTCATTATATTACGGTGTGTCTTCATGAAGCGTTCTGGAGCTAGAGGTAGCGGCCGAGCTCGCAATTATACGTGATAAGAGTTGCGTCAGCAGCTCGATGATGTTATTCATTTTCGGCCCCCACTGCAGGTCTGCTGCGATGTACTCGTAGCATCTATGCCGGCTGGATGTTCGGTCACGTGGGGTTGTGGTCTTCGCCTTCGTTGCTGGACGAGGCGGGATGCGGTGTCTTGACCAGTCTTCATCACTGTGCGTCGCAGCGTGCTTGGTTGTCTGACGACAAACTGCTTTGGTAACTTGTGATGTCGAGCCCTTTTCTGAGGCTGATTCCCCCTGCGGGTCGGGCGCCGACTCAGGACGAGATGTTACTTGTCTCTTCTGCAACCGTCGTTTCCTGCTGGGACATCCGCGGTAACATGCCTCGTAGTGCATTGCTTCGCGTAATGGTAGAAGCCCAGGCACCTGAAGCACTGCACGATTTCTTGCGTCTTCGGCTTGGTTGCAGTAAAAGTAGACTTACCAGCAGTTGCGGGACAGTTGTAATCTGTTGTAGAAGTTGTCTTGACGTTTCATTATAGATAATAGTCTTTCGCAGGTATGTTCTCCTCTTGCAACCTGTTAGTGACTGTTATCCAGTCAGTCAGGTTGCAGGGCATGATGATCAGTCCGTCTAGTCGCGGCCATGCGAGCAGCGGTAGATTGGTGCAGCGCAGCAGCCGGCCGAGTAGTCTGATACCATCACTGGTGAAAGCATAGATGGAATAAGTTGGACCCTCCTCCATGAGAGGTTCAGTGTCATCCATCTTGTCGTGAGATACAGGAGATTCCTGCACTGCATCCGCAGCTGGCGTGAACTGCGGCGTTGTCGGCCAAAACCGCGGCGGTCTCCGCTTTGCCTCCTCCACCATCTCGTCCAGACGAGAATAGGCCTCGGCAGGCGGCCGACAACCAACTCTTCTCCTGGCGACAGCTGTATACCGGCCACTCATTTTCTGAGTTGCGTGCTGCTTGAAGTACGTGACACACGAGTCGACCGCGGACCGAACACGCTCTCGCTGACGGCTTTGAGGAAGTTCCTCGAGGACAACAAAAAGGAAGGAAAATTATTGAGGAAGTTTCTGCAGGCAGCAGACAATAAGCAAGGAAATGCTACGAGGAAATACTCGAGACAAGGAAGTGATCGCCACGGCAGACCAAAGAAGTTTGAATATTATACACCGGCAGACAGGGAAGAAGTCCCGTCTTGTGCCCGCTGCTTGCTCTTCTTCTCCTCAAGTACCAGTCATGTAGTTATCTTAGTAGTCACTGCAGTGCTCACTCGATGCTCCTTGCGCCTGTTGTGCAATCTGGTAGCGTAGTCCCATATTCCAGATCCGACACACATACACACGCACTTATATATACATACATATATATATATATATATTCAGTGAAGATGAATTGTGGCAACTGTCGTAGGGTTGTGAAGATGGGAAAAGGTTGCGATGACTGTGGGGTTTGTTTTGATTTGAAATACTGTGACGTGGAATCTGAGAGTGAGGTACACCCTACTTGGAGCTGTAGGACGGAAAAGATGGAACTGAATCGTAGGAGTATCTCTTGTAGCGAATCCACAATGGCTGACTTAATTAAAGAACTCAATGTTTCGAAATCATCTGATGCCGCAACGGGACAGTTTCATTCCAACAAACCTGTGAACCAGCATACTAAGGTCGTAAAAAGAACACCAAAAAGATATTATTGTTTTGAAATAGCCACGGTAGAGGATTAAGAGCAATTTTACAGTCAAGCTTGGGCTCTGGCGTTGAGATGTGTAGTAAATGCAGGACTAGACAATATTGTGGATGAAATTTCAAAACAATAGAAAGCGTTTATTAAAGAGGATATACAGGTGAAGGGCAAAATAATACGAACGCCTGTGAAATAATGGAAAATCATTATTAATAGGGGGTTGGACCACCCTGTAACTGAAGTACAGATTTAATGCGACATGGGACAGATGCATAAAGGTCATGGACGATATTTAAATGTGTATTAAGCCATAATTGAGCCACCCCCATGCTTCAAAGTCGGCAAGAGGCATTCAGGATTGAACGCTTCTCTAGACGTTCTCCAGGCATAAACGCGTCCGGTCGTTTGAAAAAGAGCGAATGACGATTCATCTGACCATATTACCTGTTGCCACTGCTGTGGGGACCAGCCTTTGTGATCTCTGCACCACTGGCGTCGCTTGAAAGCATTAGTTGCTGTCACCAAGTGTTTACGCATGAAGTTCCCTTTTGACAGTTTTTGTTGAAACGGGATCATGGAGATGACTATTCATTTCGGATGTTATCTTGGATAGCGATTGCTTGTGCTTTTGGTCTACTATGCGCTTCAAGACCCGTCTATCCCTATCAGTAAGCTTTGATTATTTTTTTTTAAACTGCTTTACGTCTCTCAACAGCGAGGTCTTTAGAGACGGGAGTAAGCTTTGACTTTCGGCCACTGTTGTGCTTTGAAGACGCCGTCTTACCCTCTTTCGTGTACGCTGTCATAACTGTTGATACCGTACTCCTTGCAAACCCCAAAAGGATTGATGTTTCCGTAACCGATGCTCCACTTAAACGCGCTCCGACAATCATTCCTCTTTGGAATTCTGACAGGTCTGACATTTCAACTTGTCACAGACAGTTCGATAGATGCATGGAACGCAGGTGACTGCTGTTGAGAGACTGATACCTTCCTCTTCGCGCTCACTAGGTGGCAGACTTCTGTTGCAGGTGGCACGGCTGTACTGCAGGTATGAAATATGTCATACTTTTTCACAGGTGTTCGTATTATTTTGTCCTCCATCTGTATAATTATAGTTGTGGGTCCAGAGAACAGTCCATCCAGAAATATCAATTACTGTGCTAGAAAAGATATTGCCGGCATTGCCAAAACACCTTCCACACCAATGTTGGTTTTGTTGACCTTTTCAAGAGTTACAGTCAACACTTGATACGTGGGCATGTATAAGGTACACAGCAAATATGATGCGTGCGTTCTGTCAGTCTGATCGTACATAAAATTGATGTGATAGATGGTATTTATCAAGAGATTAACGCTGCGTTACAATACTCGTCCTTCTTCCTAACGTTTCTACCAAGCCTAAGGTTGTCTTCAGGAGACTTAGCCTCCTGCTGAGTCTGCTAGATACTGGTGTTTTGCTCGTATTTATGCTGTGGAGACTACCGATTCTTTTTTAAAAAAAAAAATCTAATACCCAGAGATATGAAGTTTGAGACTTAATGTCTATGGTCAAAGAGTTATTTGTTAATTAACAAACATTTCCATGCCTGGATAAGATCAACTCCAGTCTCCGGCAGACTCAGTATGAGGCTAAGTCCCCTGAAGACGACCTTAGGTATAGTCGGAACGTTGGAAAGAATGAGGAGCATTATGACGCAGCGTTAATCTCGTGAAGATTTTTATACCAGCATGACGGCTGCGAAAACAGCAAAATCTTTTATGATATGATAAATGTTTCTTGCCTCCTCCCACGGACTGCCCTGGAATGTTCGCTGCAAACAGAAGATAATAGAACTTATTGCCTGTAGCATCAGCATAGGACGGTTGTATCTGCACCCAACACCGGTGTAGTTGGTGAGGCCAAAAGTCAAGAGTAGGAAGAGCTATTTTAGGATTGCTTCTAATAAATAATATTAGCGTAAAAAAAAAAAAGTTCTAAATTCGCTCTGTTTTATCAGAACATTAGGGTATCTCAGACAAAACTGATAAGTTAGTGATATCTATAGAAGAAACTCCAAAACCATTGAATCTTCATGTAAGTATCATATGTCTGACAGAGTAACATAAAAAACTATATTATAGTGCTGAGTATTTTATAGCTCCCAGTGGAAACTTCAATATATTTTGTAATAAACGTAAAACAGTTCTCATAAATTCAACACAGACCAAAAGGAAAATATCCTCTGCGGTGACTTGAACATAAATTTTGCTGCAGAATGTTACCAAACATTATTTTCTAGTAATGCATAGATAATTCAATCTCTGTCAACCTGTAAATTTCCCTGCTAGAGTGAAAAAAATAGTAGCACCATTATTGATAATTTTTTTATAACTTAACTTAGACCACAACCCGAAGGTTGGTTGGATCCACCCGAAGGAGGCATACTAAGCCATTATGTTAGAGATAGGGCAGCCAGTTCCTTTCCTCTGGGACCTACTGTTTAACGTGAAATCCGAACCACGGAGCGGCCTGGCGTAGCTCATATAATCAAACACAACTCTCAAAATTCCTGCGTCTGTTGGGATTCGAACCATGTACCGGAGCAGCAAACGTTTTTAAAGCAGGCGCCTTAACCACTGAACTACCAGACCACTTCTAATATTGTTATAGGGAAAAGTAAATTATAGAAACATGGAACAGTTTCAGTGGAATATGGTTTGTCAGACTACACTGTTCGAATACATTTGTACACTGGGAAAACGAAATAAAACAGAATAGGATTTATTAAAGTTAAGCCATTAAACAACAATTCAATAAAAACTTTAAACAATGAACTTCTGGATGAGAAATGGAACCCAGTGATTAAAATAACAGGTTAAAACAATAATTAACTTATTTTCACCAAACGATTTTTGGAAATTTATGAAAGGTGCCTCCCTTCAACTCTATTTCCAGTTGGTTAGTAACCACTATACAAGAAATGAATAACTGGATAACAGTATGTATTAAAACATTTTGCAAGCATAAAACAGAATTTTGTGTAGAAGCTTGGAATACCGATACTTAGCTTCACAGAAGGAATAAAAACTAACTATAGGAGAATTTTAATCAAAGTATGTAGAGAAGTTCAGTATTTGGCTGTAAACAAGGAGATTAGAAGGTCAGATAAGTGTGTGGAATATAATTAAAAGAGAAACCACTATATCATCTCCTGACATAAACTTATAATATTAAGCATTAACAAAAAACCAGTAAACCCACTTCTACCTGTATATGGTAACTACTTCTTAACGGTCGCTGAAAAAATAAAAGGAACATTTATACAGATGCTGTAAATAAATAGTTAAGTCCTTGTCATCAAACGCAGCATTTACGTCAGACAAAATTAAATAAAAAAAAAACCCAATAAATTCTTCAAAAATAAAAAGTCTTTTAGCTATGATGAGATTTTCCCCCCATATATGAGAAATAATATAGCATCAGTATTAACAAAGTTATAAGTTATATTTGTAATAGTTCTTTTGAAAGAGGTATCTTTACTGACTCCAAACAATAAGTCAATAATCAAACCACTTTATAAGCAGAGTGATACCTTGAAGACTTAGAACTACAGACACATATGACTTCTGTCAGCATAGAGATTGGAAAAAGACTCCTACAAGATAATGAAAAACAATTTATAAGTTTGTAAGTTTAAAACAACAATAAAACAATTTATAAAGGAGAAATTCTTTATTTATTTCTTAAACACTTTTGCTCATAAGGAATAAAACAGAATAATAATAAAAAATATAAATGTTTTAACAGTGTATTATTTCTGATTGTTATAAAGTTGACCAAATATGGAGCTTCCTGATTAAAAAATATTGTGAATTTATTTCTTGTATCAAGCTTCTTTACAAGCATTAGCACCCAAACAAGAAATTTTTACAAAAACGGCTCCCTCTCGTTCACCCTGAGGTTCACTTTCGACAAAGAATGAAATTTTATCGTTCCACAAATAATTCTACAACTATGTGTTGCTAAAATTATGTTATCAATTAATCCTGGCGCAGAATTAGTTTGTAATCTTTGAGCTAAAATACTACTCTTTTTTTTCTGATCTGTTTGCACTTGAAACTCTGGATACGATTTTAGAAGATAAGATAAGTTGTGAGCGGTAAAGTTGAAATTTACATCATCTTCAGCCAACTGGCAGTACGAAGCGCTATATTCTCCTCCTTCTTACCAAGTTTTCAGCATTCTATGCACCCAGAACACAGTATTTTTGATTTTGGTGTATTGTTAGCTCTTCATCTAAAATCAGTGGGAATTTGAAAACTTTTTCGTAGAAAACGGCACTGTTTGCAATGAGCAACTGAAATGAAATGGCCTCGTCTACAATTGGATCTGACCGCTATTGTGAATGGTACTGGCGAAATCCTGGATCGTGAGCTGATCTAGTGTGAACGGGCTTTCGGCTTTTGAGGTATTCACGTCTTATACTGGAACCGACCTCAGCCAATTTTTCACTCCACTGAACAGTTAACCAAATTCTGCCGACTGATTCTGCTGACGGAAGTGTCTACTCTGGCCCAGATTTCGATAGATTTCTCTTTAGTTCCCAGTATATTTAGTTGCCAGATGGACAAAATTGACGTTCTTGAATCGTTTTGTGAGAAGTTTGTATTGGGGTTTATTATTATGTTTGGTAGTGGAAGAAGTGAATTGGAAAATGACATTTCTTTTCAGAGAGGGAGGCTGTGTGATAATTCTCTACGTTGTCGTCCAAACTCTTGGGACAGACAGTAACTTTTGAGGAATATTTCAAAATGCAGTCGTAAACTTTTTTATACTTTGGCAGGAATCCGACCGTCTTTAGAAAAACATTTGTATTTCAGGAAATGTATTTCTCCAGAAGACCTATCAGTAAATATGCCGATTTTACTTAATGCAGGTGCATATGACTTGCTCTCCGTTCCCCAACCACTAACATATGTAATTCCCCAAAGGTTTTGTAGAGAAAGAGTTCTTTTGAAATTTAAAAAAGAATGAATTTAATCTGTACTTAAGTACCGGCAGGAACCGAGCTTAGCGGGTGACCGGTAAAGCTCTGGCTTCGCAGTCGTGAGGACGCCGGATCGAGTCCCCATCCAGCCATCCAGATTTGTGTTTTCCTTGGCTTTTCCACATCACTACCGGTGAACGCTGCGATGATTCCCTCAAAAAGGTTAATTACTTCCCGTTCTTTGACCCCAGTCCTTTTAGGACTCTAATGACCTCGACGTCGACGAAGCCAGACGCAAAAAAATGGTATGGAGCAATAGGAAAATATATTTTTATTTTTTTAAATTCCATAATAATGTAGACTACTTTTTAATTTTCAAAGGTATACATAATTAGTCAATATAGTGTGGCCTGTCGTTATCTCAAATCAGAAATGTATGAGATGATATGGTTTGAAGGAGAAAGATCATATTTTATGTACAATTTACTGAAATATCAAAACAAGTGGTAACATGTGTTTATTGCTGGAAATGCATTTCTAATACGGAGCGTTGTGGGTCAGCGGTAACGCTCTGACGTAGAATTCTTTCGGAGGCAGATTCGAATCTCCGTTCGGCCATCCAGATTTCATGTTTCCCCGAAATCCCTCCAGGTGAACTCCGGGCTGTTTCTTTGCCGTTTCTAATGACCAAGACGTAGAAGATGTGTAAGAGGAGCCGGAGGTTAACAAATCAAAAAAATCTCATATTTTTTACCGAAAATTAGTTTGAATCTTCCTAAGCAAGATAATCTTTGATGCAGCGTTATGCTCGTCCTAGAAGTTGAGTAATTACTATTTTTATACGTGCCTGCAAATCGTGGGCGTGGCCACTGAATGCATTTTTAATCTTGGTGAACATACTACATATTCCTTTTCTAGAAATCAACAGAATATTAAACGTTTTCGTTAACATAACAATTCTAAACTGTAATTAATTTACAGATTCTTTTTAAGTGATCTTTAATTGCTAATAGTTGCAGTTCGATTTAAGTGAGTTTTAAACGTTCATCCCCTCCTCGCACCGAGCGTGGTGATTGAACGGTTAACGTTCTCACCTTGTATTCGGGAGGACGCGGGTTCGAATCCCCGTCCGGGCATCCAGATTAGGGTTTTCCATGGTTTCCCCAAATCACTCCAGGCGAATTCCGGCATGCTTCCTTAAAAAAGGCCATGGCAGAATTCCTTCTCGTTCCTTTTCCCCAGTTCCATCCCACCTCCAATGACCTTGGCCGTCGACGAGGCGTAAAAAAAAAAAAAAAAAAACAAAGCCCTCCTTGCACGGTCGCCAGATTATAACGGTCAACCTATGCTAGAAGTCTTCTTACGTTTTTCAGCTTTTACTTATTTGGTATGTCACACATAAATTACAACTCTAAATCACCCCCCCCCCCGTTTACAAATAGGATAATTTTATTTACGTGTTATTTATTTCTCTAAATTCTCCCAGCAAAGAGGGTACTATTAGCATCATTATTATTCCTCGATTCACTAAAAGTGGGTGTCGAAGGATGCGTTGTACCTATCGTAATGTGAAATCGCTTATGCATCAGAAGGGATATGGCAGGAGGCACCCATGGTACCTGGAGCGATCTGGGAAAACCATGGAAAACCCAGATCAGGATGGCTACAGCGGTTTATGGAGACCTACTCCTGTCGGTTCTAAGCTTTCTTGCTCGGTAAATCCTTTCTACTCTAACCCCTCCCTAATCTTTCGTGGAAAAAATTAGTATTGAAATGAATAGGTTCTTTCCCTGATTTCTCTTATCTCATTTTTTCAGTCATTCCCAGATATGAATGTTGCTGGTAATAATGTGTGTATGCTGTCGTCCTGAAATAGCCCTGTCGTGAATTTTTTTAATTAGCTTCTGCGGAGATCAACGCCTAGGGTGTACCAGATCATCCCAACCTAACTACTTCAACATCGCAATTACTCTTTCTCTCCAACTATTTATACCTGTAATGAATCGGGAGGCTCTTCTTTGGACCTTCTCTAAGGCCTCCATAACCCCTTTGATGGGGTCCCCATGCAGAAGAACAATTTTCTAAGTGAGGTCATACCAGTGCTTTTCATGCAATCGATTTAACTTCCGGTGTACATTGTTTTAAATTACGTCGTAGAAATTGGAACATAGGTAAGTTGCGGAATCTATAGTTCTTAAGACAGTGCCATTAATTTTATATTCAGAGCTAAATGGTGTAACCCTTATATGCATGACCTGGCATTTTTTTCGGGTGGTCGCGGTTTCGAATCCTCGCTAGGCCAGCAGATTTCTGTTTTCCATGTTTTCCCGAAATCCCTCCAGGCGATTGCCGGGATGGTACCTTGAAATAACCACAAACGAATTCCTTTCCGTTCTTTGCCCCCTGTCCTTTGCCTCCTCTAATGACCTCGACAGTTGGGTTAGTGGAACGTATGTATTGGAGATTCCTTCGTTTCCATGCGTCCATTTGGCTAATTATGAAAGTACATCGAATTTGCTCATGTTGTTTGGCGAAAACGTTGAGGAGGAAGTTGGTGACCGCGAGTTTGGGTATTGGATTGGTCCCTTTTCCTCTTCTATCAATTTTTATCGCGTCTGTCAGTTTTCTGCGTCTGTGAATCCATAGTTTTCTTTGAATATGCCTGTTATGATACGATACAGACGACGTATCCCACAGTGGTTTCCTCTCGTGCACCAACATCGTCATTGAGTCCATTACTATCGGAACGCAAAACGTAAGTGGAGCAAAAGGAAGAAGTGAAGGCAAGCCAATGAATTTAAAGCACTTGTACCTCCAGCTGACGTAGAGATCACAACAAAACAGATGGCGCAATATTGCACACAGGCACTTTTGGCCGAAGACGAAAGACGGTAATATTTGGTGCAGTTCGGCCGAGTAGGTCACCATGGTGCAATCTCTTCCACTGGAATCAATACTGTCGTGTACTTTTGTTTGTTTGGTCGATATCGGTAGTATTCGGCTGACAAGGGGACCTTACGGTCTCGGAAATTCAGTTTGGGATGAGACTTCGCAGGTTAGTAGTATACCTTAAGAGTGTCCACCCAGTAAAGTAGTAAAGCGCACTAGTCAGAATATGCCGAGAAAAGGGACTCTAAAGTTTTGCGCGCTATTCATATACTGGTTGATATGGATGCCATACCAGCACAGCGAAGTGACTGACTCTGTAGTGAACTCGCTTGGGGGTGGTCCGGGTTCGATGCTACCTCCGTAATATTTTTAATTGTTTTAAAAATTATAACAACTTTTAAATAAAGTTAATGATCTAAAAATATCATCAATTAAACCATAAATAATTTTTTATTTATAACATGACCTGTACAGCTAATTAAAATGTAAATTAAAGATAATATTTTATTTCAAAAAATTGAATAATTTCAAATGCATATTTAATGGAGGTAAATTTAAATTACCACTATATTAAAATTTCGGGTAGGGTTTTATTTATATAAAAAATTTACAATACAGTCCCTATTTGTCAATTTTTTTATTTTATAGACAAGCATTAGTTTGATAATTATCATAAAAACATTGAAAACAAAAAACATTTTGTCATCTTGCTCAATTTATAAAGGGAGATTGTTTAGACGAATAATATTTTTGTAAAAGATTTTCTGGAAAATATACTTTATTCACATTCGTGAAAATTTGTCTTTCGTCAGAAAGCCTGGAAACGTACAAGGCGTAAAGGATTACTTTATTAGAAATACGCGATGACATTTGATGACGTTCTGTTCGCTGTAACAATATTTTTAGGTCATTAACCTTATTTAAAAGTTGTTACAATTTTTAAAACGTTGCCAGCGGTAGCATCGAACGTGAATCGTCCTCACAGCAAGCGAGTTCCCTACAGACTCAGCCACTTCGCTGTGCTGGCATAGTGTACAAATCAACCAGTATATGAGCGTCGCGTAAACCTTTAGAGCCCTTTTTCTCGGAATCTTTTTGCTAGTGCGATTTACTACTTTACTGGGCGTACACCCTTAAGGTATACTCCTAACTTGCGAAGTCTCATCCTAAACTGAATTTCCGAGACCATAACGTCTCCTCGTGAGTGAGAAATCAGTCGAAGTCGGTATCAATGTAAACGTATCCTAGGGCCTTTGAGTGTGTTGTTCATGGGATTGTGCTAGGTAAATTAAAAGACTATTGTGTTAGTGGTAGGCCAGGACTTTGGTTTAAATCGTTTCTTGAAAATATAAAGCAATGTGTATCCTTGAAAGGTGTTATTATTATCATTATTACTCCACGATTCATTAAAAGTGGGTGGCGGAGGGTGCATTGCACTAATCCCAATTTGTAACCATTTGTGTATACGAAGGGATATAGGGGATACGGCAGGAGCCGCCCATGGGCTATTTTTAGGAACCATCACGGCATTCACCTGTGACGATCTGGGAAACCCATGGAAAATCCATGTCATGATGGCAGGAGGGGTTTATAGATACCTACTCCTATCGGAATCTAAGTTCTCTGACTCGTTACCTCCTTCCTATTCAACTCCCTAATTGCTCGTGGAAGAAAAAAGACTATAGAAATGAATCGGTTGTGGTCCTGATATCTCTTATCTTATTTTCTCGGGTAGATATTAATATAGCTGGTAGTAATATGTGTTTGCTGTCATCCTGAAATAGGTAAGTCGTGAATTTTTCAATCAGCCTTCGGTGTTCCAGGTATTCCCAACCCAACTCATTCAACATCGCACTTACGCTTTCTCTCCAGCTGTCACAAATCGGACAGCTCTTCTTTATACCTTCTCCAATGAACCTCTTTTAATAGCGACCCCATACAGAACAACAATATTCTAAGTGAGAACACACCAGAGCTTTCTATGCAATCGTTTTTACTTCCGGTGTACATTGATTTAAATTACGATATAGAAATCGGAGCATATGATTTGCTTTCCCAATTACCTTCTCAATATGCTCATTCCACAACAAATTATTACGAATTGTTACCCCTAAGTATTTAACGGAATCTACCGTTCCAAGGACAGTGTCATTGATTTTATATTCAGAGCATAATGGTGTCGCTTTTTACTTATATGCATGACTTGGCATTTTTTAGCGTTCAACTTCAGCATCCAGTCCTTGCACCAAGCGATTATTTTCATAACATCGGCTTGTAACAAAGCTCAGTCGTCCTGGGTTTTTATTTCACGATAAATAATAGCATCATCGATAAAAAGTCTTTTTTTTTTGTTGCCCTTACTACGTCGTATAAATCATTAATGTATATGAGAAACAACAGAGGCCCTATCACACTCCCATGGGGAACCCCGGACTTTCGATCAGTGATGAACGCTCACCGTCGAGAACTACACACTGTGATCTACCCTTCAAAAAGATTGCAGCCCAGTCACATATTTGTCTAGATATACCCTTAACTACGAAGCTGCGTAAGTAATCTTGTGTGAGGCACAGTGTCGAATGCTTTTTTAAAAATCTAATAGAACTAATTCAACATGGGATTGCTTATCTATAATCCGGCACAAGTCATGAACTAAAAGTGCCAGTAGTGTCTAGCAGCATCGGCCTTTTTCTGAATTCATGTTGATTTTGGTTTAAAAGTTACCCTTCATTAAAAAATTCACGACATTTGAATATATGATATGTTTTAAAATCCTGCAAATATTGAAGTTTACGAGATTGTTCTGTAATTTTGAGGATCATTAACAATCACACTTTTAAATACTGGACTTCCGATGGCGGTCTTCCATTGACCGGGTAGGTGTCCTTGAACCAAGGAGGCGGTATATAATTTCATCAAATACGACGCAATTTCCTTTGAGCACCTACAGTATAATCTACTAGGAATACCGTCTGGTCCTAGAGCCTTATTGGTTTTTACATTCTTAAGCAGTTTTGTTATTCCATCGGCGTCAAGAACGAGATCTTTCAATTATTTTGTCGGTACGCTTCTTAAATATCGGAATCACTTCTACATTTTCTGTTGTGAAAACTTTGTTAAAGATATTATTCAAAATTTCTGCTTTCTCTATACTAGATTCCGATTATTTCCCGTTTTACTTAATTAGTGACGGCATAACTTTACGAGAGTCTCTTATTGCTTTGATATATGACCAGAATTTTTTTCATTAGTAATTAGATATTCAGATAAATTCCTGACTTAGAATTTTTTTAAAGCATCTCGCATTGCCTATCGCACTTCCGCTCGCAACTGGACTAATTTAAGGCGATGTGATGAGCCCTCCGATTTTTTTACCGTGGTATGTAAATACCTTTGCTTCGTGAGTAAAGGTTTCACCTCCTGATACAAAAGAGGTTATAAAACTCAGAATGGGGAATAGTAAAATGTGGTGTACCTGGCCCCTGCTGTTCTTAATTTACATCAATGATTTCCAACGCATATTAGGTCATAGTGAATACATGTTGTTTTTTTTTTTGTAAATGATACTAGTATATCATTGAAACATCCATCAGTACAGAGCCTTGGAAATATAGCAAATAAATTAAATCTTAATGTAAAAAAGACAAAGTTACTTCAATTTGCTGCAAAAAAATTAAGGAAAGGACAGCTATAACGTGACATCTGAAGGAAAAGCAATCAACGAAAGAAGTTTCACAAAATTCCTGGGTGTATACATAGATAACAAGTTGAATTGGAAGCAACATATTCGGTAACTTCTTAATAAACTTAATTTTGCAGCATTTTCAGTGAGGATAATAAATAGAATAGCTGACGTTTCTCAAAGAATTATTTGTGGCGCAAGGCCACTTACATCATGCAGAAATATGTTTAGAAGTCTAGGTTTACTTATGCCACACGTATACTTATATACTCCCTACTAATGTTTTAGTGGAAAATTCTGAACGCTTCATGCTGACATACACAGCTATAATCTTCTTCTTGGCATTAATCTCGCATTGCAGGGTCTGCTTTACTGGACTTCTTCTTCCATTGGCATTAATCTCGTATTGCAGGATCTGCTTTACTGGACTTCTTCCATTTATGCCGATCTTGTGTATTTTCAGGTGAGGCACTGACTATAGCTGCATGTTCTCCCGCAAGGTGTTCAGCCAGCGCTTCCTGGATCTCCCTCAGGACTATCTAATGCTTTTCTCACAACTGAAATGTTGTTGCTGCGTAGTACATAGCCGTTCCATCGCATACGACCCTCGCCCATTTTCTCAGGGATTGGAGCCACACCAAATACCGCCCGAACGTTCTCACTCCTGATGCAGTCGAATCTAGCGAGTCCCAGAGTTCAGTTAATCATCTTCATATCCGTGACATGCAGTGTTGTTGATGTGTGAGAGTGTCTGACCATCCGAACAGATATAAACAGACTCGTCAATTGGAACTCCACACTCCATTCACTCGGTCTTCCGTACATTAAGTCGCATGTCGTGTTTGTCGAGGGAAGTTTTCCATCGTTGGATTTTGTAACTGCCTTCAAACCAAAAATTAAATGGAATTGGATTTTATGAAGCACTTATAGTAAGCTAGAGTTTGGTTGAATATGATCTGGTATGTTTGTTTCACAATTAACTGTAAATCAGTGTATATAGACTTTGTTTAATGAAAAGAAATTATTTAGAGACCATTTAATATGTTTAAGAACAGAATTGTGCAAGAGAATTGCTTAAATGTTCGTAATTCCAAGTATTAATGCAAGTTACGATATCTAAAGGACAATTTACGATAGTTTAAAATGATTTCTGTGAATAATTTTGTGTTTAAATATCTTTATTTTCCATTTCTGGCCATTTTGTAATGATGTTAAATGATTATGTATTAATTCTGATTGTTTTTAATATGTTTCAATTGTTTAAGTATTGTTAATGTTCGAGAAATATCTGGCGGAAGCTT
This sequence comes from Vandiemenella viatica, assembly GCA_031002005.1. Lineage (NCBI taxonomy): Eukaryota > Metazoa > Arthropoda > Insecta > Orthoptera > Morabidae > Vandiemenella > Vandiemenella viatica. The sequence continues at coordinate 159,694,581 of CM061921.1, forward strand.
TTGAAGTGTTATAGAAATTTCGATAGAGTTTATATAACGATCAACCAAGGCAGAGTTAGTTAGTTTTTTTGGCAGAGTTTTTCACCGACTGTAATATCTGTGGAAGGAGTGTTGTATACAATCGCTGGATTCATGTAAACAGTATCGTTGACGTGTTTTCTGAAAGTAAACGCAAATTTAAAATGAATTTTATGGTGGAAGATTATTTATCTTATTAATTAAACCACCAACCATCTTATATTTGCTTTTCAAATTCTTGACGACATTCGCAGGCAATCATGATACCATTAGCATAAGGCAGGCATGTGGCGTGACTTTCATCAATACACAGCTACAATAATAGGAATAAATATAACATTCATAAAGATTACAAGTCGTTAACAATTATGTAGAAAATCATAACATTCACTGGAGCTTCTTTAAATCATTTTAACCTGTGGAAGAATTTTCTCCTTGTAATGAAGGATGACTGAGAAAATATTATATACTTATTTGTGGAAGAAGAAGGTAACAAAGTTGTTCACAATTAACCAAAAAGGTGTATGGCTTTTCTTTGTGCTGAAACCGTTTACAAATGCAGCAATTACATTATCTAGAAATTGCACTCATATCGTATAGTATCTGACATGGGGTAATATGTATCTGCAGTTTACAGTGGAAATCGATTATACTAATGGGTATTTAATTAACTAATCGGTTATAGGTAGTTTTTAATGTTATTTATTTGTTAATAATTGTATATAGTTCCACATCCCCGAGACTATTTTCACATGGAATCAAAATTAACATATCTGATATAATCTAAATACTTCTGAAAATATAATAAGTGACTAGTGCAATCTGACGATGCTGTAAAATGTCGTCAGCCCTATAATCACTGATTCATCCTCATTTCATGTGCTGAAATTTTATCTGAAAAAACTCTCTACTTCTTGAGCCTGTGCCTTTTTATAATTGTACCTAGAATCACCGTCAATTTCTGCCATCAGTTAAATATTCATTCTTAATTTTAGGCGATGCTGCTTATACCTGCCAGAATTTCTTCGTGATGCCTTTTTGCTTCTGGAACCGTTGACACCGTTTGGTTTGTACCATCTGGCTTTATTAAGGAAAAATCTTACACGTTTTGTAGCTTGATCTTTGTTTTACCACTTACGTAAAGCTTCCCTCTCTCTCTCTAATGTATTTGAAATCTCTGCTCCCTTATATTATTAATTTTATTTCCTTCCCAGTGAACACCTGGTACAGTTAATTCCGAAAAGTAATGATAATCCTACTCTAGCTATGAATTCCTAATATAAATTTAATTCTTCCCTAGGGCTTCATGTTTACGTATTTTCTCACTACGGTAAGCAGCCAAGATCCGTACCTTCGCCTTCGTTTTCTCGAAAACTTTACCTCTAGAAACTTTGCACAAACACTGATAAATAGGAGTGATCTGAGTATCCCTTCGTGTACAGTATGAATACTCCTCTATCTCTGAGGTATATTATACTTCTTGGGAAAACATCATTGTCTATTAGTCCCGGTGTCCACAGGCATAATCCTTCGCGAAGCAAAACCTCTGCCTCCAGATTTACCCGACTAATAGCTGAACCCGATCACCTGTATCAGTTCCACCTTGGCACAGTCACTATCTTTCTCGAGTTACTGTAACCCGCGTTTCTATTGATCTTATTTCCCACAATCTCTATCCTAGTCTCAAAGAACTACCAAAGCGTTGGACAATTGGTTTAATTTAACTCTTCTATTTTTCAAGACGATATCCATACGTTTGTTGTTTTTTTCTTTTGTTGTAAACCACATTCAGAGATTAGTAAATGACGGGTGAGTTCTAGGTGTGCTTCGCCGTTTCTGAAAGAGTAATGAATAATATATAAAGTATGCAAGGAAACCTTAAATAAAATGTTGTATTTTGAGTCAAGACGAAAACAACGTTGATGGGATTAGCAAGCTTCATTAAAAAGTCTTAACCAGGGCGCAGCACGTTTGCGACGGGTCAGTGGGTGGGTCGAGTATTTTTGAACGCACTAAGCCTTCCTCATTGCGTGCTGATAGCAATCTCTCCGACGGTTATTTTACTTATCGCACCTCCACTCCCTGTTACTTTTCCTTCACCAGACCGCATTTTGCAGCAAATATCACGACACGGCAATGCAAACGAGAATCGTGTTTTTATACTGAATCTTATCTTGAATATAAATTCCAGGAATTGAATACAAAATAACGGAATACAATTTTGTTTTGTTTTAAGTAACATCATCAAAGTACTTAAAAACAGATTTAATTTTGCTGAATTCAAAGTAGTGTGAAATGAATAATACTAAAATGTTCTAAAACTTCCCATTAGTTTTTCACTATTATGGGAACACTGAAAGGCACATGGTGAATTTATAGTTGCTGTACAGCTCATAGCAAATGATACAGTATAACGGTATCAACTTAAAAGATGACTGCGGAATTCATTATAATTTTATGCTTGTTGGCTGAAACTGATATTTTTATATGCATATTGCAAATATCGTCGGATAAATATCTAAAACTGATTTAAAGTAAGAAATTTGATAAATATTTGACATCTGTGTCAAACTGAACGTTTTTGGCATAACATTTGGAGATATGTTCATAGGAAATCCATCCACTTCATTCATGATCTGTGATAGAATGCTATCTGCTATAAATCACTGAGAAAAGAAAAGTAAAACAAACTGAGAAATGGAAAAATCCAATGGAAAAAAAGTTTAGTCTCTAATGGTGTCGGTTACTGAAGCGTACTTAACTGTTGGTTCTTCACTGTCTTTTCAAGGTCATAACTGTGTAGTATCCATCACAGTAACAGCTGAAAGTAAAAAAAAAAAAAAAAAGAGCATTTATTAGTGTATACACTCGCATGAAGTGAAACTTCTATATACTTTTCTATGTATTTTTCCATCGAATTTTTTTATTGTTTTGATGTTTCTTCCACATTCGAGTTAACGAACGATTCTATCTTTATTGCATTTGTACAGTAAATAGGAACGTTGTTGAATCATTTACTTATATTAATAATGTATGTCTAGTATGGTTCCAGTTTAACGGAGAAAACGGGAATTTACAAATGTAAATAATAAGAAGAATTTGTGGCTATGGAGGAATTTATTTCCTCAAATATTCCAGTTGAAACAATTTATTTTTAAATTGATTGTATGGCACCTATCATAAAAAAACTTGTTAATTCTTTGAAGCAAAACAAACTAGCAATTCGGTTAATTTTATTAAAAATTAATCTGTAATGTTATTAACAGCAGATATTAGAAAAACGAAATGCATGCAGGAAATAAAAATAGTTTCATTATGTACGGATCAAACCCATAACCTTTCGTATACTGACACAATCATATGACCAAACAACTAAGCGACGCGGCAACCTTTGCGTAAATGACAATTGTAACACCCAATTTCTAGTAAAGGAGGGCCCACATCTCTTTGTAAGTTATTCTCGTAAATTAACTAAAATTATTAAAAAGTTAAGACACACTTCGCTAGATTGTCAGGAACCCTAGATTAAAGAGTATTGCATCGAGCCATAGTCTATATTTTGTGATTTGTTTGGAGCTTTGATATCAGGGAACAACTTAGACAAAATTATTTGATAATCGTTCTTACAATCAACAGAGCATCAGAACAATAAAAGCTTTTTTTGAAAAAATAAAAACAGTTTACAGACAGTCCCTATGTCGATGATGATTATTAGTGTTATTAATATTAATTTATACTAGTGACCGTTCAGGGGTAGAAATTGGACCAAACTTCATTAAGTTATTTAGTTTCTTTCATGAAATAGTAATAATCATTCATTGAATTATTTCTATTTCGTTTGATGCGAGCATAGATATATTATATACTGTATACATTGACGTCGTTGGCTGCGAGCGTGTAACAATACGTTATTAGCTTTTGTTGTTTGGCTTAATTCCATGTAACACCTATAAAATTAAAACGATACACTCCACGCGTGACTGTATCCTAAACCTTAGCTTCTGAACTAACCATAGAAAATGATGAAATGTATTTATCGACGGTTCATTTGAATTTAGTACATCATACAATGATTTAAAATATTTATTTTGACTTAAGGCCGGAAAACTGCTTTAGCTTTATGACAACATGAAGTAAATGCAGTCCTTTTACCTGAAGTGACTTCTGATTGGAAATGTTTTGCATTGCAAATCCTGTATTGTAAATTCGAAACTATAAAAATTTCGTGGAATGACATTTAGTGCACATTTAAATGTATTGTAAAATTATTATCTTTACTGTTCCTCATTTATTAAAACACAAAAAACATTTACTTTCAGCATTTATTCAACATATTATAACAGAATATTTCCAAGCACTATTCGTCCGCTATATTCATCATCTTTTTTCCTATGGACTTGCTCTCTTCATCTGTATCCGCCAAAGATGTTCTTTTAACGCAATGCTCTTTGCTCATCCGTAATAACTATTACCGTATCTTTTCCGTTTACAAAAATAAAAGAAATTAAACAAACACAAAAATTCTTACCTTTAAATATACAAACATAAAACAATAAAACTGAAATAATACAAACAAAAATGTAAGGGACTATGTTTCCTTACAGTATCCATCAAAATGGTTTCGCCATTTTGTGTGTTCGCTATTTAAATTTGGTATATTATCATTTTGGATTTCACACAAATAAATATTCCTTCTTCTCTCTCTCTCTCTCTCTCCGACCTATCAATGTTCTATATCGAGGCATAATGGAAGTTGGAGCAAATATCTGAATGGTACAAAAAATCCGTATTGAAAGTACTGAAATTCAAAAATCAAAAGACACTTAACCAAAGTTTAACCTTTTAAATAACAAAAAGACCATATAATATCTGGCAAAATCGATACATTGCTTTTCGAAGTGTTCCTTTTATAACTTCAAAGATTAATCTCTACTTTATGTGAGTCTTCCGTTTCATCAAAGACCAAAGAGTATCTAAATGCTGGGAATACACGTCAGAACGTTGGGTCAGATCCTATTTCGCGCGCGCACAAGTTAATTTATTTTTATAATGCATTTGAATCATGTGTTAACTATGCTTGTTATATATTTTTCTTTACTGTTGACCAAGATCACAGACATTGGCAGAATAGCTAAGTGTGACTGCAAATATATATATATATATATATATATATATATATATATATATTTTAGCTTTCTGCACTTCTCTCCATATAAATTTTAACTATACCAAATCTCACACTCCTCCTTTTTCGCAATATTCTTAAAAAGGGATCCGAAGTTTTCGCTTAGTGTATTAATATATAGATAAGGTATTTCTGCACTTCTTCTCCCTATAAACATTAACTATGCCAAATCTGAGAATCCTCTGTTTGTGCAATATTCTTAAAAAGGAATCCGAAGTTTCCGCTTAGCTTATAAATATATAGATTACTATTCATTACTATATTTATTATTCCATTGAATTTGGTGAATTTCTATCACATACATTGGTAGTCAAGGGTTTATGGTAACTGAAATTATATTGATATTATAAAGGCGAAAGTATCTCTATCTCTCTGTCGGTTTATTATGTTTACACAACTAAACGCCTAAACCGATCTTGATAAAATTTGATAAAAAATTATTTTTTTGATGTACATCTCCCTGTAAACACCACAACTTCTAAGTTGGAACAGAATTTCGCGAATTGTAAGTTCATTTTTTTCTTAACTGAATTAGCTATGTATTTTTTTTTTTTTTTTCTGTTTCCGCAGACTGTCCTGAGCATAACGCTGATGAGGCTGTGGAGGTCACTGCCTGTAAGTGTTATCTATTTAATATCTTCTCTGTACTGTAGATATTTTCACCACGTGTGTCTAACTCTATACTTTTGTTACAGATATTACCGAACAGCAGGGGCGGATCCAGGATTTTGTTTTTTTTGGGGGGGGGGGGCTTGAGCGGACTTTGGTTTGGGGGGGGCCTTGAGCGGACTTTGGTTTGGGGGGGCTTGGCTTGAGTGAACTTTGGTTCAGAAGGCTTGCGTTCAGAGGATTTTGGTTTGGGGGGGGGATTGAGTAGGGAAAAAGGTAGTATTTATAGCCTCCTCGGGCCTCAAATCCGTAGAGCTAAAAAAAAGGTCTCAAAACTACAATGTCAGGGGTGGGGCCTAGATACGTTTGGGGGAGGGCTTGAGCCCCCTAGCCCACCCCCCCTGGATCCGCCCCTTCCGAGCAGCCTCTACTAGATAACATTTGCGATGAGGAGCCTGTAAGTAATGTATTTGTAGATTTATACAAGGCACTTAATGTATTAATTTCACAACCTTTCACTTAGCACACCCTCGGGCCGAATTCCAGAGTGCTGACGTCATGCGCGTGTTGAGGAAATATTTGCAGGCGAGCGCTTAATGCCTGAGTAAATACCTTCACCGAGCGCAACTGTGTAAACACGCCTCAGGTGGCGGAATTCCCCCGCTAGCTTTCTCTTTCCTGGGGGAGTGGAACGTCTGCGCCCAAAGAAATTAAGCGCTTAGGAGGTGCTGCTATCTGGGTGGCCGGTCAAGGAACTAACGGTCCAGCGTCCCAGTGAGGTGCTGCTCCCTAGCGGCCACCAAATGAACTAACGATCCGCCATCTTGTGACGTCATACGACCGTGAACGCTGATTGGATCATTCGAATTTCCCGCCATGCAAAGAACTTAAAATTGTGACGTCACGCGGATGAGTGGAGTCTCTCTGAGGTTGTCCAAAGAGCTTATCAGGCTTGTTTCGGTATCACCCCGCTACTACGGCTATTCAGATTTAGTAATAATTGTTGCGAACGAAAAGAACCTATTAAACAAAACGAAGATTGATTTATTTTTGAATATACGTGCTAAATTTTTGCTAAGTTTGTTGGAGGTCAAACATACTGTCAATTTCCTGCTCGCTTTTTCATTTAAAGCTGATGTTTCACGTCCTGTCAGCACATTCTTGGCCAGTAAGGACCACAAAACTGAGGGAAGGTAGCAATGCTGATATCTTTTCGAGAAATGAGTGAACTTTATCTCGGGCAGTTTTCTGTTATTCTGTTTTATCGTGTAATTTCAAGAGTGGGAAACAATCGCTTAACCATTTACTGGAACCTGCACAAAGTTGTGAACAGATCTGCCGGTACCGTGGTGCCGTGATCCGAATCCGTACTTATTACTCCATTCCGTAACCAATTTGGCGTCTCTTTAACACAATAGGCCTAACTGTTGGAAGTGATCTGCTTGGAATACATTATTTTAGTTGCTCGGCATACAAAGTCAACGTTTCAGAGGTAGGATGCCCGGTTTCTTTGCTCTGGTACCTACATTCTAGGACAGAAACCTAGTGATGGAGTGATCCCAGTGTACTTTACACAAACCAGTCTTTTGCAAGCATATAATGTCTCAATTGTTGATTTCATAAAAGAAGAATTAGATCATTTCTTTCCCGATTTTTGCAAAAATTCCAATCCTTTTTAGGAATCGAGCCGAGTTGCTCGTAATGGAACTATATGGAGTGCACTGTATATATCAGGATTTTTTTTTTTCCAGTGAGGATTTACACATATTTGACGACAGTGTATTTATGTTCTGAAAAGGATTCTGGGCTAGGAACTGAAGAAAATCAGCCATGGCCTGGGGATTTTGATGGCCGGAGCGAGCATCCAACCACCGTTGTTTTGGATATCAGGCCCGAACGTAACGGCTAACCTACCACGCTCGGTATATACAAAAGCACATTTATGCCTGGATGAAAGAGTAGCTGCTCTATTGATCAGTGACATTAGGTAGGGCACACTAGCTTTTTCGGATTCGGGGCAAAGGCAATTAAGTACAAAATATTGGGAGCCTTAACTCACTGACTTAAGAGAAAAGGCAGTTTTTTACTTTTATTTAACCGAGAAATGAGGGCTGCAGTTATCGATTTATCGTTGACTTTCAATTTGCCGGTCGGCTTTAGTGTCATTTATCTATCGACACATTAGTCGGCTCACCGCAGAAAATGAGTTAAACATTTATTCTACATTGGATATCATCGCAAATGGAACGCAATACAATTCCTGCAATGAACCGTGAAGTTTGTTAGTGTGTAGGATGACGTCAATGCATTTAGCAGGAATACAGTGAACGGAGTGGGGATTTGGTGCGTGGAGAAGCATGGCCTCGTTGTATAGCGTGAAACGATGACTGAGAAGATTCGAAGACGGGTCGTGAATCTTTTTTGGTTGATAGCGTTTTGTAAACTGTACGCCCCAGAGATGGAAAGGAGTTCAGTGTTGGCAATCATTGCAAAAAAACTTTACAGAACAGATTTTAAAGATGAATAACATTCTTGCAAATAGTTTTGCGCAACGGATGATGTTAACGTGGTATATAATAAACCTTTTTAACATGGACATAATATTTTAGCAGTGTTTCCTTTGCTGTGGTACTTGTGCAACAATATGCTGCATGAATTTTGCGAGTGAACTGAATAATTGTACTTTGGGCTGCCGTCTTCTTCCCGTAGGATCTTGGAGGGACTAACGAAACAAGCTAAACCTACGCAGAAGCGAATTCTGTTGCAACTGTAGATTTTTTAAGAAGGTAATGCCTTCTCCCTATCGCGTATAACAATCCATAGCAATTCTGGATGGAATGAAATCTACAGTAACTGAGAAAACCTAACTGTTAGTACGAAAATCTCCATCACTGTTCCTTGCTCCCTGTCTCTTCCATCCACTAATGACCTCGGCGTCGACGAGGTGTAAAGTAAGAATAAAAAAAGGTTCCTTCTGTAACTTACATAGATTCTTGAATATCACTACGAAGACCTTCCTTCCTATAAGCTGTAGAAAGTGATGTCAAAGATACAGCCCGTGGGCCTCATCCGGCCCCCGGGCCCCATCAATACGGCCCGCGATCGCAATGTGACACAGAAAGAAGAATCATGTTTTTTAGAGCTTTTAGACTTCACTCGATACCTCAACGGAAGTTTTAAAATGCGCACATTACATTTATCTAAATTTAATATACGGTCCTCTGCAAAATTGAGTTTGACACCTATGCTCTAGATGGTATTGACGTTGATAACTGGAGTCAGGAATGAATTAGTTAACAGATTACGGGAAGAAATCCTGCTACATCGTTCTGGATGGAAACATTCCTCCACTAAGCTAGAAGGATAAGGACTAGTACACGGAAAAGAAAGATTAACTACATTAATTATCTGACACGTGATTTCAGGTGAAGGGGAGTGGGAAAATTTTATGATTTAGGTAAAGGAGTTACTGACTGGAATAAATTACCAAGGGAAATAACGAACAATTTACCTAAAACACTGAAGGAGTTTAAGGATGGATTTGGTAAAGGACAAAGGTAAGTGCGTGGTGAAAAATCACCACATGGGAAGATATGGGTGTAGGGACATCGCACCGGAGCTTGTGTGCTCTATCGCCGTGGAAATACAAATTAAACCCTGAAATGGTGTTGGAAAGCATTTGAAAATCTAAATCTCAGTAGCCGCACTGGGTGTTTAACATTAGTATCCCCGAATGCCGTGCGAATCTTATCGCTCGATGATGTTTCTTCCAAGCACATTTTCCTTCCAGTCACAATTTTTGGAACTATCTTACCTGCTCTTTCGATCGTAATGAATCGCTACTTTATTCCGTGGACGTTTTACCTTCCTCTTTATTCTGCGCTTGATATGTACCCCAGCCACCTTATGCACCCACACAAAGTTTGGAGATGGTGACTGTACCTCGGAAGGACCAAAGTTTAATGTCCTTTTTCCCAGTCGATTTTCTAAATTAACGTATATTTTTCTGCAATTTTTCCGATAGCTTATTCATGAACCTCATTGCTATGATTATAAATAAAACTTTCCATCTATCTTTCACCTGAAAACTGCAAAGTAATTGTAGTCGTTTCTTCTCTTCTACATTGTAATCAAAATTTTACGTCCAAAATGTATCCAGGAGTCACTGGGCACACAGGCCTCATTTCATATACATCATTGTTTTCGCCAGCCTTCTATCTTCGTATGACTAGCTACCCACTACTTCAATGGCTGGCAGGAACTTCCGGAAGTTTTTTTTTATGTAATGCCACTCAGCGACTGAGGCCATACAGCCAGTTCAATGTGATTTGTTGCTATCAAGTATTGACACTACAACACGGACACGACATCACGACATTTACACACACAACACAAACACCCATGCCCTCGGCCGGACTCTAGTACTATAGCCCTTACGCTACCGAGGCTAATCCCTTTTTTTCCAGCTCAGTGTGATCATGTTTCTTGCAGTGCTTCAGTTTCTCCAGTACATAGTACTGTAGTAGCTTCGAACTGTGGGCGCTACAGGACGAACACGACATTAACACTCACAAACAAAACACTTAAACACACACGTCCTCGGCCGGACTTGAACCACCGACTTTCGGCACTCTAGACCCTACGGTACCGAGGCCAGGATTGGCTGACACTGTCCTACTGGAAATCCAGAAGGTGTCAATGGTTGCAGACTATTCCGGGATGATGGTAGTGGGTAGATTAGTATTTACAGAGTAGTATAGATTTAGAGCTAGATTAGTATAGACTTAGTTGTTAAATTTTTGTAACACAACAACGGGTAAGGCATTATAGGGGATAACTGGATTGTAATAACAAAGGTAACATTGTAGGAACCAATAAAACGCATAAATTCTAAATAAGTAATACTATCATTGTTGAAACGGAACCGAGGCCATACTACGAGCCTGAGTGAGAACGCTCGCGTGGCAGGATGCGCAAACGTCGGCGTATCATTTACAGCAAACTAAGCGCTGCTACCTCGGCCGAAACAAAAGAGGGAAATGTTATAAATTGTTTGTAATGTATAGCGAATATACCGTTGACTATTGCACAAATACATAATAAACCATTACAATATCTGGGAGGTGATTTCCATATTAATGGTAACCCGGGATGATGCGAAATGCAAACTGGCTGAGGACTGTAGCGGCTTAGAACATAAAATTAAGAGTATGTTACTTTTAAGCAATTGTCATTATCCAGTAATCTGGCACAACTACCCAGCGGTATAACTGCATATTAGATTAGAGACAGATACGTGTAAATTGGGCTAGTTGCAACTAATTGAATAATGTGATACTTTAAGAAAAGTGATATACTTCAATAAAACTACCAGCACTAAGGCCAAAATGTGATATTAAGGTTGTGAATGTACCGTAATAAATGGAAAATGTTTCAGGGTTTCAGTAAAGCATGTAAGCAGTGTAACAGCGTGCTAGTATGAAAAGCACTGAAATATTTCTGTAATAAAACTTGTAAAGTAGTTAAGTAATGTACAGTACCAATGGAATGATGAGCAGCTTAAGAATTACTTGCATATTGTAGTAAAACAACATTGTAATGCTGCGGTACTTCAGTAAAAACTGAAATATTGCAGTAAATCATTTTTTTAATATTGTTTTTAATTGCCATTCTGATTTTTTCCATACAGCCAGCAAACATTATAAGATTTACATCAGTATGCATGTATATACAGTATATCTAGATTAGTATCAAAATACATTAGACTAATTATAACAGTAATAACATCAGTATGCATGTACATACTATATATCTAGATTAGTAGCAAAATACATTAGTCTAATAACAATGTTTTCACTCAATAGGTACATGGATTAACAACGACATGAAATGAAGCGTGAGTACAAGGTATTACATCGTTGATAATGCCTTTAAAAATTAGCACGACATTATAATGTAATAATTGATTGTTTCTTCAAAGATACAGCATTCACGCTTTGCCATTAGGTGTAAGTTTGCGGATAAATTATCTTTGGATTTTCGGTTTTAATGTCAATTTCACGTTAACTTAGGTTAGAGAGAAAGTATCATTGCTGACCCAGGAGAGTTATAGGGATACTACCAGCAATTATTGTTCTTACATTATTAGAGAGACTTAAGGATTGTTCCAGTATTACAATATATCCTGATATTGTTTTCTTCCAGGAATTTAATTATTGCTTGATAGACGGTCAGGAGGTGGATCACATTTAGTGGTAACTGTAACCCTAATCCCTTAAGTTCCTGTACAAATTGCGTGCACTTTCTCCATTTCTCCTTACAAGCAAATAAGAGGTGATTTAGTTCGCTTTCACTGATTCCATCACAGGTGCAACCTGGTGTGCTTGTAAATTGATGCGATGCAGGTGTTTGTGGAAACGTCCATGGTTAAATTTCAGTCTCACAATAGTGGTTATCATTTTCCTAGATATGTATTTTGTCTGGTGCAACTGCGCCTTAGGGATTGTCGGGTGAATGGTACCGTAGTGTCTTCCTTTTTATCATGTCTTGCAACGATGTGTCCCACATTTGTTTTGCTTTATTGCGCAGAATGGAGAGGGGGTCAGTCGCCTTAATATGTGGGGATGTTGTACCTTCTACGGTTGCCGTTACCAGCTGACCCGCTCTTTCATTTCCATTGATCCCCGTGTGTGCTTTAATCCATAAGAAAATAATCCGTTCTCACTTTCTTCCAGCTCCGTGACAGTCTCAAGGATCTTGTGTGCTAAGTGACATCTCCACGCATTACTATTAAGATGCTGAAAGGATTCCAGAACACTTCTACTTTCCGATAGTATCACCACTGTTTTGAAGATGGTGTTCTCTTGGCGTATTATAAGCCCTTAAGGATAGCAACAATTTCGGCCGTGAATATGTTCGCTATGGTGTGTACAGGTTGCCTAGACTCCTGAATTCGTATCCACAAAGGCATTCCCTACCATGCTACCGGTCTTTAAGCCGTCGGTATTAATGGGGACACTATTTTCATATTGTGCAAGAGTTTCCGACAGAAAGCTAATGTTCCTAGGCGTGCTTTCGGTAAATGATATATCCTCAATTTTAGTCAAGATTATATTTTATGGGCATTCGAAGGAGGGCATTTTCTTGAGGAGAAATTAACACCTGATATTGAACTAAGTTCATGTAAGACGTGAGGAAAGGTGGTATTTTTTTTCCTTCGCCAGTAACTATCTAGTTCTCACTAGTGTCTCCAATGCATCTATTATGGGGCTATTTTGGAATTGCATAGTCCATAAGATGAATTTACCACTTAAGTAATATCGGCGAATGCTCAACGGTGGTTCCATGGCCCCTACCAAGAGTGCATTGGAGAGGGGGGGGGGGAGTGTAGAATGCATTGCGCCGAAATATATGCGTAGTGCCATATATTGGACTTTGTTTATTTGGTAGAGCAGAGTTTCAGCTGCATAGCTGTAGCATAGGTATCCATAGTGAGTTATTAATCGCACCATGGCTTTGTAGAGGACAGGAGTGTTTTCGGATCAGCTCCCCACCAGCAGTCACTTCTTGTCCGCAATGGGTTGATGGCATTCTCACATTTATTGATTATGTATGGGCCCCAGTTAAGTTTGTGATCTATCTGCATCCGCAGGTATTTGATTACCCTTTTGTTTGGTAACGTATATTGTCCAAGTCGTAGAGATGTCATTTATTGTGTTCTGTGTCTTGTATTTATCATGACCGCTGATTTGTCTGGTGAAATTTGTATTTCCTTCTCCGGCAATCATCTTTAGCCTTTCCATCGTTGTACTGAGGAAGTTTATACAGTCCATCAGGGTTTCGCCTTCTGAGTACAGGCATATGTAATCAGTGTATTGCAACATATATACTCCCTTGGGTAGTAGTTTGGCCAGGTCACTTGTATGTATATTAAAGAGTATAGATGATATTATTGATCCTTGCCGAAGACTTTGGATTGTGTGTCGCGGTCCTATCGTCACGCATCTATGTTGTATGACGAATATTCTGTTCTTCAGCAGTGAAATGAGGTTATGTGTACACGTTGCGGAGAAGTTCATGGTCTGTATTTTCTCCGTCAGTAGGTCGAGATTATATTGACTGGCGCAAGTTACGTTCACATCACAGGTAGCTGGGATAAGGCAGCTTCTGAAGTAATTCTCGAGTTGTTGTCAGATAATCATCTCGAACAGCTAGTTAATGAACCTACGCGGTGTCATAACGGTAGCGAAAACATTTTAGACTTGCAGGTTACCAACAGGCCAGAATTATTCACCGACATTAGAACGACCACAGGAATAAGCGATCACAAAGCGGTAATTGCGACTATCAAATTAATGACCAAGCGAAAAAGGAAAAAAGGGCGGATTGTATACAGATTCAGTAAGGCCTCAAAGGAGTGTTTTAGAACCTACCTGAGGAATAATTACCATAACTACAAGTCAACAAAGGACACCGTTGAAGAGATGTGGCATCGTTTTATACATATAGTCAGGGAAGGCATGGAAATACATATACCAAAGCGGAAAATAAAGGGGGAGAATGATCCACTGTGGTACACATGCGAAGTCAAAAGATTACTCAAAAAACAAAGGAAAATACACGCACGCTCAAGAAGGAAGGGGTGTCGCAGCGATTTAGAAACCTTAGCTGATTTAAGGGAAGTATTAAGAATGTAATGCACGAGGCCTTCGACGATTTTCACTCCAACTCTCTCTCTAAGAGTCTCACAGAAAACCCAAAGAAATTTTGGTCGTATGTACGAAAAGTTAATTGTACCAACAGCAATTTTCCAGCACTAATTCGTGAAGGTTCCGAGGTTAATGAGTAGTAGGAGAACCTGTTTTCTGGCACCTTTTTTGACCTTGACCTTGAAGGGGGGGACCTCCCTCCCCTCCCCTCCAGGCCCCAGAAGAGACTCCACTCGTCCACATGACGTCACAGTTGTATGGCGGGAAATTCTAATGGACCAATCAGCGTTCACGTCACAAGATGGCGGATTGTTTGTTCATTTGGTGGCCGCTAGGGAGGCAGCACCGGCCGGGTTTGCGCAAACGATAGTTCCTTGACCGGCCGCCCAGATGGCCGCACAAACCTCAATCTGCGCAGACATTCCATGGCTCACGTGACCTGAATCTATCTGAGTATTCTGTGGAGCTTAGTCGGGCGCACACCCCCGCAGGCGACAACGGTTGTTTCTATTCCCAGCGCGCGCCACAGATGACGCGTCGGCGAGCAATGGGTCCCGTTATACACTATTCCTGGAGTGCGTAGTTTCCTAGCGCAGCGCTATTTCCGGGTGACGCGTTGGTTCCCGTTAGGAACTATTCCTGGAGTGTGTGTGGACTGGGACCTACTTTCGACGGCACAATTTACCGTTCGTGACAGGGTATAAATTCTGTGCCAAACTTCTTCTCAACCTCATTGATCACCAGTATCTTACAGAGTGAACATCATGGATCGAGTACTGACTGCTGAAGACATCGAACAGTATTTAGCAAATGGTGAGTGAATTTTCTATTATTAATTATTATTATAATTATTATTATAAATAAGTAAGTTTTCATTTTAATTTTATTTTACAGGTCTTCCCGTCATCTCGCAACTAATCAGTGATGAATTTGTAGACTCACGATCGGTAACCATGGACAACCTTGAGGTGCGGTACAATCTTGCAGGCGGTAAGTGATTAACATTGTAAATTATTTTTTATGTGAATGCTTAAAGCATATGCTTGACATTATTTATTTTGTTGCAGATGAAATGAATGCTGTTGGCGTTACCAGTAAGTAGCTAATACTTTAAATAATTTTTTGTGTGAATACTTAGTGCATATGTGACTGACATTATTTATTTTGTTGTAGATGTGAGTGAATGTGCTTTGCCTGTGATTAACAATCAGGAATTGATGGATTGTTTTACTACTGGCAAGTGTTTAATACTTTAAATAATTTTTGTGTGAATACTTAGTGCATTGTGACTGACATTATTTATTTTGTTGCAGATGTGAGTGGAGGTCCTTTGCCTGTGATTAACAATCAGGAATTGATGGATTGTTTTACTACTGGCAAGTGTTTAATACTTTAAATAATTTTTTAGTGTGAATACTTAGTGCATATGTGACTGACATTATTTATTTTGTTGTAGATGTGAGTGAATGTGCTTTGCCTGTGATTACCACTCAGGAATTGTTTTGCTACTGGCAATCATTTGGTACATTCATGTTAATACTTAACGCATATATGACAGACATTATTTATTATGTTGCAGATGATGTGAATACTGTTGGCCTTACCAGTGTGCAACCTACACACAAACGGAAGGCAACCCATGATGACGGTCCATCAAAAAGCATTAAAATGTCAGGTAATGTATTCATTTTATAGACTGCTTTGTTTTCCATACTTGTAACTATGAATCTAATTTTTTGTGTCTATTTTCAGATGTTTATATGTCACCACCAGACCTTGCAGCACTATGGGGTATTCCAATAGTGGACATAAACCAACCCAGCACCAGTGCGAGGAGTATTCCAGCAGTGGACATATCCCATCCCAGCACCAGTGCGTGGGAAGATCCAAACGATCTATTAGCCACTATGTCGCCAGTAGAGGCACTCTGGGCTGCAGACGAACCATCGTCCCAGTGGCTGCCCAATACACCAGCAACCGTTAATGAGGGTGGGGAAAAACAGGTAAGCCGGATGCTACGCGCTTGAAGCCAACTATCAGGGCAAGTGCTTACGGGAATAGGTTACTTCACATCACTGTTGTAAATACTGAAAATTTTAAAGATCCAGGCAATTTTATTAGAGCATGTTTTGACAATTTTTAATGACCAAATTTCCGCGATTATTCACAATCCTTCAACACCGGCTGTAAAATGCCAGGTGGGGCTGGATTGCCTTTTCCAAATTCAGAAGAACAATGTCACTAACGTCAGCCGTATTTGCTTTATGCCCAAGATGCGCGAACTCACATTAAGCGCTTCCCTGGAAGAGTGGTATGAAGTCTATGTGTTTCAAGATATCAAGAAGAGATTTAGTGAATTCCAGGACCGGGATAGTGGCAAATGCCTCGATCAAATTAACGCCCTCGACATCCATGTAGCTAAATTCGAACCACTGTATCGGGGCTCTTCATTTATAGCACTGCCATCCGATATCCAAGCAAAGAAAGCAATTATCAATGTTCAAAACAAAGATGCTCGTTGTTTTCTTTGGACGATCCTGGCATTTCACGAACAGGTGGGCAAGAACGCGCACTTAGTTAGGAAGTATATTAAAGTCCGTTCCAAGTACCATTTAGATTTTGCAGGCATAGAATTCCCTGTAAAATTGTCAGACATTTCTAAATTTGAGAGGCAAAATCCTGAATATTCGATCAATGTCTACGGCTTGGAACCAGACGGTAAAAAACATAGAGTTGTAGGCCCCCTCCATCATGCTGCAGTGAAACGCGATTTCCATATCAACATGTTGTTGATTACAGAGGGTGAAGATAAGTTTCACTACTGCTGGATCAAGAACTTGTCGCAGGTTAGTCAGATCATCATTAACTAAACAATCATATGCAACATTCATTTGTGACAGATGCCTGCAGCACTTCGGGCACGAAGATCTCTTGGAACGCCATGAGGTTGATTGCGCAAGGGTTGGCGCTGTAAGAGTAGACCTACCCGGCGACGAAGACAAAACCTTAAAGTTTAAGGATTTTGTACACCAACAGCGTGTACCATTCGTCGTTTACGCGGACTTTGAATGTTTGTTGAAACCCTTTGATACGTGCAGACCCGACCCCAACGCCTCTCACTCCACATCAGTCCAGGAACACATCCCTTTTGCTGCGGCATACCAGGTCGTTTGCGCATACGACCCTCAGCTGAACCGATTCGACTCATTCTCAGGTGAAAACCCTGAGACGTGGCTGGTGGAACAACTCGTGAATCTGGCCCATGACGTTGATAAAATTTACAAGGCGGTCACACCTCTTGTAATGTCGGCTGATGATGAGGCAAAATTTACCAGTGCTGCGGTATGCCACATCTGTGGTGACGGCTTTGCACCGGGGGCCGTTAAGGTTCGCGATCATTGCCACATCACAGGTGCATTCAGAGGGGCTGCACACAATAACTGTAATTTACAGTACAAGAATCAAAGGTACATACCCGTCTTTTTCCATAATTTGTCTGGGTATGATGCGCACTTCATTGTTAGGGCCTTAGCACACCTCGATGAAGATGGGATGGATGTCCTGCCCATCAACACTGAACGTTATATTTCGTTTTCTAAAAAGATTAAAGGTACGTCAATCACATTGCGGTTCCTGGACTCGTACCGTTTCATGCAGTCCTCATTAGATAAGCTGGTTGGAACTCTTGAGGACCGTTTTATGTACATTACCAGTAAGCATTTCACGGACCAAGAGCAGTTCCAACTGGTTAAGCGAAAAGGAGTCTTCCCTTACGAATACATGGATTCGTGGGATAAACTCAAAGAGGCCACGCTCCCTCCCAAGTCTAAATTTTATAGTTCGCTGTCAGAGTCTGATATTTCGGACGACGACTACGAACACGCGACACAAGTGTGGCGGGTTTTCCAGATCAAGAATTTAGAAGAATACGCAAGGTCTGTACATGGGGACAGATGTACGGCTACTTGCGGATCTGTTTGAAAAATTTAGGGCTGTATGTTTGGACAAGTACACCCTGGACCCCGCCCACTATTTCACAGCTCCAGGCCTTTCGTGGCAGGCCATGTTAAAGAGAACGCGTGTCGAGCTGGATCTTCTGACTGATATCGACATGCTTCTCTTTTTCGAACGTGGAATTCGTGGTGGTATTTGTCAGTGCGTCCATAGGTACGCCAAGGCAAATAACCGGTACATGGCGGAGTACAACCACGACGCACCTGAAAATTTCATCATGTATTTTGATGTAAACAATCTGTACGGCTGGGCCATGTCGGAGTATCTACCCTCTGGAGGGTTTCGATGGTTATCGGCCGAGCAGATTGCTAGCATAGACTTCATGAGCGTAGCAGCCGACTCACCTAGGGGTTTCGTTTTAGAGGTAGACTTGACGATTCCCCAGGATATACACGACAATCTAGCAGACCTACCGCCATGTCCAGACCACAAAGCCGCCCCTGGATCTACTTTCCCCAAGCTGATGACTACGTTGGAGGATAAGGTTCGGTATGTTCTCCATTACCGAGTCCTCCAGCAATGTGTAGGCTTGGGGGATGAAGTTGGGCACGGTACACCGGGTAATTTCTTTCAATCAGTCACCGTGGTTGAAAGAATACATCTCTCTCAACACGCGTTCTCGTCAGTCAGCCAAATCAGAATTTGAGAGAGACTTTTTCAAACTTATGAACAATTCAATTTTCGGCAAAACCATGGAGAACCTTAGAAAACACCGCGACGTGAAATTGTGTACAGGTTGGCCGGGCCGCCGCGGTGCCCGCAAGCATGTGGCTTCACCACACTTTAGGCGTATGACTATTTTCGAGAAAGACTTTGTGGCTCTGGAGATGGCGAAAGTGCGGATACTTTTCAACAAGCCGCTCTACGTCGGGATGTGCATTCTCGATCTGTCTAAACTGCGGATGTACCGATTTCACTATGAATTTCGCCATTCCGCAGTTTATACGCCCCAAGTTACTTTATATGGACACAGACAGTTTCATCTATTTGGTGAATGGCTGTGATCCATATGAAGTAATGAAACGCAACAGGGAGGAATTCGACACGTCTGGATATAAACCCAACAATCGTTTCAATATAGAACCCTATAACGAAAAGGTTGTTGGAGTTATGAAAGATGAGGCGAATGGTTCCCTGATTGTGGAGTTTGCGGGTCTAAGGTCGAAAATGTATTCATTCCGACTAGAATCTAACCAGACCTCAAGACGGGCCAAGGGTCTGGGGCGCACAGTAACAAAAAAACTTAATATACAAGATTATATTGACTGTTTACATGGTGCACCAGTGAAGCACCACAAACAACTCCGATTTGCATCAAATCTCCATAGAGTAACAACTGTTGAAGTATCCAAGCTGGGTCTGTCTAGATTGGACGATAAACGCTATATTTACCCCGACGGGATTGGGACCCTACCTTGGGGGCACAAGTCTGTACCAGAGAGTGAATGAGTTTTGTAAAATAAGTGTGAATGAAGAATAAATATAGCGTTTATCCCGTGTATATTTTACAGTGCACTGGAGGGTGGGTTGTGTTGTAAATATTTGTGAATATCATTAATTGTAAATAGTTGTACAAGCAAAAGTTTTTGGTCATCTGTCTATCATGACATGTAAATAGCTGTTGAAGAAGTTGTCTAATGTCGATCATGACGTGTAAATAGCAAATTGATGAAGTGTTGTTCATCTGTCTAATGTAAATAGTGTCTTATTTTCTATGGGTGTTTGTCAGTGCACTGTACTTAGTATTAGTCATATACTGTAAAATGATCTCTATATTGTAAAATTGACTCTATATTGTCAAAGAAAATTGTAAAAAATAGTCTCTTAGCTATGGTGAGGAGAGAAAAAAAAACAACAAATATATGTTGTACTGATGTTTATTGAAGAATCATGATTTAAATAAATCTTTTACATTTATCCATGTGTTATGTGATTTATCAAAACCTAACCACTTCACTAATGCCATATTCTTCCTTTTCCTTATTACTCGTTCAACAAGAAATGTACTTGGATGTTTTGTTAATTGTAATTCTTGCTGGTAAAATGCTCCTGCAATATCTTTACCCTGATAATCTTTAAGTAAATAAGTTACAGGATTTGATAATTTCACTTTTCTGATGGTAAACACTTCAGTTGACCAGTTTGGCAGATAGCCTTTGTCAAACTTTCCTTTAAACCTACTAATCCTAACATGGTCACCAACTTTGAATTTTGCTGGTGTGGTAGTCTTCACACGGAAGTACACTGTTGAAAGTAAAGAGTTGTCCTTTACATCACAAGGTTTCATTTTGATGGTGCTATGCCACTTGTTGTTATAATTTGACATTAACTGAGGAAGAAGTTCAATCCACCTATGTGAACCACGTCTGCTGAATTCTTGCCACATTGCATTCTTAATAGTTCTGTTTAATCGTTCAACTATTGATGCTTTAAGATGTGTATATGTTGAGTAGTGATTAATACCATAGCTAGTCATGAGATTCTTGAACTTGGAATTGTAAAACTCTTTTCCGTTGTCAGTTTGTAAGTTTTTAGGAACACGACCACCTCTTAGTATTTTCTTCATAGCATCAGCAACCACACTAGCTGTCTTGTTCTTGAGGGGTACTGCCCAAGCAAACTTTGAATAAGTATCAATCACCATCAGTATATACTTGTAGCCACTGTTTTTACGAGAGTATGGGATCATTTCTACAATATCAGCTTGCCACAGATCATCAAGTCCTTTGATTACTACATGACGTCTTGGGAAATTTCTTCTTGCTGGTCGATGGAGTTCAGCCACAACTTGATCCATGTTACAATATAATGTCTCTTTCACGAAGTTCTTCAACCACCGATAAAATTTCGTTGGAGTGTGCCGTATGTCCTGCTGATGTCGATGCGGTAAGTAACTTCAATCTTTCAACGAGTTCATTCGGATCAGTCCCAGTACACATATTCCTTCATGGGGAGAAGACCAGAACCAGACTGACTGACAATTTTAGAGATTATGGTTTTATACTTAATATTGGTAGCAGGTTTCAGAATTTTACCAGATGGATTACCCCCCCCCCCCCATGAAAACACCACACTCAGTTGGGTACTATTAAACTAACGTGATAAAAAAGACATTTCATTGCTTGTATTATATATAATACACATAATTATAATATGTAACGCACGAGCCAGTCCTTAGCAGGCCCTAGCAAAATTTGCACTAAATGATCCTACAACTTCACTCGTCGAGCATTCATTTCAGCGAAAGGGTATATAACTTCAACATAATTCGTCTCATAAGCTGTTCAATTTTCGATTGATAAGATCGTGAGGTTAGAAAAATGTTCCTGGCTCATTGTTGATCTCAGGTAGGTTTTTATGATTTTTAGTTTACTAAAACTTCGCTGGCAGCTTGCGGACGTCGTTGGTAACGTGCAGTATATTCTCAGAGCTATACAAATATTAGGAAAGGCTTCCTGCAAGTCATTTTTACACATGTGTTGCAACAATTGGAATGGACTAGTTGTTTCATCGATTCCAATTAAAAATGGAGCTTGTTGTTTAAACACGGCAAGTTCTTGACAAAAATCAATTGCAAGTCCTTGGAGTATCTGCTTGCTAGAACGGCTCCATTTTTTTGGAGATCTTCTGTGGACATATTTACTAACGTGTGACCACCAAGGAAGGCAAAGTTTTCATTTAGTTTTATTGTACTTTCTACCCTTATTCCTATTTCTGTTAAAATTCTGTCAAATACAACTTTTATATCTTTGGAAAACAGCTGTGTGGGGGTCTAATGCTCTTGATTCGTCCTCGCAGATTTCGTCGTGTTGCCTCCTTCGTTTGGAAATTCGTTTACTTTTGAGTGTCGGAACGGTTCCCAATTTTTGTGCTACAGGTGTAGCTTCTTTGATCCAATATTATGTCGGCTTTAGTCGCATTTCTTACAATATCTTAATAAACCCTTTCATTAGTGACACAGATCGCGAAAGGATTATGTCCTCCTTTTGTATTTCCACATTTACTCTATTAATTTCTCGAAGAAGCTTAGCCCAAATTGTTAATTTGAGGATAAATTTAAAATCCAATACATCACATAAGAGATGAGCGGATTCATACTTACATTCTGCAGCCAGAGAAGATTCTTCAATTTCCTCTACTGCTTTGACAACTTCAGGTAAATTACTCGATAGGGCAAGGTGTTTGGTCGACCATCTTGTCTGGCTACTACCTTTTAAGTTGGTTTTTGTACATTTTTTCATTATTTCCCACCGTGTAGCGGATCCAACGAAGAAACAATAAAACTAATAGACTAACCAAAAAAAAATTAGACATCGTCTCGTCCACCAGAAGATTGTAAGCGAGAATAAGCTAGTAATCCAAACTTTCTAAAAACAATTAATATTTCAACAACCATAAAAAAAACTGGTATTTTCAGGATATTACTGCTTAACAGCCTATTCCCTAAACATGTTTTCGGAGAGCGACGTTTAATGAATGCTTTATTGTAGGTTTAAATGTTCAGAAACAGTGGTATGTGCTAATAACAATTGATAGGTTTGGTTCATTATATATGCACAGAGGTAAGATATAAGTTAATGATCCGTTTTTTGTTTTGTTTTCTTTTTTTTACATTTTACTGGTCCTCGGATTGACAAAGGATGAGAAACGCTGAGATATTTGATAACGACAGATTCTTCCTTACCTGTTAATGTTTCATTTCCAGTAATAAATATTTCAACTCGTTCAGCACAAAAGTATATATTAAAACAAAACTGGGCTAATCACTCGAACGCAGTTGCAAGAATGTGAACATCAGATGGCAAAATTTTTTAATCCAAGAATATCGTGAGTTCCGGCTAACAATGACGGAATGAATTTGTTTCAAGGCCACTCTGTCACAGAACAATGAATTTTCCCGTCTTTTCAAGTTGCCGCCGCGGTCAGTGTACCACGGCGCTTTACCTAAAAAAAAAGGGTTGGCAGCACATGAATATTTCGCCCTGGCGCTTATAAAAAGATGCCACCAACACCTGATTTTGGCGCCCCCCTGAAGTTGTCGCCCGGGGCAAGAGCTCCGGTTTGACCCCCCCTAGATCCGGCACTGCAAAGAACGTAGGATCTTCAGCCGATGAGTACGTTTCGCTGGATTCCGACAACAACGTTAACGCATCCGTTTGGGAAAAGAGCCGTCTTGAGCTCCTACAAGATAGGCAACCCGATGGTATCAAATTCAATGTTTATCTTTTTTCGCTATGTTGCACCACTCGGACAGGTCTGAAATCTGAACCGTAGATATAGTGCCCATAGATAATTCTACAGTAAAAATCTAAACGTTTTCACTCAAGGAAATTATTTGTTTACTAGGAACTCGATATAAACAAATTGCGATAAAACATTGTAAAATGCGCCAAAAATTTCCACAATACTAGATATTTCCTGTCGCAATGTGCACGTCCCTGATTTTTTCAGAATTTTCCCGCATTGATTTCACGAGTTATTCATTTAGGCCCCAATGGCACATTCACCCTCGTATCGCCCCCTATAGTGGCGGCATTGAAATAAAAATCGGTCCGAAGGCTATGCTAACCAAGATCTATGAACTGGTATGCCCCATGAACGGGATGGGCCAGGGGCACTTTTCACTGTCTTATTCCGCTATAACCTTTCTTGAAACTACTATAGGTACGCAACAATTAAAAAATTATTATGTAGGGCCTAATGTAGTCACTAGGTATTATGCTGTATAAATGAAAGGTAAATAAAAAAAGGGAACATCATGGGGAGCTGATCCGAATACGCCTTGGCCTTGGTTTATTCCACATTTGAATGCTTCTCTAGCGTGTGGCTAATATCTGTCAGACTCAGTTGGTGGATGTTCAGCTTCGCCAAACAATGCGTATCATAACTGGCACGCTTCTACCTACACGTATTCAGTGGCTGCCGGTGATCAGCAAGATCCCACCATCTCACATCAGAAGTCAAATGGTCCTAATCAAACTATGGTAGAAAATTCTGAATGACGAGGCTCTTCCCATCCATGGATATATTAGGGAATACAAAACACGGCTGAAGTCACGTCGCCTTGCCTGGAAAACTGCTGTAAGTACAAATACCTGGACAGCGGGATGGGCATTGTCAACAACACAGGGCATAGGAGCACATCGATGTCATGTTGTAGTGGTTATGGCTGTTGATCCCGTCGTTGTGGTCTCATCATCTGCCAGCTGCGGGGCTTATCTGCTCAACTATGAATATACATGTACATTTATTTTAAAAGTAAATTGTTCAATAATTACAGCATAATTGTTGTTGAGTATTATAAATGTCATGTACCATCATACGCTAAATAAATAAAAATAAAACTACCTATCCAGATAATATTTGGAAACTCTTATTCATTGTGTTTCACGGTAATTTCTGCAGATAGATCTAATTCCTCTCCTTGGCACCTATTCCTCCTTATGTATGTGGTACGCATATTTCTCACACCATTGCACAATGTTCATACAGGGTGCAGATCAAGTTTTCTCCCAATTTCGGGGTGGTTATTTCACAAAGGCGTGGCCAATTAACGACAATGTCGACAAACAAAGAAGAAATTTTTTTATGAAAAAAGCTTATATCCTCTATCACAAGGAATTCGAACCAGTTCCATTATTGTTCAGTTTATTGGATTAATTATCTTCCATGAGGTGACTAAATTGTAATATTTGTAAGACTGTATTAGACATCTTTATGTTGTAATTCTTACTTTTTTTATGTACTTCATAGATTAAGGCAGGTGTATTAACTGCACAGATTTTAGAGTAAGAGAGTCAAACGGATCTCACATTTTACAAAATTGCCTTGTAAGGGATTCAAATGAGCGCTGCTAGATGTGTAAGGGAAAATTAACGTAGAGCACAATAAATGAATAATATCATAAAGGAGACTGGTTGGGAGTCATTGGAAGACACGAGGCGGGGAGTATTAGACATGTATTGGTGATAAATATTGGAATTGAATTAGGCACCTGGAATGGAAACTAGCACTTCATCTTAAGAACAAATTTATAAGTAAGGGAATCGGATGTTGGAATAAGTTATCTATGGATGTGTTCAACAAGTTTCCGCAAAACATTAAAAGAATTTATAGCGAAACATCGTGTAACGCTAAATCATGTGTGTCGGAAAAATTCCACCGAGGCATTTGCTCTTTCGCAATAGAATTAATAATAATAAAAGTGCAGCGGCAAACATTGTGTGGATTGTTCCGCCAATAGTAATTAATGGAGAGATTGATATGCAACCACATCAGAAATATATGTGATGAGCATAAGTGGTTTTCAAGTATGAAACATGGCTTTAGGCAAATATATTCATGTGAATCTCAGTTGGTTGGATATATGCAAGATATTTCAGATGCAGAGTGAGCCATAAAATGGTAGTAAATAACGTAAAAACTATTGGAGTGAATGAGAAAGTGATTTACTGGGTAGAAGAATTTTTAAAAGTTATAAAACAGAAAGTTAGGCTAGGAAATGCAGTATCAAAAGAAGTGGAAATAAAAATGAGAGTACGACAGGGTAGTGTATTGGGACCATTGCTATTCATTAATCTAATGAAAAATTGTGTTGATTGTTTACTGTCAGAAATTAGATTGTTTGAAGATCATATAATGCTATACAAAAGGATCAAAACGGTAGAAGACTGTAGACAGCTGCAGGGTGATCTGGACAGGATATCTAGTTGGGTTGGTAAACATGGGATGAAGATAAATGCAAAGAAGAATCAGCTTATTAGAAACACAAATAAAAAAACTATAGGTAGATTACGATGATAAGATGAGGAAGAAATTGCTTGTTGAAGACTTGAAATGTAAATATCTTGGAATTACATTTGATAACAAGCTTAACTGGGTAGGACACATTGGTCAGGTAGTACGAAAAGGTTTCAAAATTCTGCACTTGTCCAAAATTCTGCACTTGTTGGAGAGAGTGAGAGAGTGATGAGGGGATGTACGAGAGAAGTATAAGAATTGGGTTTCAAAACTTTTGTCAGCCCATTGATTTAATATGGTACGTAGTGTAGTACGGGACCCACATTTTGCGTATCAAATACGGGAGTTGGAGAAGGTGCAAAAAAGGGCTGCTAGATTTGTTTCTGGATATTACCGCAGAATGCAGTCAGTAACCGATATGATAAAAGAGCTAAAATGGGATTCATTGGAAGAGAGGAGGAGGGTGATGGGAAAGTCGTACATGGGTGATCAGGCATGGAAAGATATTGGTGTAAGAATTAAAAGTAATGCATGGAAGGTAAACGGTGATCATGACCACAAGCTGACACTCGATTTCAGGAAGAAGGGTGTAGAAGGTATTTGAATAAGTTACAAAAAGAAATGAATAATTTACCAAAAATGTTGAAAGAATTTAAAGCTAAAATTTTCAGAGGGCAAATGTAGGTGGGTGCAGGAAAGGGGTAAGATGGTTATGTAGGGAAATTGCCACCGGAGCGCGCGTTCCATACTGAAGTTGGGTGTAATGCTTTTAAAACTCAACCTCCCCTTTCTCTCATGTAACATTTTCTGATTGTACTCTTAACAACAATTCCCGGAGCTCACTCGCAAGACTTCTCGCGCAAACTCTCGAGCGCTACTCTCTCTCTCTTAAACAAAGATATTCCCTATCAACATGCTTAAAAAACTGAGATACTAACACTCCCCCGTTTGCTACACACTAACATCTGTGGAAACCCTATTACATTTCTTTACAATTATTTACATTAATTATGCTCAGAACTATGGTGAACATATTGTGGTGATCGCAAACGTCGCCACATGTTTTATCGTCGCCAAATGGTCATTTTTTTTTTTTAAAGGCAAAGTGTTTTGCGTAAAGCTAACGTGCTTAGAGTGGTCGGAGGAAAGGTTTCAGTCACATATGGTCTGTTTCGGTTTGGCGCCGACCTGTCGGCAAGCCGGAGACAATAGTCTGGCCTTGAACGATGTGGATTGTTCACGGCGACACTGGGTGGCCGCAGCAGGTACAGGGGAGAAGAGGGAAGACTGTTTATGGCAAGAGCGAATAGGGAGCTACCGACAGACCGCCAGATAGACGGTTTGAACGAAAAGCCTACAGGGACACTGAAATTTACACGCTTTTGACTCCCTCTTCTGTTTCATGTCGAGAAAAGACGATGTTATCGCGGGCAAGAGGAGAGCGGACATAATGGGGGAGAAAGTGGCAAGAGGCTAAGAGCTGGACATCGCTGTTTGCTGCTAATACAGATTTATTTATTTGTGAGATGCTGGAGCATGGCAATGTACCATTCTTTCTGACTGAACAGTTTTGAAATCTCACTGCCATAGTGATTAGGCTCAGTGCAATACTGTGGACAATGAAGATTACTAATTGATTCTCCCAACTTATCATTCCACAACAATTTAACTTCATGTAAACTAGCCGTGGAACTGTTTGAATTATTGTTCAACGAATCTACGCTCTTCTGGAACAGAACTCTCGCCTTTTATAATTATTTATGTGAATTTTATTCAAGATTAAATTAATAAATTTAATTTCTTATTGCTACAATAAAGTATAATTGTTATAATTAATTTCATTCATCTTCCTATTCAATTTTGAGGCAAATACTCTGTCCTTCTAACTCTTCCTCTTTTGGAATGGCACCATTAAAATATTTTATTATTGTAATTAATCAAAAAAAGTTAGAATCAAAGATAATATTATTACCATTTTGTAAAGCCCATGAGCAGATGAGGTATATAAATTTTTTTATGGCTTTATGCCTCGTCGATTTCGAGGTCATTAGAGGCGAGTTGGGATTGGGGACCAGGAACTGGAAGGAATTCGGCCATGGTCTTTTGAAGGAAGCATCCCCACATTCGCCTGGAGTGATTTGGGGAAACCATGGAAAACACAAATCTGGAAGCCCGGACGTGGATTCGAACCGGCGTCCTCCCGAATGCGAAGCCAGAACTATAACCGCTCACCCACCACACTCGGTAGGTAAATAGAACATTTCAATATATTTTTACAACAAAATAATTATTCACTTATTAAAAATACTGTACAAGGCGTTAGACATAAATGTCACATACTCCGCATAATTGGGCGGCATCTCTCGATACAGACTTCATACACACGATGGTCGAAGTATGCCGAAAATACACTACTCGGATGATGTGGTGAGATTGTGGAATACAGTGCACTAGTATCGCGCTTTTGAAAACACTACACTATCGTCTAAAAGGAAAACGAAATGCCTTATTTATGAACCCCCGCCATCTACATCTAAATCTATACTCTGCAATTCACAATTACTGTGGGGGGCAGAGGGTGCTAAGCACCAATCCTATTTTAGAGTATTCCAATCCCGAACAGAACGAGGAAAGAAAGAATACATAAATGTATCAGTACGGCATCTTATCTCTCGAATCTTATGCCTCCTGTCATTGCGACCTAAATAGGTTGGTGGAAGAAGTATTTCGTGGCACTCGTAAATTAGAGATTTTCGCATATTCTCCAACAAATTTAAACGAAAACGACGTCGTCTGTCCGCCAAACAATCCCAGCCTAACCCACGTATCAGCTCTGTGACACTTACATAAGGACTGTAACTAGCGGTCACGAATCGAGCTGCTCTCCTCTGTACTTTCCCTAACGTGTCAATCAATCCCTTGCGATACGGATCCCAAATTGCACAACAGTATTCCAAATGCGGACGCACTAGTGTTTTGTACGCTATTTCCTTTGTATGAGCATTGCAGCTTCTCAAAATACGACCTATAAAACGTAGTTTTGAATTAGCTTTGCCTACGACTGAAGTTATGTGCAAGTCCCATTTCATGTTGCTTTGTACTGTTACGCCTAGATACTTCAGGGAATCGACCGTGTCAACAACTGAATTGTTAACTTTGTACTCGTGAGCAAACGGGGTCATGTTGTGTTACGTTCCGTAGGACAAGTCATAAAGATTTCCTTAAAAAGCCTGTACGGGGTCTTGGATTGTTGTTCTGAGCTGAGGGTATCTGTGTTAGTGCCTTTCCGTCATCCAGCACTTTAATCTTTCAACGATCCTTAAAATAGTGGTTGCAATTCTTGGGACCTAGGTGAATACAGACCACGATTCAGATGAATATCTAAACAAAAGTTAGTGCGGTGATTTTGCCTCCGGGTAAAAGTGTTGCGAATGTATTGTGATGTTATGCAGGAAACAACTATTCTTTCTTTCGTCTACGAAAAAAAAAAGCGAATCTGAGAATCGCCGCGTTACCTGTTTGACATTGCAGTTTTGAGAACGAGAAATATCGGAGCATTGTATACTTGCGTGATCTGTTATAAACTGGAAGGTAAGCGAAGAATCTGTCGGAAAAGCAATGGGATGCCTGAGGTTGATAGCTACGGTTTAACGGAATTGACGGGCGAGGTCATGCAGACGTCCAATGTGTATGGCGTGGCCGGAAATTTCTGTCTCGTGTGGATTGCAGAAGTGATCAGTTTCAGTTTGTGTTTGGTTGTCTGTCACGCTCTTCATATGCAGCAAAAATGCCCAGTTTCTCACTGATAATGCCAAGCTGGACAAAATGTTAGTGGCAGTAGTTGTTGCTACAGTTGAATGAAAGGCATCTTAAACTGTTCACACGATGTTCGTGGCACATAAGCTGTAATAATAGTAGAATTCACAAATCTTTGGTAGTTTGTTGTAGATGTTAATTTCAAATACCAAATATCAATATTTATAGATAAATACATATGTTTGTTTCGTGTTGAAAGGATACTGTACGGTTAACATACAAGTATGTAAATCAGTAATACAGCACATACAGTATGTATGGACAGCAATGGTCTATAGCAATAGAGCCAGGCACAGTAAGGTCAGCCCGGACACACTGGCTTAGAAGGAAGCCTGCATGTAAGGTCGTAGCTACTGAGCTACGATAGCCATAACCAGGAAAATATCTTCCATGTAATAAGAAATATTTTACAGTAACCCGGCCCAGGACATGGGTGGTTTTTAGCTAACTGTTATGTTCGTCATAATATATCATCCATATAAAGAACTACGTCAATTCGAGTAATAAATACAATTGTTGAGAGAGGAAATATGCTGAATTGTAGTTAGCAGTCTGTCAAGAACAGTTAAATGTTAGTTTTTTTTTTAATTATTTTAAAATTTTACCAAAGAAATTTTGTAGAATCAAGAGTATATGATACCGGTTGAACTATTTACAAGAAGTGCCATCACAACGTGGCGCTTATGATTTATTACGCAGTCGCGCGCAGCTACAAATTTGATGGGTCCGTGCGGAATATTATGGATTTTCTCTGACGGAGAAAAATCAGCGGGCGTAAATATTGTAGAAAACGATATAAAATGCAGAAAAAGTGGAATATCAAAACAGTAATGAACCCAACCGGTCAATACGAAAACTAGGTGATCTGAAAATCATCGGAATTCTCCACAACCAATCAACACCAGGACGCTATCCTTCCATCCTGGCCAGAGCTTTGCTGAGGGTGAAAGCAGTCACAGAGGGCGCCGCTGGTGAAGACAGTTGCTGACGGAAGATGCGGGGATGTCCTGAACAAGTACGCGGAACACTGAGCTGAGAGTGGGGGGGGGGGGGGGGGAGGGGTTAAAAATTCCCTTGAGCTCGCTATCCGAACATCCTTTGTCGCCACAAAGCTGTAATGTAAGTCCACCTATGAAATGGCAAGGAGAATATAGAAGTGAAACCGAGCGTGGTGGTGTAACGGATAGCGTTCTGGCCTCGCATTCGGGAGGACGGTGGTTCGAATCCCCATCCGGGCATCCAGATTTGGGTTTTCCATGGTTTCCCCAAATCACTCCAGGTGAATGCCGGGATGCTTCCTTCAAAAAGGCCATGGCCGAATTCCTTCCCATTCCTTGCCCTCATCCTTTCCCGTCTCTAAAGACCACGTTGTTAAAAAGGGACGTTAAACTGTTAAAAAAAAAAAAAAAAAAATATAGACGTGATACAAAGGTTGAGCTGAAATTTTCTTGCAGACAGATGACGTAGTTCTCAGTAGAATTTACTGGCAAACATGAACAGCACATTTTATTGTTTTTTTGTTTTTTGGTTACAGCTTTGCGGATCGTCGACGTAGGTCATTAGCAGAGATGTACAAGATCCCTTATAAAAAGTATCTGAAATACAAGATACTTTTAAGTAATGGTTTGAGGTATCAGATACAAGATACTTTCGGATATTGTATTTGAAATACAAGATACAAAATACATATTTTCCAAATAATTTTTCAAAATAAATAGTTTTTATATAATGTAATTTTCATTTTGAAACATGTTTGTTAGAAGATGTTCTTTAAAATTCTAAATAAGACTTAAGTAAGTTAAAACCAGTTTTTCGAACGTCTGTTCGCTCATTTTTCTTCGATTGGATCTCATTATTGTTCGCTGCACAGGGGCGAACTCGACAAACAGGTGCTATAGTTTAAAAACTTTTTTGATTGTTGGATAAAAATTTAAATTTTGTAGGAGGTTGTCCTAATTACTTAATTATTTATGCTGCTAGTAGATTCTGTGTTGTCGCCACTAGTGGCATTAGCAATAGAGGAATCAGAGTCCTCTAGAAACATTTTTTAAGGGTCGTATTTTCTTTTATGCCCTCTCCATCGCTCTTAAAAGCCACTGGTTTTTTTTTTTCAGATCGATTATTTTTCCGTGTTTCAATATTGATTTGGTATTTTACATGTTATTTTTTAAATACTTTTGATACACATATCATTTTAAAAAACGTATGGGACACTGAGGTTAATATTGCAACGTTTGCTGCAGGCTCAAACTGCAAAAATTTTCTTCGTTGGCATCTGGAAAAGTGCCACAATATTTTATATTTCCATTTTAAGACATTTATTCTTAGGCTGGATTTTCATTAGTATAGACAGCTGTATTAGTTACCTTTATCACCTTGCATACTTTCAGTAGCTTCTGCTGTTGGCTTTGAACAGTTCACATATTCACATAAAAATGTATTTCATGTTCCTTAAAAGGAGATATTTTAAGGATTTTCATCGTTTCATTAAGACGCTCCAGCGCTGCTAAAAGGCCTTTTTAGAATTCCATCTGGTTTTTCATGGAGAAGTTGGTGACTTCCCTATCAATCCAAAATATGTTTCACATGTTTTTGGTCATGCAGAAGACAAGACATAATTTCCAGGTTTCCTGCCACTTGTGTGTTTTCCCATCGAGCATTTGCAATAATTATCCCTTTTACCATTTATTTTTATCCTCTCATCAGCAACCGTAACCTAAAAACAAGCACAGTCCTGACCCAATCGTAACCGTAAGTGGGATCCTTTACAGTTTTTGCTAACAACTCAGAAAGCAGCCCCTTATATTTAGCATAGGCCACTCCTAGAGAAACCCCAACTTCCGGTGGTGTCTTCAGGCACAACTCCCAAGACAGAACTAATACCTTTCCAAAGTAGTAACTCTGTTTCCAAGTTTACCCACTACACAGCGTAGTTCAACTGTGGCTGGTCATGGCGACGTAAGACCTGCATGAGTTCTACCCTGGTAAGCTGTGTCTCTTTCACCACTTTCCTCAGGTCACTGTCTATTCTATAACTTGTGTTCATATCAATATTAATGCCAGCAGGTCCCACTGTCATTACTCTATCGTCCTTTGTGAAATCCCTACAAAATGATCCTCTATTACCTGAACTAATGTTGCACTTGGTTTGAAGAAGCTTTTGACCTTGTAGTCCTATTTTTTTCTTCCATGCCTCGATTAATAAAGGCCTGCTGCAACTTACCTACTCCTCTATCAACACGAGGCTCTTCCTCATCTGTCTCTGGTAACAGGTCAAATCTACGTCTCTCTAAAATTTCTGAATTTTCTGGCTTCTTCACTCAGTTAATCACATTTCCCATACGATCTGTTAGCAGCTCCCAACCATATTTCTCATCATCCTCACTGAACGCACCATCTCCAGTTACTGCCTCCATTGGCTGAGCCCCCACAGGTTGAGCCTTTTTAGGCCGAACCTCCACAGGTGGAGCCTCCACAGGCAGACCATCAACAGGAAGTGCTCTTACACGTTGAACCTCCACAAGCTGAGCCTCCACAGACCGAGTTTCAAGGACCCTGACCTTGACAAGCAATTCCCTGATCATTTCACCCATCTCCTTAATCATTACGTCCTGCCCTGAAATTTCTCTATTCCAATCTGAAAGTTTCCTATTCCTTAAATTGAGCGGACAGTACCATGGAAGAGCCTCATTTAGTTCCTCTTTTCCCTCTGCCCTGCATTCGCAAGATAGATAGATATGTTCACTTTGATCCCATGTGAGAATAATCTCGGGGATGTGGAACAGTACATACACTTATTAGTAATGTCAATATTACTATATAATTGATAATATTATTATATATTGACAACAAGTTAGCAACAACCCATTAGTATAACCAATATCTCCTGTAATCTACAAATACAATCCCGAGTTAATTAATACTTATTATGTGTAACAGTGTATACACTGGTTACCAGCATCTAATAACCAGTTATTTTCTTACCAACCAGTTACCATGATACGTTTCACTGTAATTTGTGACTACATATTATATTATGTTAGTTGCTATTTATGTGGAACAGTACACACACCTATTAGCAATATCAATTATATTACCAACAACTCATAAGCAGTCAACTACTGAAAAACCTGTTATTATGATAATTTTTCACAGCAGTTTTTGAGTGCATGCTATCCCATGTTAGTTACTATATATGAGTGAAATTTTGTAAACAGTGTAATTACTTCATATATCATTTTAGTAATTGTGGATAATTTTGTCACCTTCCCCTTCCATACATACTATTTTATCAGTCATTCTTAGTTACCAAATTCCAAGAAGAAAATTCTTTCACAGAGTAAAATGGGTTCTGAAGCAGAAACTCTTTCAGTTTGGACTTAAAGTAGTTGGGTTTTTGTAGATAACATTTAATTTCTGTTGGTAATACATTGAATAAGGAAGCTCCAGTAAATGTTAACCCTTTCTGTACAACTGACAGTGATTTGTAATCCTTGTGAATATTATATTTATTCCTAGTATTATGGCTATGTATGTCAGCATTAAGATTGAAGTATT
Source organism: Vandiemenella viatica (assembly GCA_031002005.1). Lineage (NCBI taxonomy): Eukaryota > Metazoa > Arthropoda > Insecta > Orthoptera > Morabidae > Vandiemenella > Vandiemenella viatica. The sequence continues at coordinate 159,729,228 of CM061921.1, forward strand.
CAGGATTTTCCACTACAAATGATAGTACAGAGTATACATACTGTGCTGGCATTGTTAGTACACCCAGGTTTTTAAATAGATTTCTGAACGACGTCTGTGGGCTTGCTCCACAAATAGTTCTTATAGCACGCTTTTGCAATTTAAATACCCTCTGTGCTTGTGACGAGTTTCCCCAGAATGAGATGCCATAAGTGAGCAGGGAATGAAAATATGCAAAATATACTAACTTTCTGGTTTCTATATTAGCTATTCTAGATATTACCCTCAGTGAAAATGTTGCAGAATTCAGTTTTTTAAGAAGTTGTTGAATATGCTGTTTCCAGTTCAATTTGTTATCTATATATACACCCTGGAATTTTGTGAAACTGCTTTCATTGATTGCTTTTCCTTCTGATATCACATTATAGCTGACCTTTGTTTTATTTTTTGTAACAAACTGAAGTAACTGTGTCTTTTCTACATTAAGTATTAGTTTGTTGGCATTAAACCACCTGTTAATTTTCTTTATAACATCATTTGCTGTGTTTTCGAGGTTTTGTGCTGATGGGTCTTTCAGGGATATGCTAGTATCATCTGCAAAGAGCACCATGTGTTCATTATCACCTAGTATATGTGGGAGATCATTTATATAGATTAAGAACAACAGAGGGCCAAGAATTGAACCCCGAGGCACACCACATTTAACTATACCCCATTCTGAGTTTATAACATCTCCAGTATTAGCATCTTTCAGTGATTCACATTGCTTTCTATTTTCCAGGTACGATTTAAACCAAAGTCCTGGCATACCACCAACTCCATAGTGGTCTAATTTACCTAGTAGAATCTCATGATCAACACAGTCAAAAGCCTTAGCAAGATCACAGAATATACCTAGGGAATTTAATTTTTTATGCATTGATTCCAGTATGTTGTTTACAAAAGCAAAAATTGCTGAATCTGTTGAAACGCCTTGTCTAAAACCAAACTGTACTTTACTGAGTAGGTCATTCTTTTGTAGATGTGCATACACCCTTCTGTACATTGCTTTTTCAAAGATTTTTGAAAATGCTGGTAGAAGTGATATCGGTCTGTAATTTTCAATCTTTGAGGTTTCACTCAATCCACTTTTCACAATCAGACGTCTGCGACAAGCACAACGCTTTCCAGGCATGTGCAGTTTAAATTAGCGATATTGTTTAACCCTACTGAAGGTAACACCAACAGTTATTTACGAATTATTATTATTATCACTATTTATTAGCAGCAAGTAGTTAGTTTAATGATCAGCTCTTACTATGGGTAGTAATACAGCAACCTCAATGATAAGAGTTCAAACCACAGACTTAATTATGTATGTATTTCATAAATTAAATTTTTTAAATAACTTATATCACAATGTTAATGGTATAATAAACAAACTAACTACCAAGCTCTCAGCTATCTGTAAGTCAATAAAACTTGCGATAAAGAAAACATACTATCTTACAACAATGACGCAAATTTGAAGCTTATTTTTATAAGTAAATATAAATTATTCTTCTCGCTAACAATTTAAAGATTGTAAAGAAATTTAGTGTACAAAATTTAGTTAGTGGTACAGTAAATCCAAGTTTCGTGAGCAGCCTTCACACATACAACACACAACCAACGATCGATCACGCAGTCCCTTTCAAGTGATATATATATATATATATATATATACGGGATGTGGCATTTAATATGTTTTCTGGAAATATTTCGGAAAGAAAGCATTTTAACAAACAATAACCTATATAAAAAATAATCGTACAGTAGGGGGCTACAATTATGTGATATTGGTTTTTTCACAGGTGGCGCTGTTGTCGTTACAACAAGGTCAACTTAATTCTTTTAAATGGGAACCCCTATTTTTTTCTTTGAAGATTCCGATTCCTCATGAAAAAATAAAAATAGTTTGCTTAACTCACTTTTCTGTTAGCTTCACAGATGGCGCTGTAATCGCGAAAAATTAATATTCGCGTTTTTTGTGTATAATTTTAATTATTGTTTAAATAATTACATGTAATTTTCATTCTGTAAACATGGAAGGTAATTTTAAAGGATAATGATGAAATTGATTTTTTAAATGCTTTTTCTTACTTATTTGCAGCCATGTCTACAGCAGGTGCTCAAAAAGGTGACCATTTACTTCCAGACATTTTCTGACCCTTTGCAGAAATGATGCCTGAACAGCTCGAAGTGAGCATCAACGAGCTGAGAAATTTTGACTCAGGTTAGGAAGCAACATTTCAGGTTTGAAGATTGATATTCTCGATGGCCGCATTGCGAGGAAAGGCAGTGGGAAAAGTCTTACGGGTTTAGCTTTTTTTCCTTATGGCTTTACGCCTCATCACGTCGAGGTCATTAGAGGGGGAAAGGACCTAGGGTAAGGAACGGGAAGGAATTTTGCTATGGTATTTTAAAGTAACCCTTCCGGCATTCTTCTGGAATGTTTTGGGGAAAACCATGGAAAACCCTAAACTGGATGGCTGGACAGAAATTCGAACCCGCATCCTAACAAATGCGAAGCCAGGACGATACCGCTCGGTCAGGTTTAGCTGGTCCAAAAGAAATAGTAGTGTGTTTTCCGACATTCTATCAGCCCGTAATAAATATGAATGTTCCTTACAAATGGGAAGAGAGTCCAAATGCTTTGATATCAGAAAGCAAAGCCTTCTTTCACTCACAATCAGTTTGGAGAGATAAATCACTGGTAAACATCTGGTAGGGGTGGCAACGTAACTAAGGCGGTACTGTGTCTGACTGGGGCCGGGACTATCGGTGTCCGATCTCCTGTGAGGTAGAGGATTTTTCCTGGAAGCTGATCATTCGGAACGGCTCAGCAGGTCCACTCAGCATAATGTCCAATGAGTACCGTGGAGGAAACTTCGCGGGATGCTAAGGAACGGTCGAAGCATGCCGTTGGCTCCGTCACATCCCTTATAGTGCCGTAGGTTGTTATGGTAATGTGGATCTCTACTGTTGTGAATCTTAGGGGAAACGGCAGGAGTCATAGGAACCCTGTGACCTTGACCTTTAAACATTTGGTAGTCTTGGAGACTTGTTCAGGGATGACTGGCGCTCTCTCGGCGAAGTTATGCTCAATTTTTTGTAACCGTCTCACCTTTTTCTTGTATACACCCTGTGATGTCACAAGACATTTGGAGCCATAATTAGGAACTTTAAGAAGTAGTATTTAATTAGGATAAGGATAGGATTAAGTAATTCCAATTAGTTAGCGAGAGTGAGGCGAAGAGCATCTCTTTTATTCTAAGATTTTTCAAGTGGCTACTGTCATGGCGGCTAAGCCATGCAGGAATAAATTCGGACACCTTGCTTCCGCCCAGAGTTTGGCGGGGATAAGATGGTATTGTAGCCACCCACAAACACAAAAGTTACCTCTCGGGTGGGGTAGGATCGGTGGAACTCTGTGTTCCCACCCCATTTGGCAGAGATGGTCCTCCCACCAACGGGGAAGTAAGAATCTAATATTGGTAGTACTCCCCACAGAAGAAGATCAGCCCACCCGAATCCCGTTAGGTGGGTGCTATATAAGCCCTCACAATGGGACCAGAGGCCCTTAGTCTTGGCCAGTTCTGCTAGATGTGTTGTGCAGTCTGTGCTCAGTTGGCGATGTGATCGAAGTGATGACTGTCTGCGCCGCCGGCCTGCCAATATGATGTAAGACAAATTTTCTCTCTCTCTGTGTACTGAAGGCTCACTCTCGCTACAAGTTATGGTGTAAGAAACATAGTACTTTTAAGGGAAAGTGTTTGATTTCCATGTGTTAAAAATCAGGAGAACTATAGGGACTTGCCTAATAGTGTTCCTGTTTCAATTATAGACCTATGAATGAATGTGAATGATCAGAATACAAATTTACTTTTGTCAGATTCATAATTATCTACATACTTTATTTCTTTGTGGCTGTCTCCCCCCGACCCCGTCACCAGGTGATAATGATGAAATGAATGCAAGTCAATCTTCGGCTGAGAGGTCCGATATAAATAATTAATAAAATAGCCGGAAATTAATTAGAAGTACGGGTGGGAACGTTACAGCCCACAACTCACTTTTGCAGGTATCAGACTGTTTCATTTAGCCGAAGCTGAAGTATGTAATCTGAACGTGTATCTTTGCCTAAAAAAGAATGCTGCTCTTGTCTGAACTACAACTTCCATGTGTGCAACAGTAGGAAAGCGCACCCCTGCTCCCAGGATAGGTTCTTGATGACGGTGAGGTCCTCACATTAAGGGGAGCATTCTCATCTTCTGCGTTTTCTCACTGCTGAGGTCTTCATTATCTTCTAAACGTAATCATGTCTATTTCAAATAGTGTGTTATTAAGAGCATATTACTGCACAGGGATTCGTCGGTTAACGTTTAGGAATCCTTAGAAGGAACCTAACTAAGATTTTCGCCATATATCACGAGACGTTCTTATCTGCTATCAAACGGAGTGTTCATAAACTACATGGCTCGGTCTAGGGGGGGGGGGGGGAGGGGTTGGGCAGAAAGCTACGCTAGGCTACGTGGCGAGGGGTGTGGTCTGAATCAAGCCACGTAGCTTTTTATTCATGTTATTTGTCACAGTTAAAATAAGGTACAAAATGTACAACAGCATGTGGATATTTATTTCGGTCATTTATATATCCGTTTGTAATTTAGATATCCTATATATTGACAATGCCGTACCTAGAATCAAATTCGCTTACAGATTTTACGCGGAATTTTCAAAGGTAGTGACAGTTCGTATTGTTCTGATGGTGTGAAATAAAGCTGTATTGATTAGGATCGCCCGCGTATAACCACGCCGCTCGTTCATAAAATAATTCTAATTTTGTTCTTTCAAATGAATTTAATTACAACTTTAGTTCTAGTGCTCGCTGAAATGTTATTTCTGTTTTCGTTATCCAATGAGTTATAGAAATCTTTTAAGCAGATCAAAGAATCATTTTCTGTTAATGTAGAAAGAAAGGTGGCAGAACTGCAGCAAAAGGAAACAATAATGCAGATGTTCTTAGTTTTTACGCGGCAGGCATAGTTTGTTATATTTTATCAGTTAATGAACAATGATGAATGAGATAAGGAGAATGTTTCTAGTAACACCTTAAGAGGAAAAGGATCCCTTACTGTACACAAGAAAGAAGGTTTTCCCAATAATTGATCATTTTTAGATGTGGCTAGGGCCAACATTTCATTCAGAATATTTGTAATTATAAAAAAGTTCTTAAAGCAACTTTCGGTTGTGTTCGTTATACACGCAATAATCTTAACTATAGTCTATCAAGAGAAAATAGTACAAAATGTTTTCTGCAATTAATAGCGGAAAAAAGGTAACGGTACATGCCACACAGGACGGGGGGGTGGGAGGGGGGGGGTGTCGAGGCAAAAGCTACGTCAGGCTACTTGGGTGGAGGGGGGTTCAAGAGAGGCCAAAATGAAGCCATGTGGTTAATGGACGCTCCCCTAATGTTAGAAGAAAGATAAAATCAACAGAAAATCAGTCAACTGACGCATATCTCGGAAGCGTGAAGGATAAAACGCAAACACAGTGTTCTGCCCATTGCGTAGCATTTCGAGCGCGTTGAATAAGAAAACTTTTGGAATACAACTGAGGTGGAAGTCGATTGTGTGGTATTACAAGTCGTTGAGGTAATTATTTTGAGATGCTTATAGCGTGGCGTGTCGGAAGGTCGCTGCGCGGGATTGCCAGTTCGCGTGCAAGGCCGGTACCGCTGCACTGCAGTCTTCAACAACTTCCTTCCACTTCCTCGGCCACTACCTTCCGATCAGTACGACAGCGTGATCACACTCTATCCGCGAGCTGACGAGTGTAAAACAACGCCCTGGCTGTTTCAGAGGTCGGCAAACCCAATCTGCGTCGCACAATCAGGTTTTTTGTTTTTTCTTCACATTTTCCTTTGGGCTTACGGCTAATCAACGTCGAAGTCATTAGCACCGCAAACCGATGGGGGGCAAAGAACGGTCAAGAACTCGGTCATGGTATTTGAAGGAACTAACCCGACATAAAACTCGAGTAATTTCGGGAACCAATGGAAAACCTAAATCTGGATGGCCGGAAGGGAATTTCAGTTCTCGTCCTTCCGAATGCCACTTAAATCTGGGAGCAGGGTTTTGTCATAAAGTTTCACAAACTAAAAATTCATATCGATAAGAACATTTTAGTACGAAGCGCTGATTCATGCAATAAAGTAAATTTATTTGGTCTTAAGGACTGGGAGACAGAATTCCACCTCTGTCATAGCTGCGCTTAAAGATTAACAACCGAGAATTCATAACATACTTCAGATACACAAAATAAGTTTTACCCGGTATAAATTTCAGGAGATTCAAACCGGGATCATAAATCTTTAAGCGTTTTTTCGAAAATTATTCAACATTTCTCTTGGAAATTTATTCCAATCCCTGACGAAACCTACAAAAGAAAATTTTCCCACATCCTTATGCCTAAAATCGGTTGCCCATTCGTGGTCGTGGTCATCTTTTCCCTTCCAGGCATCTCTCTTAATTCTTTCACTAATATCTTTCCATGCCTCTTCACCAATATACACCTTATACACTACCACAACTTTTTTTCTTTACTATGATTCTACGCCTCGTCGACGTCGAGGTAATTAGAGGCGGGATTGGACTGGGAACAAGGAATGGGGAGTAATTCAGCCATGGGCCTTTGAAGGAAGCATCCGGGCATTCACCTGGAGTGATTTGGGAAACCATGGAAAACCCAAATCTGGATGCCCGGACGGGGATTCGAACCGGCGTCCTCCCGATTGCGAGGCCTGAAAGTTAACCACTCACCCACCGCGCTAGATACTATTGCAACTCTCTTCAATCTTCTCCTGTCTTCCAATGAATCCCATTTTAGCTTCTTTATTGTATCATTTACTGATTGTGTTCTGCAGTAATTTCCAGATACAAATCTAGTAGTCCCTCCGTATTTGATACTCAAAATTTGGGTCCCATATTACACAACCATATTCAAGCCATGGTCTGGCCAAAGTTTTGTAACTCAGTTCTCTCACTTCTTTGGTACATCCCCTAATCACTATCTGGAATAAATGAAATAATTTGAAACCTTTTCCTACCTACTGCCTAAGGTGCCCTGTCCAGTTGAGTTTATCATCAAATGTTATGCCAAGGTATTGACATTTCAAGTATTCAACAAGTAATTCCTTCCCAAAAACACAACCATAATCAACCTTTAGATTTTTATCTGTGTACTTAATAAGCTGACTCTTCTTTACATTGATCTTCATCCCATGTTGACCTACCCAGGTAGTTATCTTGTCCAGACCACCCTACATCTGTTCACAGTCATCAACCGTTTTGATCCTAACATATAACAGGATGTCATGTGCAAACAGCTTAACTTCTGACAGTAAATTATCAACGCAATCATTCTTTAAAATAACCAATAACAATGGTCCCAATACATATACAGTGTATATTATACACTATCCTGTGGTACTCTCATTTTCACTTCCACTTCTTTTGATAATGCATTTCCTACGCTAACTTTTTTTCCCTACATTTTAAGAATTATTCTACTGAGCAAATTACTTTTCATCCACTCCAATGGTTTTTACCCTATATACCACCATTTTATGGCTCACTCTGTCAAGTGCCTTAGAAAAATCTACTGCTACACTATCCATTTGTCCTTTTTGTCCATTTTATCCGAAATATCTTGCATATAGCCAAATAAATTAGATTCGCATGAATATCCTTACCTAAAGCTATGTTATCGATTTGAAAACCAGTTTCTTTCCTCACAGAAATTTCTGATTGGATTGCATATCAATCTCTCCATTAATTTATACGCCACTGATGTTAAACTGATCGGCCTGTAATTTTCGACCCTATTTGTCACCCCTCCTTTGTGTACCAGTACTACTATCGCACTTTTCCAGTCCTCTGGTAAGCGGGAAGTATCCAGTCTGAACTTAAACAACGTTTCAAGATAAGGTACAATGCCGCATCCTGCTATCTTTAAGGCATCCTTAGGAATAATATTTACTCCAGCCCCTTTGTATTTTTTGCAGCATTCCTAGCTCCTTCATAACATCCTCAGGAAGAATTTAAAAATATTTAGTCTGTTCATTTCTAATAGTGCCGTCGATCTCGTCATCTGATTTGCACTCTCCAATTCCGAAATCATAGTCCCTAATGGTCGCATCAAACCAGTTACTTAATATCTCTGCCTTTTTCAAATCCTCAGTAACTTCTTCTCCATCCTTATCTATTATTGTCTGAATATCTTCCCGCTAACTTAAGTTCTATTTGTTTACGTATTAACTTCCAGTAGGAAAGTGTATAAGCTAATTTTGGTAACTCAACAGTATCTTCAAATGTACCTTTTCTAGTTAATTTCATAATTTATTGGCATGAATGCAGGCACGTAATTCCCGCTCCGAAAACTGTATTACAACTTCCTTTGCATAAAACAGAGCAAAATATTTCACGAACAGCCGAATTACTGTTATAACAGTGAATTAAATGACAAAATGAATGAGAAACATGAATAAGCAATGGCACACGACATTATAATTTATTAAACAGTGTAAAAATTGTGAAATACAAAGATCTTCCATAATGAAGTTCATGAAGAATCGACAAGGGCAGTGGAAAAAGTGTAGTTTTTCATTTAATCCAGCTAAAAACATAGTATATAAAACTCTGCTTAAAATTGTTAGTGTTAAGTATAAGTGGTATTAGTGTGGAGATTCAGAAAGAACCACTTATATTTCAAGGAATATAAATTAACAGTCATTCACGCGCTGACCCTTACGAAGCATCTTGCCTGTGCATTTACCAAAAAAATAGCTTCTCAGCTTGGTTTTTCTTTACGTGGGCTCAATTGTGCCTAACTTGGAATAGCGTCCAGTGATTATGAAATATAGGTCCCTTCCCTTCGGTCGATAGTCACTTCAAACCTCCTCTGAAATTCACAAAATGTTAAAAGGAAATCTCGAAACTACTAAATGAAAACTGATAGTTTGAGATTAAATAATTTCCACTACTCTTTAATGCACAGGCTCTTAAATTTCTTAGACTCGCCGACCGGTATATTATATACATTACTTTCAGAAGATTTCTTTCACAACAGATTTTTCATCAGGTAATAATTTCTCCTTCCCCTCCCCCCTCCCAAAAAAAACCCCTACAGTTCTCAGTTCTGCTGTAACCACAAATAATCCCTTGAAATTTCTTAATACTGTTCGCTAACCAATTCTTTCAATATCAAACAAACTGCGCAACATTGGAAACTGGCGATTTACAATAACTAAAGTTCCTAGTGGTTCCTAACTATTAGCTGCAAACTCGTTGCACAATTTTAAATTATAACACTTCATTCAAAAAATGCTTGATGGCTGATTCACAACTTCTAAGTTGGGGCAAAGTTTTTTATGAATATAAACAGCAGGATAGACATGGCGATTTCTTAACAGTTGCGCAACCGCTAAGTGTGGACTAATAATTAATTTCCTTGGTATTTTATTGCTTCCCTATCCTGATCCACTTCTGGTCACACTTATATAAAGTTAGCCCTTGCTAGTTTCGACGAAAACAACTAATTGGAGTGATTATACTAAAATCCTCCCTTTTGATGAACAATAACAACAAAATACACCAACAGACCTACTTAGACGGTTACCGCAAGCAACTAGATGTACACGTCAGGCTCAAACACTGCTACAAAAAATAAAACTTTGCTCTGGACCGGACATCTTCCTTCCGACGATGCGTGGTGATGAGCTTCTTGGCTCGGCTAGTATTTACAGAATATGTAATATTGACGCAATTTCAGGACGAGCTTGCCCTCTCGCTGTAGATCGTGTTGAAATCTTTTTTCACCTACGGGTGAATCCTAATATTTCAACACGCTCGCAATTCATAAATCTTACTATAAAACTCAGAATAATGTCTTAAAATACAATCTATATAGCTCTAAATCCGTCACAAGATTCATAAACACTACTCACAACTTCAGCTTCTGCCGCACATGAAGCCTCCATGATACATTGTACCAACTTGTCAGAAATACACAAGCCTCTGCTGTTGAGCAAAGTTAACATTTTTATTTGCTTCTTCGTTATGGGACATTTCTAAAATATTCTACGAAGAATTTATTTTGCTTTCTAATGTCCGGAAGACCTACATAAACGCCAATATTATTTCTGCCCGGTAACACGCTTCACGTGGGATTGTGATCTTCAATATCGTCCATCGCAAACAAATGTTCTTATTGCAGCGAAACAAATCGACCACGTACTAAGCTGCTTGTCGACGGACCGGCAGAAAATAAGTGTTGAAAAAAGGCGTCCAACGTGAGATTGAAGATTGACCACGTAATTATGAATACTTTAGCTATACTGCTCTTTGAAGGGTGGCAATATGAAATAAAAAGTTGACGGGAAATTTTTATGGACCTATGCTCTCTCCATTCGTGAGATTTGGTGTAATTTTGCAAGAATTCCCCCTATTTTCATCTTACGTAATTAATGGACGCCCCCAAACCTTGCCGGTTCAGCTCAGTTCCAAAAGCGTTGCGCCGGCAGTGGAGAAAGCCAAGACTGGACCATTTTAACGTCGTGGGCTACAGCTTTCATGAACTGGGCGCTAAGAGGAGGTGGCGTGGTTAGCGCCAAGGGCCAAATAAGTCAGTTCATGGTACTCACTGAACAGCAGTATGATTTAACCTGGGAAGCCATTTAGCGTTTTAGAAAAATCTTTGTCTTCGTGGAGGACTGATCACCGTCTATCCAATTCGCAATCAGTCGCTTTACATGGCCGACCTGAATTTGGTTTGTAACTTTATCAATAGGTCTATTTGACTCGACTTTGTCGTGTTTTGAAGTTTTGAATTTGGTTTTTTAAATTAATAAAACTCACAAGACTTTTCAGAATTTGTATATCAAATGAATAAAATGATTGAGATTTGTGTTGAATTTTTTTGAAACATCAGTCGTCAATAATTCCATATAATACAAGCTTGGAGTTTCCAATTCATTGCACGGTATGGCAGGTAAAGTGTTGTTTCAAGGCTGCAGTTTTTCAGTTTATCTATTGTGCTCTTGTTTTGTTTTCTGGAAGTTTAGATGAAGATGAAAAATCGCATGGAACTGCAGAAGGAAGTTGTGCAATTTAAAATGATAATGGAATTAGAGCTGTATATGACAATTGACGGTTGGCGGACGATGTTATTACGATTCTGAGCATCTCATTTCAGACTTCCTCTGCCCCTTTAATTTCCTCGTGACAGAAAAATATCGAGTTCAGACCTAATGAACGATGTTTGTTCTGAAACACAGACAGTTTCTAGTCATTGCTGTCGTGAAAAATATAATATGACTTTATGATCACGTTCACGGCAGACAGGTATTAAATGAACAAAGAAAAAAACCTCAATCGGTGAAGAAAATATTTGAAGTGAAAGTCCTTGGGAAAGCATCACGGTGGGGTAGCACGCCTCGCCGTTTATCGGCTATATGCGAAAGATTGCAATCGTGACCATCGGCCGGAGAGTATATTCAGAGACGGATCGAAGAACAGTTAGAGGTCCGTACGGGCACCAAGAATCGCCTCAGTTTACAATATCAACAGAGTTTCTAAAATAACAAAGAAACTGAAAACTTCATTAAAAGCTGTAAAATGTAAGTACAACGTCGTAGAAGGACAGCGCCACCAGTGTACCAAGCAATAGAGTCTCTTGGTCTACACAATGTGTCCCAATATAGAAAAACAGCCAAATAAACAATCAATATTTCTCACACTTATTCTGGAACCACTCAATCCCGAGGCAAGTTGCGAATGGTCAGTAAACAACTTACTTTCTCAATTCCCAAGAGAAACCAAGATTTATTCGTATTAAAAGTGTCCGTTAATGCTAAACTACGCATTCCAGAAAGAAAAACAGCCAACTAAACCGTCAGTATTTTTCGAACCTGTTCTGCAGGCTAATAAACAGCCAAATAAAGTATTTTTCACACTATTCTGCATCAGTTGAGGCAAGACGGTAATAGTCAATAAAAATCTACCCTTTAAATTCCTACCTGGAACGTAGTTTCATTCAAAAATGTTGAGTAGTTATACACACATTTTCCTAGAAGAGAAAAACTGAAAAATTTTGTAAAACAAATAGAGATTCTAACAATTAGAATTCTTACTGTAGGCAATTTGCAGAGGGCCGAAGCAGCTGGAGACAACCGAGCGTGGCGGGTGAGCAGTAACGCTGTGGTCTCGCATTCGGGAGGACGCGGGTTTGAACCCCGTCCGACCATCCGGATTTGGGTTTTCCATGGTTTCCCCAAAACACTTCATGCGATTACTGGGATAGTTCTTCCCGTTCCTTTCCCGGAATCCTTTCCTACCGCTTATGATCTCGACGTTGACGAGGCGTAAAGCAATAGGCAAAACAATTTTTTTTTTTTTAAAAAAAAAAAAAAAAGCTTTGGACAGCTTTATAGTTTATCTCCGGGACTTTACCGCATGTTGTTTGCCTCATGAAATGTTATGACTCCAGTTTGCTTTTTGGGGTCGATTTTTTAGTTCTGAAAAGAGCTGTTTGCCAGTAGATTAAAGTTATGGTAGGTGAATTCGTCGTTGATTGATAGGTATTGAATGGAAACCAGTTATTACAAAATTAAACAAATGGCAGGTAGCGGAGGTATAATTAATTTGGCAACAATGGGTATAATTCACAGATACGAGATAAGAACTGTGTGAAGTGGACCTACTTTTTAAAGGGTTTTCTCCAAAGACACTCATTGAGGAGGCTGCGAAAAAGAGGCTTGGATGTTCTGTGTTGCTCCTTCAACTTTCTTTTTACAAATTTTCTATATTTTGGGTATGGATATTAGAATCATCAGGATTAACGAAGTTTCGTTGGTGTAAAACTTATCCATGACCATAAATACCGTCATTAGTTATGGACAAATTGTGGAAAGAGGCAAATGCGTCTGTCATTATAACGGTGCCTTGAAGTATGTACTGACAAATTAATGCAGTCATAGTGATCTGCGTCTTGTCAGGCACATCCACGATGAAATATTTGCCAGAGCCTCTTTCAATACAACCGAATAAACAATGTCCATCCGTAAATGGACCACGGTAACGTAACCTTACCGAATTTTGATTCGTCTGTTTCCACGATGATTGGCTCTCCATTCTCATCCATTCCTCTTATTTCAGTGGGATGTGCTTCCAGCTACTTAGTACCAATTTCGCTCAAGAAATTACACCAGTCTACTTGAGTATGCATTGTAGATGTGCCTAACTTCGCTTCCGTCACTATTTGCTCCTGAGAAATACCTTCAGCTAAACAGTAGATCAATATCAATATCTGAAGTAATCTAGTAATCTTAATTTGCTTTTCTCGAACAACAACCCGACACGTATAGTCCTGCGCGCATTACACTTTTCGCACGCCCACATATAGCCATAAATTCGCTTCCTTCTGTACAATGTGGTGAGAACATTGCAAATTTCACAGGTGAACGAGTTTCTGATTGTTCTTCGCAGGGCCAGCCACATTGAATATATTTAAATCTTACCGTTAACAGCAACGACGATGTCAGCAATATACCATCTTTCCTGTAACATCTTACTTCTATTCAATATCTCATCCTCTCCGACGAAACAAGTCCTATTTCCTTGGCGACCTCGACAAACCATGATAGCAAAACAGAATTATTACAAACATAATAGCACGACCAACATTCAAGACGCTTGCTGCGAGAATGAGGCGCCTCAACCGCCACCTCTATCGATACGTGGACCGTCGATTTGGCGCGTATAACTCAGTTGTATGTTGAGGACGATAATCTAATGCTTCTGTGGTTACTGAACCGAAGGTGGAGCAACAGAAGAAAAATGTTGCCAATATCAGTGATTCTGAATCAATTTCATTCATTTTTCCATACTAAAATATATTAAGGATGAGATATTTTATTTATTTATTTGTTGATGGCTTTACGCCTCGTCGACGCCCTTGTTAGGGGCGGGAAATGAACAGAAATGAATTCAGTCATGGCTTTTTCAAGGAACTATCCTGACATTCGCCTGGTGTGAATTGGGGAAACTATGGAGAACCCAAATCTGGATGGCCGGATGGCCGCGTCTCCCGAATGCTAGGCCAGGACGTTATTACTCACCCACCACCTTCGGTTGTCTCCATCTGACTCAGCCTTCTGATAATTACCTACACAAAGAATTTCAATTGTTAGAATTCCTATTTTATTTAGCAAAATTTGCCGAAATGCTTTCGTAGGTTATCCCGGCGAATCTGATGATTGAAGATCTCTCGGGCATACAGCCGGATCAATTGATGGTAGTTCAACGAATTTTCAACGGCGTAACGTGCCATCATCTTCCGGTTGCGCCTGCTGACCAGCGTGAAGAGTGCAGTCCAGGACAAAGACAGTCTGTCTGCAGAATTAACACACACCAGGAACGTGTTACAGAGTAATGGCTTCGACAACTACCAAATTCGGCGTACCTTCGTGCAGAAGACCATTCGAGAACCAACTGAGGAGGAGAACAAGCCAAAAACCACATCCTTTATCTCGTTCGCCGGCGATGTAATCGAGCAAAATTGGAAGAATTATACTCTGACAAAACATGCGTTCACCGCACACCGCCCAAGATTAAAAAATTTCTTGACTCGGTTAAGGATGATCTGTGAATTAGGAAGCCTGGCGTATACCCCATACCTTGCGAATGCGGAAATACATACGTCGGACAGACCATTCGCATGATTGAAGAACGGTGCACAGAGGATAAACGTCACACTTAACTACAGAAGGTCAAAATCAGCTATTGTTCCGGAATACTATCAAATATGAGGACACCGAAGTTTTGAGAAACACATCTCACTTTTGGGACTGTGTATTCAAGGAAGCCTTTGAGATCCGTCTACGGAATAACCTCATCAACAAAGCAACTAAGCCCAGCATGGAACACAGCACCGGAGCGGCACTGCAAACACCTGCGACGAGGGTGGCATGCAGACTGAAGATCACTTCTCGACGCGTCGGAGCGTACCATCCCCACTGCCGCTATCGGTGCGCCGTGGCGGGAGTGGAGGGGATGGGTCGAAGGATATAAATACCGCCCTCGCAGGTCCAGCCCGGCAGTCGTGGAGCTTCGTTGCGGGCCTTGCTCGTATTCGGACATCTGAGCCCGCTTCTTATTGGTAGATCCTGAAAATGCCTACAGAATGGGTAGGAGACAGATGGAGAGAGGACTACCGTGAATCCGCACTCGATGATAGCAGACATGATGCGCCAAGTGGAGGGATTAACAAGAATAACTCAAGACCCAAACTAGCTTGCCAATGAAGTAAGAAGAGGCTTCTACGGGGATGAAGAGGAGAAGTCGCAAGAAGAACTTACGCTGACGTCGCAGCCTTCGTTGCCAGCTACTACGGACTCTCCAATTGGGGGCACGTCCATCTCGCCCCCATCTGAAGACATGACCGTTGACCAACAAGAAGACGTCAATGTACCACTAGAAGAAGAAGACGAAGACGTCGAACCACAAGAAGAAGAAGGACCTGTCCTTCCTGTAACCACCTTCTATGAAGGCAATTATATACACCTGGCTGGCGAACTCATGCTAGAAGTCAACCAGTATATCCTCTGTTTCCCTGTGAAAGAGGGGCTGCGGCTACTACCACAGCATCCAACACAACTTCAACGACTGACGGCCTACCTGGATGGGCGTGGCATCCGCCACTCCCCACAGACCCCTCGACGACCAACCAAGATGGTCGTTCGGGGCCTGCCTGCTGATGTGCCAGAGGAGGTGGTAGCTGCCGAGCTCTCCAACGGCAGCATCGCAGCCTCGGCTATCCATCAAATGCGCCACCCAGGCACTGAGGAGCGTCTGCCGCTGTACACGTTCCAGCCTGCGGATCGTGTACCGCAGGAAAAGCGAACAAGGACCATGCTAGGACGCAAGGTCCGACTCGAACCCAAGAAGCGGTCTCCGCTTGCCCTGGCACAATGTTTCCGCTGCCAGGGTCATGGGCACATGGCCTTCGACTGCACCGCTGAGGAGCGCTGTGTAAGGTGCGCCGGAAAACACAAAGTCGCCAAGTGCAGCGTCCCGCGAGACGGGGTGCCCACCTGCTCCAACTGTTCCGGCCCCCACCCAGCTTGCTACAGCGGCTGCCCCACCAAGAGAAACCTGCGCGCCAACATGAAGGCGACACGCACCAACGAGTTGGTGCCCTCATCAAGGAAACCCGGCGGATCTGAGCTACCCGCAAAGGTGAAGAAGCAGTCCGCAACCCACCATCTACATCACCAGTCGGACTGCAAGCACCATGACAACTCCAGTGTCATCGTCCAGCTGCTACAACAGCAATCATTGCTAATGGCTCAGATCTTAGCAAACTCAGCCACCCCGGGATTGACACACCCGATGATGCCACATCACAGCAATGACAACGAACCGCTGAACTGGAAGGAGATACGGGGCCACCTGTAAGAACTTCCCCATACTCTGGGGACAATGCTTCCCCTGATGATTAGTGTCTGACGCCAGCCCGGCAGTCGCGCCCTGGACTGTGCTACTCACGCCGGTCAGCAGACGCAACCAAAAGATAATGGCACGTTACGCCGTCGAAAATTCGCTGGCCTGTAATCAATTGATCCGGCCGCATGCCCGAAAGATCTTCAAGCATCAGATTTGCAGGGAAACCTTACGATTACATATTAAAAACTATACTTTGCACACCTTTGCCGGTTTTTATCTTCTAGGAAAATGTGTGGATAACTAATGAAAATTTTTGAATGAAACTACGTTCCAAGTGGGAATTTAAAGGGTAGATTTTTTATTGACTATTTCCGTCTTGCCACAGCTGATGCAGAATAAATATGAAAAATACTTACATTTTATTTGGCGGTTTATTTGGCTATTTATTAGCCTGCAGAACAGGTGCGAAAAATACAGTCGGTATATTTGGTAGTTTTGGTTTACTGTGATACAACGTGTATCATTAATGTACACTTCTGAAACGAACAATTGGTTTCTCTTGGGAATTTAGAAAGAAGGATGTTTATTGACCATTCTCAACTAGCCTCGAGATTGAGCGGTTGCAGAATAAATGTGTGAAATACTAACGGTTTAGTTGGCTGTTTATCTTTACTGGAATACTTAGTCTAACATTGATGAACACTTGTAATATCAATAAAACTTTGTTTATAGGGGGAAATTAGAAAGTAGTGTGTTTATGGACCATTCCTTTCTTTTCTCGTCATGGAGTGGATGCAGAATAAGTGTGAAAAATAATGACGATTTAGTTAGCTGTTTTTCATAACTATTGTACGTAGTTTAGCATTAATGAATACCTGTAATACGAATATAACTTGGTTGCTAGTGGTAATATAGAATGTGGGATGTTTATTGTCCATTTGCAGCTTGCTTCAGCACTGAGCGTTTGCAGAATTAGTGTGAAAAATACTGATGGTTTATTTGGCTGTTTTTGTGTAGACCAGTGATTCCCAACGTGTGGGCGGCAGCGCCCACTGGTGGACATTGAAGATGTCTTAGGGGTCGTTTCTGGTCCAAGGCAAATTTAGGGGTCGTTGAGGACCAACCACCGCCCCCCTGCTTTCAAATATTATATACGGCATTAAGGGCTGCATAAAAGATGTTTTTACTTGTATTCCCATGACTAGGTAACCAAGAAAGGATTCAGCATAGTCAGAAATTTATTAGCTAAGAAAACAAACAGATTGTCAATAGTGGAACGTGGCTAATTGAGATTACTGACGACAAATACTTCCAAATATGCGAAACTAATGTCTTTATACCAAGCTCAGCCCTATAATATTTTTTTCTATAATATGTATTTGTTGGTCACACTGTGAAGAATAAACCAATATTCTTAATATCTTTTAATAAATTAATGATATAAATGTGTCTTTCTTTTTATATATGATATTATACTCTTCTCATAAGAGAAACGACAGCAAATCACTTTATCAAAAAGTGGATTATGATGCAAAAATTTTGGAGCACTATATGTTACATAATTTATTCTTCTGAAAAGGGACCAGTGTGAAATTTTTGTTTTTAAAGGGGGTGGTGAGTAGTTATTTTTTCAAAAAGTGGGCGGTAGGGCTAGAAAGGTTGGGAAATATGGTGTAGACCAAGAAGCACTCTTGCTCGGTGTGTTGGTGGCGCTGTCCTTAGGCGGCAGGTAGGAACTATACCTTGTTGACCCACCGCCTTCTAATCATATCTATTGTTCATGATTACTGAAAATCAATTTATAAAAAATTTGTATCATAATATTTGAGATTATTTCACATCTTCAAGTGCAGGAGTCACCACAAAACGGGTGACACCAGAGGTGGGCCGCGTCCATCGCCCCACGCGCGCTACGCCACTGCGTCTCACTTTATTGAAAAGGATTTCACGGCGCAAAACAAGAAGAGTTTGGCGCAAACGTTGGTTAACGAAAACGGGAAAATTTCAGTCATTCGCCTCTTTTGCTAGAGTTAAGGGCAGATGAATAGGACGATAATAAGAATTTTCTTTATATAGAAGGGACACTTTTTCACTAGATCACTAAACTTTCTTAAACCTCGAGTGTCGAAGCTTAACAGATTAAATTTAAACAGTAATGATAATAATATAGTAATATTTATGGGTATATAAAGTAATTTACATCAAGGCTGCCCAACCTCAGGCCTGCTATGTATTTGAATTTGCCCGCCAACATCAAAGGTCTAGAATATGATAGCTCAAAAACCTCTGCAAAGGTCTCATAGTTGTTTTTTACTTTTTGATTATAATTAAACTGTGTTACTTATATCTTTGTTTTATTTAAATATCTATTGTAACTATAGGGAAGTATTGTGTGGCCCGCAGGTTAACATAGAACCGAAATTGTGGCCCATCTACAAAATTGGTTCGGCAGTCTTGATTTACATCTATAGTTCCCATGTATGAATAGAATATTATTTAATGTTTCCAGTAAAATTCCTCTCCTTAGTTAATATTTTCAATGCCTTCTGCTGGCATCTCTTGATCCGTTATAAAGAACAGTAACGAAGAACCACAAAGATGGTTCATAAGCATCTTCTGCTCGATTTCCGTTTCTTTTGCTCCAATTTACTTTGCATAGAACACTAATGTTTATGAAACTTGTGAGTGAGTTCAACGCGATAGCATGATTGGTATCTGGAAAACGGGTTTATCATACCATAACCTTGTGGCTCTTACAGAGCACCCTGCAACGACAGTGATGCATGCGTGGAACTAAAGGATAGAAGAGGATCGTACACAGCGATGAACGGGTACTGGATCACACAATGTGACCAAAGCACAGGATGAACGCAATCTTGTCCGCACGGCCGTAACCGACAGAACATCTTCGTCCATAGTGTATGCTCGACGTTGGGGCACTGCAACGGGTGTGGCCATGCCGATGGTCTCGGCGGCTCGACACCATCTTCTGAGGGCTCAACTGGTAGTACGCATGCTATTTCGTCGGCTTCCACTGACTATAAACAGCGGTGGCCTTAGTCATTGCGAGGCCCCGGGCGGCAGATCTTTGCGAGGCCCTTGTCCTTTGTACAAAACATATTAATCGTAGGTTTTTCTGATCAACGGTAAATGCAAAAATCATAAAAATAAACTTTGAGTTTTAAAATATTATATTAGTAGAGTTATTAAAAGTTAACAAATATAAAGATGACAAATCATTAAGGATAAACTGAAGTACAGTAAGGCCTTGGAAGATATATGTACAGGGATTTAAAAATGATGTTTGCGCCTTTTCCTGAAACTAAAATATTTAATAAAAGCACAATGAAATAACGAATAAGCTATTTCATTTTCAATTCAAAGAATATAAAGAGCTGAAAATTAATCTTGTGTCATCGAATTCCTCAAATATGTTGAATATTTTTTAACCCTGAAAAACTTCTTTCTGCGGACGCAACTGTATTACGAGTGGCGGCAATAATTCTCAAGACTACTTCGATAGTGAGGTACACTTCAGTAATTCAGTTAATATTTTTTCTGTTTTTTATGTCATCACTGTGATACCGGAGTCGTTTTCTTCATACAGTTCTAGTCCATCAATATCAGCCATTTCTCCTGCTATTATATGAATGTGACAATCAATAAATCTAATTATGAAATTTTGATTAGTAAGTAATTAATATATACTTTACCATCAATTAAACAAGTTTACTTTATTGTTACACTAACAGCTGAAGATAAAATATTTTTTTTAACATAAACTTTAATCAACTTGGGTAGCTGCGCGAGGCCCCTCGAAGAGTGAGGCCCTGGGCGATTGCCCTGTTCGCCACCCCCTAAGGCCGCCTCTGCAGATGACTTACCGCTTCTGAACAAAATTCTTTTGCAAGAGTGATGTTTTGCTGTAAGTTCCTGATTTAGTGATCATGATTGCTTCTTCGCATTGTTAAGATAGAATGACGTTTCTGTAACGGGGACAAAGTGGTCACCTGCTGGTGGCCGTGGCCTGTCTGCTGCGCACGGATTCTGTTTGTTCCTTGCAGGTTATTAACATTGTACAAGGCTTTGAACAGATGCTTTATCATGTGAAGCTGAAGTGAGTATATTAATAATAATCAAAAGTAATTACATTATTTCTATTTTGTGGTGGTATTTCAACCACCGGAAACCTCTTTTTCTGAGAGCCCGAAGGATACTGTCGTACAACAATAGCAGGAAAAAGCAAACGCCAAGGCGGAAACAAAGGTTCTTTGCAGATGTCACATCAAATTCATACAAAAAATGTAATTGAAGCTGCAAAAGCAAACAAAAAGAAGGAAACCAATGCTAGATAGAAAACTATCATCCACAGTAAATCTATCCCAAAAAGAGTTATTACGGATGAAGTTGATCAAGAATACACGCAGTGCCTATACTGCAACGAAAGTTTTTCAGCTAAAGATCACAGGAACGATGGATCGAGTGCCAAATGAGTTACTTCTGGGCTCACGTTCTCTGTGATGGAGTTGAATGAAACGGCTATTCCTTAGTTTGCGAAAATTGCAAATAAGGCCTTTTGCCCCTTATAATTTCTATTATTTACAAACTATGTAACCTTTTTTTCTAAATAAAGTACACTGTTTTTCAAATATAGAGCGTTTTAGTCACCCATTTCTGATTTTGAAGCAAGTGGCCACTTTGCCCGACCATATCGAGCAAAGTGACTACTTGGTTACTTTTTAAGAAATTGGTTATTTTAGGTACTAAATGTAATGCAAATGTAACTAAAAAATTGTGGTATGTACTATGGTAGTTGAGCGTTGTAACCCCTGATTTTGATGCCTTTAAATGTTTTGTATGTTACCTTTAAACATCGCCAAACCTTAGCCTGATCACTTTACCCGGCCTTCCCCTAATTGAAATTTGATTCTATTTATGAATAAAAAAAGTTAAATTTCCGTTTTTAAAATTAGTTAACTCGAGATGGGGTGACATTTTTCCTGAAACAGTCACCACTTTCATGCTACAAAGTTACCTGGTTCACTTATTATAGAATTGAGGTTTCATTTTTAAAAAGAGACTGATCCCTTGATTGGCGTAACAATCTACATTGTCTTCTTACCAAATTTTTGGAAATTATTTGATGATTAAACTCGCAGAGGTTCTCATATTTTCCCGCCGGGAAAAAATCCTTAGAAACAAAAAATGGCTACCAAAGTTGATAAATTTATTTTAAAACACTACCAACGGATTTAGTGTGAACAATATACATTTCTAAAACAAATGGGTCTGTGAAATCAAATATGCCCAGTGATACTATTGACTCTTCTCTAATGACGTCAACGAGGAGTAAAGCTATAAGCAGAAAAAAAATTAAAACTGTGCCAAGTGAACCAGTTTTACCATGTAGGACCAATGTTATCCCAGCTGACGGTACAGATAATTTTTTGTTTTTTATATTCGTCTTTTGTCGCAGAGCGTTCATCCCAAGTTTTATTCTGCGTCTGGCAGTTGGGAACTAGTTTTATTGTAATTCCAGTGTAACTCATTGTAGGTATTATTTTACAGATGTGACAAGCTTGCCTTCTTCGAATTTTTATTTTTTAATTACTTTGATTTTTATCTTGCCTTTGTAATGTGGAGCACCTCTTCCATAATGCTAAATGTTCGCCGCCATAAGTACTGGAAACTCAATTTTTGTCCAGGTGTCCGTGAACAGATTGTACAATTATGACCTTACCTGAACGAGGTAAGTGGAGGAGCATCGAATAGTGTATATCATCTATTCCTGGTGTCGTGTTTGCTGCTGAGTTGAGTAACAATTCCAGTTCTCTCAGTTGAAATTCCTCGTCGAAAATACTTTGAGGATACTCTCCCTGTTCCTTGATCTGGTTTGGTGGTCCTAAAGGTCCACATGGGACTGTTGGAGGGGCCACCTTGCTTGCAAAATCTTCCAGCCAACTAGTTAACAATTTTGTGCAGACGGGTTTCTTTCTAAATCTACTGATCATATTCCAAACTGTAGTCAACGGCGTGTTCCTAGTTAGGTTATTACAAAAATTCCCTCCAGCAAGCTTATTTATCCTTATCTTCAAAAATCTTTTGGTTTTGGCATCTATTTTCTTATAACTTAAGTATTTTTCCCAAGTAGAATCCTGTTTGCATGTTGAGAATACCAGTTTCCGTTTGGCTACTATTCGTGAGTATTCCGCGTTCCACCAAGGTATCGGTGTTCACTTTGCATTTGATAATCGTTTCTGCCTGGGGATCGATATGTCTGCCGATTCGTTTATAATTGAGAGGAAGGTCTGATATTGCTGTCTGATTGGTTAGTTGCTCTAGATTCGTGCAATGTTGGAATCGATTGACAGAATATAAAATCCAGTTCGCCTTACCAGTTCCGAGTTGGCATCCGCTGAGTTGAGATGTGCGATGAGGAAAGTGCTCGCCGCACTGTCGCGCCAGGCGGGCCGAGTGCCCCAGCGCACTCGGCTTAGCCGGCGGCAGCAGCGGCCACGTTGACGACCTCGGCTAACGGAAACGGACTTGGCAACGGATACGAATAGGACGGCTACGCAACATTGTACGACGACCTGGCAACCGAACTTGGATTCGAATATGGATACAACTGAGACCGTTCACACAACGCAAACGACAACCGGGCCTGCCCACGGACTCGACTCCCGCGCAACTAAGCGGTGCACCTCACCGCTCCTCGGTGGTAAAGCGAAGATGTCGAGGAGTGAGAAGAGAGGAAGCCATAGTAAAATCAGCATCCCTGTGTCGCAGCTCGCCACGACCAGCAAAGACAAAAAGGCGGGAAAGAAGAAAATCATCGGTGCCTTCAGTTTCCCAGAACCATCCGCCACACTCCAGTGGAACATCCACGAACAAAAATCGAAAAACGAGCTCAGCCGGAGATAAACCGGACGGCGAAGGTTTCACGCAGGCGCGTCGCACCAGCAAGCCTCCACCGACCCTAGATCCCAGCAGAATAGAACTCAGAAACCGATATGACGCGCTGTACCAGGAAGGACCGGAGCAGCAGCAGCAACAACAGCAGTTGCAGCAGCACACATGGCCACAGCAGCAGCAACAACAACAACAGCAGCTGCTGCGTCAGCAACAACAGCAGCCGCAGCAGCAACAAAAGCAGCCGCAGCAGCAACAACAGCAGCCACAGCAGCAACAGCAAATACAACAACAACAGCAGAAGCAACAACAGCAGCAATCAAAGCATTTGATTCCCCCTATTGTGGTACAATTTCAAAACAGTTATAAGGAACTGTACCAAATGATCAAAGGCATTCTGGAAAATCAACCCTTCCAAGCCAAGTCCGCCGGAGGCGACAAGATCAAGCTAACCTTCAGTTCGATCGACCACTACCTTAAGGTGACCGCAGCGTTGCAGAGGAAGGGAATACCCTATTATACCTACTGAGAAGATACTGAAGGTCGTCCTCCGTGGGATGCCCTCAACCTTACCAACTGATGACATCAAGGAAGAGCTCGAAGATCTCGGACTTGACATACGCACAGTGGCCCAGCTGAAGAGACCTGGCACCTCAGACATTATGCCACTCTTTTTGGTGGTCATGCCTGACAGGCCCCAAAATAGAAAAATCTTTCAACTGGAGTACCTTATGTCACTGCGCATATCAGTTGAAAAACTGAGATCCTCCAATGGCCCAGTTCAATGCTTCAATTGCCAGGCCCTAGGACATGTCGCCCGCCACTGCAACATGCCCTCAAAATGTGTAAAGTGTGCAGGAGCACATTTATCAAATGACTGCACTCTAAAGAAGGGGGAGGGCAGTCCCAAATGTGCCAACTGCGGTGGTCAGCACTGTGGCCAGCTATAAAGGCTGCATGGCCTTCAAACGGGCAAGGGACCGGCAGCGAGGAATAACTTCTGTTCAATCCTCAAGAGAGAACAAGAAGACAGAGGACAAGAAGACTG